>QEPC01002394.1:372262-392212 GCA_003113815.1 Sphenodon punctatus | reverse complement strand
CTCCCTGTCTCCCCTCCCCCTGTCTTTAGATTGTAAGCTCTCGGGCAGGGACCGTGTCTATTTTATTCTCTGTAAAGCACCAGGTACATCACTGGTGCTATATATAAATGCTTATAATAATAATAATAAAATAAAATAATAATAATAATATAGTTCCCCTTTGCTTTTCATAGTCTTGATGGTCCAGGTTCAGTACCATTATACCCTTTCCATCCATTCAGATAGAACAGAAAGAGGACATTTACGAGAGGCAGGAAAAACTCCAACCAAAGCAAAAGAGAGAGAAAGAATACTACTGCAATTAGGGTTTGAAGGTGGTATAACTCCTCCACCCTATTGCAAGCCCAGAGGCATAAGAGACCTAGGACAGTGGCTTCCCACCTGGTTTCTGCTATGTTCTTCATTCATAGCAAAGCTGCATTTTAGCAGCAACACATCGCCTAGCCACTCCTGTTACTCTTTCTAGATCGCTTCTGCTGTACTGTGTAGGAGGTGCTATTGTCAGACTCCCAGAGTCGTCACGACCGAAGGGGGAACTGAAAGCTAATGTGACAAGGAAAACAAAAACAAATGAGCTGCAAATAGGAGGCAGGGATTTTCTGGAGAATCTGAGGACACAACAGCTCCGAGGCAATCCAGGGCTGCCCTTGCTGCACGTTTTTGGCATTTACACACTCCTACTTGCTACCTTTTTTAATATCGGTGTAAATAAACAGCTGTATACACAGAAGTCGTCAGTGGCACAGTAGGAGAGGCAATATCCTAAGCCACAAAATAATCTGATCACTCCATTATACTGCAAAGAGAACTGAACGAGCAAAATAGAACTTCCAAAGGTCAGAGTTTTCTGAATTCTGAGAGGAGAGGAGACTGGCTATCTTGCTCAATAATCTAAATATTCAGGATCAGATCCTGCACACCTCCACTGAAGTCAATGGACTTCAGTTTATTCCAGCTAATCATCTGGTCCAATGTAGTCAAACACTGTAGGGAAAGCTCATCAGAGAAGGGGATGTGTCTATGCTTGAATAATGCACAGCAAAATGTTGTGTTCTGTCAGAGTGCAAGTAATAATGATAAACTGCATGTACATTTATAAACTAGTTCAGCAGCAGCATATTAAGCCTTGCCGTCTCATTTAGATGGGCTGCTCAAAACCAGGCGTAAAACGAGATTTCGACTCCTGCAAGAATCTCGCCAAGAATGGAATCCTCCACGAGATTCTCCGGGTTGAGAATCTTTCGAGAATTGGTGTTCTCACCGCCATTCTCGGTGAGATTCTCAAGTGCTGCAACCCCCTACCCCCCAGAATTCTGCGCATGTGCAAAATGGCCACCAGGGGGCACGCCTGTGCGGGATGGCCATGGCAGCCATTTTGCACCAGCGCAGAGCATTTGGGGGTTTTCGAGTATCTTACAAGATTTTTGAGAAACCTCAAAAAAAAGCTCCGTGTCGGCGTAAGATGGCCACCAGAGGGCTGTGCATGCACCGAATGACCACCGCGGTCATTTTGATCATAGCAAGATCTCGCCAGGAGCTGCGAGAATCTCATGCATTCTCGCGAGAACTTTTTGCATTCTCGTTTCANCATCCTGTGTTGCATTTAGAAGGGAGCACATGCATGTTCTGTGTTAAAAAATAAAATAAAAGCACCATTAGGACATTGGGTAAATATTAGCTCGTTTTATTACTACAAGTGAACACATATGTTTGTGGAAAGATAGATTAGAGAGCTACTTAGCTGTGAAAATTTTCTTTGGCCTGAAACTTGATTTTTTTTAAAAAAGGGAAGAAAAAGAAATTGCATGTGTATGACTCCAAAGTATATACAGTGTCACAAAACGTCGTGCTGCTTCATTATATTTCCCATCTAAGATTCCCACACTAATGACCCTTTGCTAGGTATTAGCATAATGCAGCATTAAACAAGCTATGCTACAGTGCTCCTACAACAAATCCACGTCTGTCAAAATGGAGACGTGATTCATTTTGATCAACTGAAAGCATCCCCTTGACTTAAACGGGGTTTGCATCAGGCTCTGGCTCCTTCCAATTAACTTCAGGCCTTTTGCAGCCGTGCTACCGTGGGTTGTAGTAGCTTGGGCAGCTCTTGAGACCTAAGCAGGGTTGAGCTTGTATGCAAGATCTCTATGGCAGGGATGGGGAAGTTGAAGCTTGCCTAGGTTAAATACACCTGTGGCTGGGATTTTTTATTTGCCCCCCTTTCCAGTTCTTAGTTCTAGCTCCCAGATCTCCCTCCTACCCTCGAGTGTTGGTGTGTGCTCAGGAAGAAGGCTAAAGAGATGAGAGAGGATGCTGAAGCACAGGAGCTGGTTCACCTGATCCAAACATCATTCTCCCTTCCTCTGCTGCGAGCATCCATGCAACCAACCACCTACATATACTGCCCCAACCTGCCTTCTCTGCTCTCTTTGCCATGCCCAGGTTTTGTTTCATTCCAAGTCCAGCCAGCCCCTCACACATGCTGCTTGCAAATTTCTCCTCATTGTTGTCTTCGCTAATGACTCGGACCACAGGGAAGAATCACCTCTCTCGATTCTTGTTGTGGGCCACTAACCATTTAAAAATAGCCAGCATAGTCTCTGCGGGGCTGTCCCCAAGGCGGGACACAGGGCAGAAAAGAAATGTGGGGCCCCATATCTTTGCCGCCGCTGGCCCTAGGGCCACTCACCAGCTCAGGGGGCACTCCCCTCCACCCATTCCCAAGCCTGAGTGGCCATTCGGATTTTGACCAAATCGAATCACTTACCTGATCTGCTGCTGGTGCTGCCACCAGTGCTGCTGGCTTGGGCCCCGCGCCAGGCTCACCCCCCCCCCCTCCGCTGCTTGGCACAGTCTCGGACAGGGGAAATGAGGGAGAGAGGCTCCGCCTCGCCAAAACAGCCAGGCAGGCAGCAGAGGGAGCCAGCAGTGTGAGGGAGAGGCAGGGCCTCTGCCTTCTTCTCCCTCACTTCCAGAGGAAGGCCCCACCTCTCCCTCACTCCGTGGGTGCCCCCCCCCGCCTGTCAGTCTCGGCTAGGGGAAATGAGGGAGAGGCGGGACCGCTGCCTCTCTCTCCCTCATTTCCCCTGGCCGAGACTGTTCCAGGCAGCGGAGGGGGTGTGTGTGCACCGAGTGTGGGAGAGGTGGTGCCTCTGCCTCTCCCTCACTCCTGCTGCCCCCCTGTCCGACCCGACCTGATGATTTTATTTATTTTTAAAAAAAAATTTAAAAAATCAAAGTTATTAAACCCCCAAACCCCTTGGGGCCCCCCAAGCGCGGGGCTCTGGGTGGCCGTCCTGAGGTAAAGCCGGCCCTCAAGCCCTCTACTGAGCATGTCCGGGCACTTTTGGTCTTCAGGTGTTCTAAAACTCTCCACTGGGCATCAAATGCAGCATACAGCCCCGCTAGACAGGGTACCCTATTACATATACCATAAATAAATAGGCAGGAAAAGAACCAAACAAATGCTTCCATGGCTGAATAGTAAAGCTGTCCTTCAAAAAATGGAAAAGTTTTCCAAATTGAGGTAAATAGGAATGAGCTTAGACACTGGAAGAGAAAGGCTGTTTTAGACAAGTGCCTCCCCACCCATTACCCACCATCTCATATGTTGCAGGGCTGCACTGACTGCCTATGCAGCCCTGCAACATGCATGATGGGTCGGTGATGGGTGGAGTGTAAAACCTTTATAGGGCAGGCCAAAAGGGAATGGGAGAAACAACTTACTGAGGATACAAAATCCAATAGCATTTCCCCCCCATTACATCAGAGACAGGAAACCTACTAAAGGCAGTTGGTCCGCTATACAATGAAGGAATAAAAGGGGACACTCAAAGACAACACGGCCATTGCAGAGAAACTAAAGTTCAGATCCCTGCCCTACTATGCCCTCATCAGGGTGGTGAACCTGTTAGGTTGATCCGACCCCCGAGACTAATTGATTCAGTTGGTTTTCAGAAATCTCTGAGGGATATACCTACTGACGTTGACAGCTACTCTGTCGATGACCTGGTCACCTTGTGGAATAATATTTTGACCATGGCCATTGGCACGGTCGCACCCAAGCATCCGCTTCCACCGTTGTGACAGTGCAGGTCCCCATGGTATATTATATTGAAGACCTGAGACGATTGAAGCGGGAGGGTAGGTGGTTAGAGCGTAGGTGGTGCTCAACTGACTGATTGCAGCATAGATAGTTTTTGAAGGACTATGCTGTGGCTGTGATGGCAGCAAAGGCGGCTTTCTTCTCTGCTATCATAGTGTCTGCAAACGTATAGCATCATATAGCGTATCCTACGGCAGAGCTGTTCTGGGTAGTGAGAAGTCTGGTTAATCTGGCCTGTCTCCATCAGGAATTAAAATCATCTACTGCCCACTGTGATATTTTTATTAATTACAAATTACTTTTCAGACAAAATCAGTTCTTGTTTTGTTGCCTTCGCTTTTAATGTACTGTTTTTGATTCTATGTTTTATATGTTTTAATGTTGTAAGCTGCCCTAGCAGGCACGTAGTGCCCATTGAGTGACCCTGGGTTTATGCTGAGAGCTGCCAGGTGCCACCGAGCCCAGTTACATTTTTTCCCCACCCTTCCGGTGGGCCACCCACTCCCGCTGCTCTCTACTCTCCCTGTCAGGTGGATAGCCAGCTACCTTAGGAAGCCTTGCTGCAGCAGTCCAGTCCCCCAGCCCAGCCCAGCCCACCACCAGTGGCACTGCAGCTTGAGTTTCCTGGGGCTGCCCTCACAGCCTCCTAGAAGTAGCTGATCTAGGAGGCTGCTGGCGGCACGCAAATTCAAGCCGCAGTGTCACGGGGAGGGATTGGACTGTAGCAGCTGCAGCAAGGCTTCCTAAGATGGCTGCCCACCCACCCGCCAGGTGAGGAGATTAGAGTGGCGGGAGTAGGTGGCCTGCTGGAAGCAGCCTCACAGGGTCAGCCTCAGCTACCGCTTCAGCCACCACCCCAGCTGCCGCTGAGCCGGCCGGGTGGCCCACAGACACCATGGCACCCGGGTAGGTGAGGTGGAAAGCAGGAGGGAAGGGAGGGCTTGCTGGGTGGGCAGGTCCCACTGCTGCTTTGCACAGTTGGAGGGGGTGGGAGCGGGCGGGGGGGCAGCAAGCATGAACTAATTATGGGGCTGGGGCACAATGGTTATGGGGTGGGGGCATCTGACTAATGAGGGCATAAATGAACTGGTTATGGGTGGGGGCAGTGTGAATTTATGGGGGCACAAATGAACTGATTATGGTGGGGGGGCAGCATGTATTGATTATGGGGGCACAAATGAACTGCTTATATATCTAGAAGAATGTCTCTTTGCATGGCATAATGTGCTTAATAGGCTACATTTTGGGGTGTCTTGTGTGTTTGATTGTAGCTTGGGCATTTGGAATTTAGTGCTCTACATGCGCACTTTATTACTTGCTTTCTGCTTGTAAAATGCTTGTAGTTGGAACTGTGGGAAACACCCAGTTGTAAACCTCATTGAGGGTGCAGTGAGCACAGACAACCTCAGTTTTGAGGAAGGGTGAAAGCGCCTTTAAAGTTAATTCACATGCATGCGAGCTGGGCAGCACCCCCAGGTCAGCCGAGCTGGGCAGCATTCCTAGGCCCACAGGTAACAAAGTCCCTGGCAGGAAACAAAGGGGACAGAGGGGGAGGGGCCCATCTTGACTCCTCACCAGGGGCTCATCACAGAGGCTGCAACAGGACATGAGGAGCCAGGAGATCCCTCAGATAGATGGGTCCTAGGTCATTTAGGGCTTTAAAGGTCATCACCAGCACCTTGAATTGGGCCCGGAAGACTATCAGCAACCAGTGCAGCGAACGGAGCACCAGTGTTACGTCCTTGTGGTGACAGGTCCCTGTAAGGAGGCGAGCCTCTGCATTCTGCACCAGCTGCAACCTCCGGACCGTCACTATAGGTAGCCCCATGTAGAGCACATCTTGAGGGAGGGGTTGTATTTAGATGTTTTATATTGTATTTTATGATTTTTTTTTACATGGGGCTACCCATCACCAAGGGTAGCCCCATGTAGAGCGCATTACAGTAGTCTAGCCTCAAGGTGATGAAATCATGAATAACAGTGGCCAGATCCAAGTCCAAAAGAAAAGGCTGCAGCCTCCTCACCAGATGGAGTATTCCTGGCCACCACTGTGAACTAGCAATCCAGGCTCAGTAAAGGATCCAAAGCACTCCAAAGCTGCAAACCCAATCAACCAGAGGGGGCCAGGCCCCATCAATAAGAGGCATCCCAATCCCTTTCAGGGCACAAGACCAGCCAACCATCATCACCTCTGTCTTGTCAGAATTCAGCTTCAGTCGACTTGCCCTCATCCAGTCCCCCACTGCAGCCTGGAAACAGGGAAGCACTGAGATTGCCGGACCTGGGTTGGATGAAACAGAGAGGTAGAGCTGGGTGTCATCAGCATACTGATGGCACCGCACCCCAAACCTTCGAATGACCTCACCCAGCAGCTGCATATACACACTGAACAAGAGAGGGGACAGAATGGAACCCTGCAGGACCCCACAAGGGAGATCCCGAGGAGTTGACAAGCAAATCGCTCAACACCACCCGTTGAGACCTCCCAGACAAGGAAGAGCAGAACCACTCAAGAGCAGTCCTACCCACTCTAACCAGGTCCCGCAGGCGAGACAATGTTCCTTTTCACACCACACACACATGCTCACGCAGATCTGCTGTGTGGGTATGAGAGGGGCGGCCCATGTGACCACCACGGGCAGTGTGTGTGGGTGTGTGTGCTCCCCCCATCACCCATGCACGGAGCAACCGGCGACAATGGCGGTTGCTCCATGTGTGGAGATGGGTGGATGTCCATGTAATGACCGCTCTCCACTGCGATGTCCACCCATCCACCCACCCACCCACCCACACACACACACACACAGCGGCCCATTTGAAAAGGACCAACACCACCTCATGATCAACGGTAACAAAAGCAGCTGAAAGTTCTAATAAAATCAACAGGGCAGAATTTCCCATGTCTAATTCCAGGTGAAGGTCATTGGCCATGGCCACAAACAGTCTCCTTGCCATGTCCAGGACGGAAACCAGGGCAAAGGATCCAGGAATCCAATAGCATCCAGATGTGTCTGAACCAGACAAGTCACCACCCGTTCAATAACCTTCCCTAAAAAGGAAAGGTTGGAGACAGTCCGATAGCTGGCAGGGGAATCAACGTCCAACGATGGCTTCTTAAGCAGAGGCCGAACAATTGCCGCCTTAAGGCAGCTCAGTACTTTGCCCTTCCGAAGGGGGACATTGATTACCCCAGTCAGCAGTGGCCCCACCGTGTCCAGTCTGGCTTTCACCAGACACAACAGGCCTGGATCTAATTCACAACTTATGGCTTGCAGAGCTCCCAGCACCTCCTCCGCATCAGTGGGTGACAAGGACTGAAACTGAGCCCTCCCTCTGCCACCCCCCCCCCAAAAAAAGACATAGCTGGACTTCCATAACCCCCAGCTTTGACGCTGCACCAGAAACAGTCGCACCAAGGTCGTGGTGAATACGAGCGATTTTATCTGCAAAGTAATAAATAAAAACATCACAGCAGGCATTGGACCCCTCCAGTTCCTGGGAGAAACAGGCTGGACTGACCAAACCCCTCATCCCCCCAAAAAAGCACAGCTGGACGCTTCACAGACGCTATGATGTGGAATTCCCTTCCCCTGGAGATTCGCCTGAGTCCAGGCCTAAGCATTTTTCGGAGGCAGTGTAAGACCTTTCTTTTTAGTAAAGCATTTGGCAGGTGGGGATATGGATTAGGTGGGAGGTTGTTGGGTAGTTGGGGGTAGGATTTTTTATTTACTTGTATTTTAATGTTTTTTGTCATGTTTTATTTTTATAAACATTTTTATACCCCACCCATCCCCAAGGCTCAGGGCAGCTTACAAAAAATGTAAGGGGTATGGGGACAAGTGGGGTAAAAATGTTAATTAAAATAAATAATTTATTGCTAAAATCCTCCTCGCTGACAGAAGATTGGAGGTTAGTAAATGTAACCCCAATTTTTAAGAAGGGCTCCAGAGGTGGCTTTGGAAACTATAGACTGGTAAGCATGACTGGTGGAGACCATTGTTAAAACCAGAATTACTAGGCATATTGACAAGCATAATTTGATGGATAAAAACCAACATGGCTTTAGCAATGGGAAGTCATGCCTCACTAATCTATTCAAGTTTTATGAGAATGGGTAATTTCAGACGTGCTGGACCTCCAGGCCCAACACGCTGAAACCTGAACCGGGATCCGTTTTGGATCCCGGTCCATGATCAGGCGAGCTGTCCTTTAGACGTGCCGGCCTGATCGCAGTGGGGAATCGGGGAGGGGGCAGGGCTGTGCGGCGCAACGTGTGGCTACTCAACCCTGCCCCCGGCGCTTCCATGGCTGCCCGCCCTTGAGGAGATGGGCGGGTGCAGCAGCCGGTTAGGCCACTGCGCTCGATCCCGTCCCATGGTTGGGACCTGATTCCGGGACAGGGCTGGATAACAGTCGTTACCGGCGGCCATTCGCAGCCCCATCCTGGATCATGGCCAAACCAACCACGGTTCTGGAGGTGAGGCCGACCTCACCTCCAGAACTGTGGTCAATTTGATCCCGGCCGCGTGTTTACTGTGGTGATCGCTGCCACCACACCGTGGATGGGATCACCGCCACCACACCGAATCCACTGTGGTTCAGCATAGTTAGCAGCGTTCCTGTCACGTCTGAAATTACCCAATGTCTTCAAGCATATGGATAGGGGTGATCTAGTTAATATACTATATCTGGATTTTCAAAAAACATTTGAAAAGATCCCTCACCAGAGACTCTTGAGCAAACTAAGTAGTAATGAGATAAGAGGAATAGTCCTGTTATGGACTGATAGCTGGTTGAAAAGATAGGAAATAAAGGGGTAGGATTTAATGGTCATTTCTCAAGTTAGAGAGAGGTAGATAGTGGGATACCTCAAGGTCAGTACTGGGACCCGTATTGTTTAACATATTTATTAATGATCTGGAAAAGGAGTGAGGTGGCTAAATTTGCAGGTGACACCAAATTATTCAAAATAGTTAAGACTCAAGCAGACTGCAAGAAATTACAGAGGGATAGTTCCTTGAAGACATCAGCTCAGTGTGCAGGAAAAGTCAAAAAGGCAAATTGAATGCTAAGCATTATTGCAAAAGGAATAGAAAATAAAAGGGAAAGTATCATAATGCTGCTGTATAAATCTTTGGTATGACCCCACCTTGAATAGTGTGCAGTTCTGGTCACCCCATTTCAAGAAAGATATAACAAAACTAGAAAAGGTTCAGAGAAAGACGACAAGGATGATAGAATTCAAAGATGGATCAAATTCCATATGAGGAGAGGCTCAACAGGTTATGGCTGTTAGCTTGGAGAAGAAGCGATGATGAGGGGATATGATAGAAGTTTATAAAACCATGAATGGCATGGAAAAAGTAAATAGGGAACTGTTCGCCTTTTCCTGCAATAAGAGAACAAGGTAAATCTGAAGTTAAATGGCAGCAGATTTTTAAACAAAATGAAGTACTCATAGCGGACAATACAGTTGTGGAACTCATTGCTAGAGGAGACTGCAAAAGCCAACAGCATAACTAGCTTCAAATCGAAATTGGATAAATTTGTATAGAGTCATAAACACCTACTAGTTGGAGCTAAAACTCCAAGCTACTGGTAATTGGGAGCAGTAAGCTACCAGAGCTGGCCACTGTTGGAGACAGGATGCTGGGCTAGATGGACCACTGATGCAACCCAGAATGGCACTCATGTTCAAATGCACAACCCACTCGTGCCCATGAATAAATTAGAAACAACCTATGTTTAACATATGAGCCTGCAGGGCCCTGCCCTCTGAAGAGGATGTTTTCTTCCATTTATCTATGCAGAGCTTCCCAACCAGTGTGTCCACCGCGGCAGCCTCCCTGATATGCTGCGAGAATGTGCGGGACAGCTGGGGGCGGGGCTGCAGTTGCCAGCATCAGTAAGCCCCGCACAGCCAGCACAGCCTCCTCCACTGCTACTGCCACCTCCACATAGACCCCGGGCTTCTCACCGCTGCTGTTCTTCCCATGCTGTGGCCTCGTGAACCCTAGGCTCCCTCACTGCTGCTGCTCCAGTTCCTGCTTGGATCACTGGGCCCGGGCTCCTTCTCCTCACCTCGCTGCTGCTGCTCTTCCTGCTGCTGGGGCCCACTGCCTGGGTTCTGGCCCGGCTCCTTCCTGCTGCTGTTGCTCCTCCTTCCCGGTGCATCGCAGCTCCCGCTCCCTGGGTACTGGCCCAGCTCCTTCCCGTTACTGCTCCTTCCTGCCGGCACAACTTCCTGCCACCACCGCTGTAGCTCCCACTGCTGCCTTCGGCTGGGATAAATTGGCTCTGTGCACTCTGCATTTTTACTTAGGGAGGGGGGAGTTGTGGGCTTGCTATTTGGCTGGGCCCTGGGTAGGTTGCTGGGGCAGTGACTGGCTTGTGTTTGCCTCTGCCAGCTTTGCTTTGCTGCCTACCATTAGCCACAAAGCTGAAACAAATTTACACGTGTGCCATGGAATTGAAAAGGCTGAAAAGCNTAACATTGCTGATTTTTCGGATCTTTAACATTGCGGCCATTGTTAAAATGGCCACAATGGGTATTTTCAGACGTTACGAGACCACGCTCAACCACAGTCAATACCCTGTGGTGGGGAATGGCCTCGTAATGTCTGTTGGGGAACCGGAAGTTCCCCCCCAGAAGTTAACCACGGTCAATCGTGGTGGGGAATCACATTCACCACGCGATCGGCAGAACCGGCGGGATCGGCGCCGATTGCGTGGTGAATGTGATTCCCCGCCGCGATGAAGGGGCCCGTCTCGTCTGGATGGAAACCACGGTCCAGAATTCCCAGCAGGATTCCGGACCGTGGTCAATTCGAGTGGGTGCTGTGGCTGCATTGGCCACGGTGCCCGCCCGTCTCCCCAGAGGGCGGGCGGCGGAGGAGCGTGGGGGGGCGGGGCCGTGAAGCCACACGTTGCACCACGTGGCCCCGCCCCATCCCCGATTCCCCGCCGGGAACAGCCGGCACGTCTGTTGGACATGATGGGCTGATTCCAGCGGGGAATCTGAAGAGTGGTTCTGGGATGGAGCGAATGCCGCCCCGTCTCGTCTGAAAATACCCAATGTTAAAGATCCGAAAAATCGGCAATGTTAAAAAAATGATATACCAATACTGATATTATCAGGTTAATCTGATATCGCCAATTATCAGCATTATCAAATTAATCCGATACCAATAGTCCCATCCCTACTGGACATGTCCGTGATGCCCAAGTAAGAACCAATGAGCTTCATGAGTAGTTCCCAAATATTTTTGCTCAGAGAACTAGTGAAGAATATCTAAACAAAACAAATATAGGCCAGTAGGGGACCAAAAAAAGAGGATCATTAGAAAAGATCCTCTCTATGTATAAGTGGCAGTGTTGTGATGGCCATTCCTGTCCTAGGTCCCTAGAAATTGGCAGGCAGGAGAAGCTAGTCTTTCTAGTCCCTGCTCCCCAAACTCTAATTGGCCAAAGGACTAAGAAGAAGTCATAGAATCACAGAATTGTAGGTTCAGAAAGGAACTTAAGGGTCGTCCATTTTGACCCCCTGCTCAAGGCAGGAGACTTTCTACCTACAGTATCACAGACAGATGCTTGCCCAGACAGTTTTTGAAAACATCCAAAAGTTCTTACAGTTAGGAAGTTTTTCCTAATATTTAACTGAAATCTATTTTGCAATAATTCAAGCCCATTCCCTCTTGTTCTATCTTCTGTGACAGTGCAGAACAAATTTTCATCTTTTTTGTGACATCCTTGTAGATCTTTGACAACTGATATATCATGATCCCTCGGTCTTCTTTTCTCTAGGATAAACACACACCGTTCTTTCAGCCTTCGCTCATATGACTTGGGTTCCAGGCCCTGGCCTTTAACATCTTGTTTGCCTCTCCTTCTGAATATTCTCCAGTTTGTCAGCATCTTCCTTGAAGTGCAGTACCCAGAGCTGAACACCCTAAGTCTCATCCTAATAAGGCATGGCTTCCTGATGTATTCCCATTGGAGGAGAGGTGTGGTAAGAAGGGCATGAGGAGGTCACAAGAAAGAGTGCACATGTTAAGCTGTGGTTTGTGGAGCTGTCCTGGACCCAGCCTGGTCGCAACTGGAGGTGTTCTACAAGTGTAGTCTCTGACTCCGGTGATGATGGGTGCAGCCACATGAGATGCATTGGGAAGGCTATCACACCTTGGGCGGCCTTAACCCACCGGAGTGGCTGTACCACGTGATGACTGCCAGATGTTCCCCTCACCATGTGACAGGGTAATCAGCTGGCTGCTATACAATGTGTCCTCAGAAAAAGGCCAAGGTTGCATCATATAGCAGCCTTACCCAAAATTGAGTAAGGCTGCCCAAGCCATGGTAGCCCATGTGCCTGGGCCCCTTAGACCCCACCTCACAGTGAGCTTCATGGTGGGACTTTGAGTGGTGGGCACTTTTGCCTGTCACACACGGCCACATCGTGGCCAGTGCTGGGATTTTGGTTGGGCCGGGGGAGGGAAGCAGGGCAGGGCTGGGTGCTGGCTTGTGTGAGCTGTGCCTCGGCCCACCCTGGCCAAGACGGATTGGTGGGATCTCCAACAGTGCCCTGGTCACCTGGCTTCCTCGTTAGGGTGGAGCGGCGACCGTCTGCCCTGTGCCCTGCACGGGCCCTGCAAAGTGGGGCTGCGCAAGGGCTGGGCCACCACAGCTTATCTGGCTGCATCCATTGTTTGGATACTCGTGAGATAAGAGGCAGTGTCCTATTGTGGGTTGGTAAGTGGTTAATGGATAGGAAAGAATAGAACTAAATTGTCAGTTTTCACAACAGAGGGAATTAAATAGTGGAGTGCCCGAGGGATCTGTACTGGGACCAGTGCTGGTTAATGTCTTCATTAATGATCTGGAAAAGGGTGTAAAGAGTGAGGGGATCAGATTTGCAGAGGACACAAAGTTATTCAAGGCAGTTAAAACATGAGGGGAATGTGAGGAACTGCAGGAGGATCTTGTAAGACTGGGAGACCGGGCATTTCAATGGCAGATGAAGTTTAATGTGGACAAGTGCAAAGTGATGCACTTAGAAAAAATTACCCAGCATTGTATCCATTTCCTGCAGAAAATATAGGGGGCACAGGCTCCATTAGTCAACAATGGTGCTGGGGGTGAGCACTACATTAAACACAAACTGCTACGGATTTATTACTGACCTTGTGCTGGGATTCATAATTTCACATATTGCAGTTTTGTACTTTATTTATTATATTATTATTATTATTATTATTATTCACATTACATGATAGCTGCCACCGCACGGCTTGAATGGTGGACTCTCAGCTCTGGCAGAATGCAACTCTGCAGCTTGAGCTATGTCCCAGTGCTGGCCTAGAAAGGTTCAGTGTGAGCTGGACTTGTGGGGGATCCCACTTCAAAAGAGCTGGATAAATTCTTAGAGAACGGGTTCATAAATGGCTATTAGTCAAGTTGGTCAGGCTTACCTCTGAGCTCTGAAATGAGGGACAGTGACTCTCAACATTCAGGACAATGAGGGACATCATAATTTGCATTATACATGCAAATTCAGAGTAATCTATTACTTCACTATGAAACTGAAGTAAAAGGACTTTTAAAAAAGTAAGCTTTAAAAGTTAGAGGTCTTGCATATCCATACAACAGCCGCACTCCTAAACTAGACTTAAACCCCTGTCTGGCTCTCTTTAGGTCCAAGCTCTGTTACAGCACTTCCTTCAACTGCTTGGCCTCCACCACTCCATGCCTAGTGAGCTTTAATGTTTACACAGTCCTCCTTCTAACAATAAAGCTCCCCCCCACCCCCAGTCGTTAGCCTCTTACAAGGGCCAGGTTTGAGCCTCTAGCCAGCGTATCGTTTCATAGCCCCCCATTTCTGCAGAGTATTTTTTAAAAATTTGAAAGACTGATGATTTTCTCCCAGATGTTGGAGAACTCTATCCTCCCAAAAAGAGCAAGTGTCATTAATGAGTCGGAGAGAAGAACAGAGAATCTCTTATCTCCCCTATGGGAAAGACTGCTTTGAACTTTCCTGGGGTAACCTTTGGCTGGTTAGTGGTTAGGCTCCTTCAGGCTGGAGAATTCAACTCATCGTCTCCATTAATGGTTTGCAAATTGCTTTCCCTTTTCCGTCCCTTTTTAATATGGGACATTACAGTAGTTTTCATGACAACAGATAATAAAAGATAATAAAAGAGGTGTCAAATCAGGAATGTTCTGGAAAATCCGGGACACCTGAGAGGTATGTGGTCAGGGGACAAGACCTCTGACTGTTGGGGGCTAGAAGTGCAGAGTAGGGAATGGGTTGTTCCATTATGTCCTGTTGTGCACTTCTCTGAAACAACCAAAGGTGGCCACTGTCAGAGACAGGATGTTGGGCTGGATGGACCATTGGTCTGACCTAGAGCTGAAATGGGTACATAAATTTAGTACCCACTGGTAATACTTGCATCTTCAGGTACCACATTGGGTACCCAACAGGTTACCTGGGTATTGATCAAGTACCAGGAAAACCAAAAAGTCAGTAACTTCCACTTCTGATTTTTCAATTTGCCAATTACTGATCAATATATTTGGTCAGAAAAAAAAACAAAAAACGGAATGGAAATAAAAAGAAATTGGGGCTGGATGTCAATTTTCCAGGACTGGAAGTTGGCTTTCCAGGGCCAAAAGTTGATTATCCAGGGAGAAAAATCAATAAATGGGTGATGGAAGTTGATAAATCAATAAAAATGTCAAAACATTGGTTCAAGTCGACATTCCAGGACTGCAAGTTGACTTTCTGGGACATCGGGAACCTGAAACAGGTCACAGTCAAGTACCAATCGGTACCCAATGTTGTTGTGTCGATACAGGTACTGAAATGAGTCAAGTATGCCCATTTTTGCAGGTACTCATTTCAGCTCTAGTCTAACCCCTTTCCTGCCCCCAACCTCCAAGTGGCCCTTGGACATTGTACTAATTTTCAAAGTGGCCCCCCAAAAGGAAATGTAACCCCTGGGTTACAGTAATGCCTGTGGACAAGTCAATTTGGGAGTGCGTTGTGCCAAGCACTCAACAAAATCAGGGACTTGTGTTCACTGTGTTTCTTCATTACCTCTTCATAACAACAGAAGGGTATCATGTGCTACGGAGCTTTGCCAGAGTTCATGGCTGGTTTTCTTTCTTTCTTTCTCTCTTTCTTTCTTTCTTTCTTTCCAGTTGCTTTTCACTCAGGCTCTGAGTAGGTAGACGAGACTTTTGAACAATCTTCTGTAATTACACAGTGTCACAGTTGATGAGGTTATAAAGAAGTAAACATGTAGTTGGTATTAGGACTATTTTTAACAGTACCCGCACTACGGCTAATGGTGTGCATCTGCATCCTCTGCGGGTGATCTGCCTTTGATAATATAGAGGAAGGGCAATGGGGGAGAAAGAGGCACATGAAGGAGTGAAAGCATCTTCAAGCAAAGCAGCTTCCATAACTCTTGGAATAGGAACTTTCTCATAAACTAGAACTTTCTTAGAGCTGAAATAGGCAGCATGTTTGTTGTTTGGGGATATTAGTCGCATTTTCAGATAGTCCTTTGAGTAATAACATAAGAAGTGCCATATTGGTTCAGACCAATGGTCCATCGAGCTCAGCACTTGTTTCCAACAGTGGCCAATCTTGGTTGCTTGGAAGAAGTACCCAAAAGTCACAAAGGGGCGATCCATTTCCTGGTGTTTACTCCCAGCTTCTGACAGTAAGAGGTTACATTCCCCAAACCTACCTTGCTAACAGCTGCTAATGGACCTATTCTCCAGAAACTTGCCCAATCCTGTTTTAAACCCACCTATCCTACTGGCCTTGACCACATCCTCCGGCAACAAATTCCACAACTTAAGCTGTTTTTACACAGATGCACCCCCCGCCCCCGCTGGGTGTGCGGGAGGGTGTTCAATGTGTGTGTGGGTGTCCGTGTAATGGTTATGGGTCGGGGGGTGGGTGTTTGTCTGTGTGAACAGCATGGGTGGTGCTCCTGGCGCACACCCACCTCCACCCATCACACACCCACGGAGCCATCCGACAAACCGGAGGAGGCTCCAGGGGTAGAGATGGGTGTGCACCCACGGGAACAGGTGCACACCCACCGTGGCAGCACACCCATCCCCCCACCCACTGCTGCCCACGCAAAAATGGCTTTAATTTTGGGTTAAGCGCAACCGGAGATTCTGTGTTGCCTTTTTGGACCTTAGGATGGCCTTTGACTCTGTGAATAGCTCCATCTTGTGGTCCAAACTGGCGAAGTTTTCGCTTGAGTCCGGGCTTTTGGCTTCAATTAGACAACTGTATGCAGATTCCAAACTGGTAGTTAGGCTGAGTTCACTGGGGTCCATCTCTGAGGAGGTGCCTGTTAATCGAGGGGTGAGGCAGGGTTGTGTCCTTGCCCCAACCCGTTTCAATCTTTTTTCAATGATGTGGTCCCGCTTATGGCCTTGCCCCAGTTCTTTCCTCTGCGTTTAGCTTCACGGTATATAGGTTGCTTATTGTTTGCAGACGATCTGGTTCTTCTATCCCAGACTCGGGTGGGCCTGAGTCGGCAATTGGAAGTGTTTGCGTGTTATTGTCGAGAGAATGATCTGGCCCTGAACCTGTCCAAATCCAAAGTGGTGGTATTCGCCAACTCCTCTAGGTCCATGGCACTCATGGAGGGTGCCCAGATCTTTCAAGCTAAGCTTTTTAGGTATTTGGGTATTACCTTCCAAGACTCAGGGGGGTGGAAAAATCATATTGAGGGGGCGTTAGTAGTAGCCAAACAATCAGTCTTCACCATTTGAAGGTTTTTTTTGTCCTCGGGGAGGACTGCCCACAACATGGCATTGCAGGCCTTTAATGTTAAGTCTACCACTCAGTTCTTATTTGGTGCGGAGCTGTGGGCACCTTTTTCTACCGCACACATCAATAGTGTGCAGTCTATTTTTCTTAGGGCCCTTCTTAGGGCCCTAGGAGGTACCCCAGGGGCTGCAATTTGATTAGAGCTGGGTCAGCGGAGGTGGTCTTTTGGGACTTGGGCCTGGGCTCATAAGCTTTGGCTCAGGTCTATTGATCCATGTCAGAGGGGCTTGTTCCCCTATCTTCAAGCAGATGACTTCAGGAGTCAATGGGCCCTGAGGGTGGAGGCTCATTTAGTTAGATTAGGATTGTCTAGACCCAACCTTTTATCCAAGGAGTTAGTGGTGACGGCTGTGAAAGTTAAGCGTAGGTGGGAAGACGTAGATCTCCAAGAGGAGAGGGGTCTTGTGGCAGCTTCTCTGCATATGGCCAACTATCTGAGGTTGGCCCCTCAGATTGATACCTTAACCCAGGATCTTGTTGCGAGCTACTCGGCCAGAGAAAAGTGGTTGGTTGGGGCTGCAAGATTCAATGCCTTGCCAACCCAGCTTTGGGTTGGGTAGGCTTGCCAAGGTGCCTTTCTCCCAGAGACTTTGTCCTTTTGACCATCTGGAGGTAGAAACTACCGACCACCTACTTTTTAGGTGCCACTTGTACAATCATCTGTGGGCTAATCTCGTGGGGCCCCACCTTCAAAGGTATTTGGGATGGTCTGATGCAAGGAGAGCAGAAGTATTGCTTGCGGACGTAAACCAGGAGATTACATGTTCCGTGGCGAAATGTTTGACTGCCGTGTTTGTTAGAAGACAACAGTTTTTAGATCTTAAAACTCCTCATTCCTCCTGAAGGGGGGTTTGTTTCTCCCCAGGGGTGAAAGTAGGTATCATTACCTTGGACAACTGGTTATACCACCTGGCCTACCTGGCTTTTTCTTGACTTTGTTTGACCAAGCACCTTTGTGATAGTTTGCCTATTCATGGAGCTCTCGTGCCAGCTCTGTTTTATATTTGTACTTTGTATTGCTCGTTATAAATTATCCCATCTTGTGTGAATATATTGTGTATTCTTATGTTTGTGTCTTGTTTAGCAATGGCTTATTGTCATGCTTAATAAATATTGATTGATTGATTTGCGTTGAGTTAAAAAATACCTTTTTTATATTTTTTAAATCTGCTGCTTGCTAGTTTCATGGAGTGTCCCCTAGTTCTATTACTATTTGAGAGGGTGAATAACTGTTCCCTATTCACCTGTTCCACACCACTCATGATTTTACAAACTTCTGTCATATCCCCTTTCAGACATCTCTTCTCCAAGCTGAAGAGCCCTAACATGCCTAGTCTTTCTTCATAGGGGAGCTGTTCTAAAATGATACCCTTGATCATTTTTGTTGCCCTTCTCTGTACCTTCTCTATTTCAACTGTATCTTTTTTTAGATGGGGCGACCAGAATGGCACACAATACCCAAGATGTGGTCACACCATAGATTTATATGATGATATTTTCAGTTTTATTTTCTATCCCTTTATGAATAATTCCTAACATTCTGTTTGCTTTTTTGACCACGGCCACACATTGAGCTGAGGATTTCAGTGTATTGTCCACAATGATTCCAGAGTCCTTTTACTGAGTATTAACTTCTAATTTAGAACCCAGCATTGGTTCCATATATCCTGAGCAGCATTAGCACTAGTCTGGACAGGACACCCACTTCCCTGTTCCAATTCAGATTAGGTCCAGCCAATAGGACCTCAACACTGCTTCAGGCTAGGCCCCAGGAGAGCTGCAGGGTGTGTGAGCTTGGGGGGTTGGGCCTTTGCCGCGCGCGCTGTACGCGTGCACGACGCCTGCAATGCACGCGTTCTAGCCTGTTCAGGTGCGTAGCGGGTGACACATGCGGGTCAGTGAATTGTACCCTTAGTGTGTAACATATTAGAATATGGACCTGTGAGAGCAGCAGTGGTGGCAGCAATCCCATTGGTAGGACCCACCCAATGCGGCAGCTACCAGCCACTCTGAACATCCTTCCACAATGCTTTTGAGGGTCAGGGTCAGAACTGGGTCCAACTCATGTGTCTGGTAGATCATGCCTAGGGTGGTCAGATATGCAGATTTTAGAAGACATGAGAAATACAGGTGGCAGAACTGCATTAGAGCCAGTGCAGCCCTGCAACCTGTACTTCTCATAAGCGTCCTCTACAATTTGCATATCTGGCTGTCCTAATCATGCCTAGTGATATTTATTTATTTTTTTAAAAAAAAAATTTAAAAGGAAAAAATATGGGTGGGGGAATAATTTTAAATGTCCTAAAAATTAAAATAGGAGTCCATTTCACTTTTGTAAGCCAGTGTGGCTTGCTTATTTAATTTTATTTATTTATTTATTTATTTTAAATGTATACACTGCCCTTCCCACAGTGGCTCAGGGCAGCTTACAACACATAAAAATACAACAACAACAATAAAACAACAGTAAAATTCCTTTAAAAAACCCTCACTCTCTCGCCCCAACAAGCTCTCCTCCCAACCCTCAACCCCACCCAGAACCTCCAACCAACCTCTGTTTATCCCCGTCCGCCAAATGCTTTTTCAAATAAGAAAGTTGTTCACCACCCCCAGGAGATGCTTAGGCCCAGACTCAAACAAACCTCCTGGCGGAGGGAGTTACACAGAACTGGGGCAGCAACTGAGAACACCTTCCCACGCACCCTTGTGTCACGAACAAAGATAGTAGATGGAATCTGCGAGAGAGCGCATCCCCGGCTGACCGTACGGACTGCAATGGTTATGTTCTTTTGACAGGCGGTCTCTCAGGGTGATTTCAGACGAGACGGGGCGGCATTCGCCCCGTCCCGGAATCACTCAAATGATTCTTCGCCGGGATCACTCCAGCACGTCCAAGAGACGTGCCGGCTGATCCCGGCGGGGAATCAGGGAGGGGGCGGGGCCGTGTGGCACAACATACAGCCGCACGGCCCCACCCCACCCCCAC
>QEPC01002394.1:360176-371225 GCA_003113815.1 Sphenodon punctatus | reverse complement strand
GGGGGGGGGGGGCTGTGCGGCTGCACGTTCGGCCGCATAGCCCTGCTCCCCCCTCCCCAGATTCCCCATCGGGATCCGCCAACACATCTGTTGGCTGTGACATGTTGGCCCCGGCGGGGAATCTGCAGGGTGATTCCGTGACGGGGCGAATGCCGCCCCGTCACGTCTGAAATCACCCATTAACTCCTTAATGCTACCTTGTTAGCCTGATTTTTGTTTTGTTTTCAAATAGAATTTGATTACTATTGTCCTATTGAGTTCAGGGTGCAGTTTCCAGCAAACCCTTTTTTAATAGCAATGAATGATGGTAATAATGGTCAGTCTAGCTGGAGTTTATAGAAATTGCCTTATAGTCAAAGCAGGCAAAAAGAAATGTTTTGCTGTTATTCATTGTCTTTCTATGAAGTCTCCTGGTTTATTGTGCCTATTGGTTCTTAAATAATAGCACATCTGGTTTAATAAGCCTGGAAATAAGGCATGATTGTGGCAATGAATCACGAGGGTGGGGTGCCTTGCTTATATTTCATCTCCATTTCAGAGCTCTTATTTAAGTCGTTTACTTCTCCCCGAGGAAGAATCATGAAGCAGTTGGAACTGTAAGGTGTGAAAGTATAAATCCCACTATAAAGCTTCTACAAATGCATCTAATTGGTTTGTGTTCTTTTTTTGTTAGTGCTAGTATAAAATGCTTAATGCATGGCTGGCTTGGACACAGGTCTTTAGAAGAAAACAGGAAACACTTTGGGTGTGATCTTGAGTACCCAGTAACACAAGCTATTGTTCAATGGGGCTGAGGCCATTTGACCCCTGCACAGGACTGAATTCTTGTATGAAGAAGCTCCTACGCTTATTGCTAAAATGTAGAGTGGAGTTTGTGTTTGCAGATATTATTCACATTTTTGGTTATTCCTTTTTTTCATTGTTTGGCGAAATGGATATTTGATTATCTAGCTGCTTCATTTTGACTGCGGTGCATGAAAATGAAGAAACCAAAATAGCCAAACAGAGGGGGGTGGGGGGGAAAGCTGGCCGGAAAAACCAAAATAGATATCCAAGGAAGAAGACCCGAATAGCAGTTATTATTTGTTTTGGTGGAATCAGTATGAATAATAGGGCAAAATCGTTGTAAATGTTTCTTTCAGTATTACCTGCACTGAAATTGACTTGAATTACACAGTCAGACTCTCTTGCCTCTAAACTAGATCGAAACAGTTCACACTTGCCCACTAATATCTCCCCCAAAGCCTTACCAGCCCTCTGAAATCATGAAATTCCAGATCCTCCTATTTCCACCTGAGAGGTAGTTGTTGTGACAATGCCACGCACAGACAAAGAAAAATATTACCATTTCAATAGCATCTTCTCCACTAGCCTGCTAATAGACGTGCACCCGGGAGATTAGGGATATTAAGTAACTCACGCAAACTTGTTTACCTCCCCTCTACCTAAGCTTAAAGCATCAGCTGTATTGTTCATGTAGCGAGTGGCAGCTGGGGTGTTACACATGTGTAATAATAACATTCTGTCTTCCGCTTGTAGGAAGTAGGCGCATTGTGTCAGTAACAGTAACCGAGTCACAATGAGCACCTCTCTTTGGACAAAAATCTATTGAAGCCATTGATTAAAGGAGGCCTGAATTGTTTGCAGATGGAGGCTCCTGGGTCATATTTGGCCAAAGATTTATTTTACTAAGATGCAAAATGAGGGGGGAAGTTCTAGTCTTCCAGCCTAGCCGCCCAACCCATCCAAACTTCACTGTCGTCTAAGGGGAATATTTCCTCTCTAATAATTGAAAAATATCACTTTGGGTGTTTGCTTCCTATTTTGTGTTTGAACCAAGGGGGGGGGGGGGAAACACCCCAAAGGTTTGCAGAGTTCGGTGAAAATCTTACAAGCTTTTCCTGAACAAATAACAGATAGTGACCCCTAGCCCTCTCTTTGCATAAGAATTAACATCAGTATTCAGGAGTCACTGCTGTGACTGGGGACTGCACAAATACCAGATTCTGATTTAAAACTCTTGATTTTTTTTTTTTTTTTTTAAAGAACCCAGAAGAAAAGGGGGGACTCTGGAACTCATCTGCATTACAGATCAGGCCTCTTTGAGAAAATCAACCATCCATAATTCATTACATGTTTCCTGCAGGGCCTGGAGACGGCAAAGATCCTAGCAACAGAGTCATAGCAACAGCAGCAATGCCCAGCCAATCCAGCTTCAGGCTTTCTGATTTCACTTAGCCAATCAGGGAGTGAAAGAGAGACAGAAATGTTGTCAACCAACTGGTAATACTGTCATGAGTCTAGTTTTCAAACTAATCTTCTATTGGGATTTTCACTAACCTAACCACTAATACATCGATCAGGGGGTGGGGGCATATTTTGCTTGAAGGTACTCATCTGACGTGCTGAAGTGAAATATTGTGTGAACTTGAGATATGATAGGTATTCTATTAATCAAAACTCTTAGCAGCCCAGATAAATGAAATATTAAGTATGTCAGCGTTAGAATGTGCAATGCATTTTGACAGAGGCATCAAAGGGCTAATAATTCTGGTGGGGTCAAAATATTTCTTACTGTAAACAAAAACGACTAAAATCTACTTTAAAATGCCCTTTGTGGTTTAGAATCCTTATTCTGTGCAAGCAGTCTGCTAAGATCAAAAGCAACTGGATTCTTTTTTAGAATGTCTTTAATGCTTAGCCACAAAACCTATAGAAATATTTTTTTAACATATTAGCAGACGGTGAACCGTAAATGGCTGAATATTTGTAAACCTGCTCTTGTAATGTCCAGGTCTTACATAAAACAGTAATAAATGAGCTACTACAGCTTGACACACAATGCTTCCCAAATAAGAGATACCCTGAGATCTGTCTTTTAAGTAACTATTCGATTTTTAACATCCCCGCAGTAGCAATTGCAACTTAGCCATGTATCTCTGGTGTGTGTAAATTTATCTTACGTCACGTGACATGCCGGGTGTCCTGAAATGACATCGGGGAGAACAAAGAAAAGAAATTGCAAGGAGTCCCATGGAAACAAGATGGAATGGAAAACAATAACAAATTAGGGGTATTAGAAAATAAACTTGGAGACAAAAAGCTGGAAAAGAAAAGAAGTGTGTCGCTAGCCCTCATGTGCAACCTTCCACTTGTGTTTTGTTATCGGTTCTAAGGGGTTGTCACATGTGTGCAAACAAACACAGTAATGCGGGTTTTGTCACTATTTTCCACAAGGAGAGAGAAGAGCTACTGAATTGTGTTTGCATCAAGTAAGACTATCATAAACCAGAAACACTCAGTGGTGATTAAAGGTTACTCCATCAGTCAGAGCCATCGTTCTGTAAATTGATGGTTTTAATCTTTACTGGTCTAACCAAATCCTGGACTTAGAATATCTGTACCCCCACTAAGTTAAAAAGTGATGCTACATGTGAATATATATGCTGTACAGATGTACCAGTACAGAGGCATATATAACGCCTGGTTTAAAAATTTAACTTTTAACATTTATGTTTGGGGGGTGGGAATGCAAAGTAGTCTTTTATCCATAGCTGCACATTATGCTCAAAGCTAAGATATTGTCGGTTATTTGAGAAAATGTCTTGCCCCTCAACCTAAAAGTCTGTCCTAAATTCCACTCGAATGCCTATGCTGGGAAAACTGAGATTAGAAGATTTGCAATGGATACTTCCAAGTACATTTTGGGATCCAGTACCCTATTTCTAAACTTTACAGATCATGTTTAAATTGACTTAAATGTCTGAAAATTATGCTCCAGTCTCCCCCTCCCATCCCCCACCTATGTATTTCATCGACTATTGTAAATGACCTTCTTTGTCAAGCAATGCCTTTGGAGATACCACAAATGAAAAATGTATAACCAACCACTGGAGATTGAAATAAGAAGAGATTCCTCTTTTATTTATTCCCTTTCCCCATCAGATTAATAGAACTAATTACTATCATTTTCTTTTATTCAAAATAAGTTGCTTTCCCCCAATCAGAAGTCATTGAAGGTGCTTGGTTTTTGTTTTCTTTTTTGAAGGTCTGATCAGTACAAATGGAAATCAAAATGCTTATGCTACCTTATTTTTAAAAAAAAACAATTAGTCACAATGAAACTGTAAACATAATTACTGACTGTAAATTGAAATCTACATTTTATTTCCCCAGTAGGGTGGCTCGATTTAGAAATTTCATATTTGGGTTGCAATTAGCCACAAATGAAAGGGGGGGTTTGTACATAAGGCCTATGACTGTTCATTAAAATCATCTAATGAACCCTGTGGTCGGCATAGTTAAAAAATAAGAAATTGCTTTCCAGGATGGCTAAGTGGTCCCATACCTTTATCGTTAACTTTGACAGAATCAACGCAGAGCTGGAGGCACAGAAAGGCACAGTACTCTCTAATGAGCTGTTAGAATCATACACCTTAAGCTAATGAATTTCTTATCCTCTTATACCGATAAAAGTTTCTGGTAGAAGTCAAAAGATCTCAGCATTTTAAGTGGATTTGTACTTTCCTTTCAGGGGAGGGGGAAATCTCTCTCCACAATGGCTAAAATACATATGGCATAATTCTTAATGAGCAGTTGTGTGGCAATAACTTACTTCCTTAATTAAATCATAATGAGTAATAAAGAATTCTTGTGTGCTCCACGGAAGACAAAGTGAGGAACACACAAAGGCACAACAATGTATCTCCAATAACAACTGACAATGGGAGTTCATTAGAGAATACCATAAAAGATCTGCTTCGAAGGACCGATCCTGCACTCTTTGGAGTCAGTGATGTAAACCTCTGAGTAAGAGTGAGTCCAGAGAGCGACAAAGAGTCTTGTGTGAGGGTCAGCAGAAGTCTGGTGCACAACATTTTGCAGAATAATGGGTTGCTTTAATTGAAAGGCTAAAGTCTTCTCTCTTTGTGAAGAAGTAAAAAGCATCAATGAATTTCATCCACAGATTTGGTGAAACTCCATAGAATAATAATCCTTTGCATTTCCAGAGCATCTTTTATCCAAGGATCTCAAAGAATTTTTATAAATATTAACTAACTAAACCTCATGACATCTCCAAGAGGTAGGTTATATATGGATTGCTGCAATCAGCCTTACAATGCAGTCAGTTCTGTGGAGGAGAAAGTGAACACAAGAAGATGGAGTTGTCTCAGTGAACCAAAATGTGCAAGCCTCGATCTAAGATCTGGCTGAAATTGCAGCCATTTTGATCTTTTTTTCTTTCTTTTTTAAAAAGTCTTTGGTGTAAGTTGTAAATGATCTTGGAATGTGGCAAATGAGCCAATGAAAAGCTATTATTAGCTTTTCATCACAACAGGGGTCCTAGCCACACGTAGAAAATTGGTCCTGATTAAGTCCAGGAAGAAGGATTAGATGAACCAGTGGCAGAATCAAGGTCTCTCAGATGGGGAGGCACCTGGGGAGGGGACACTTTTCTTGGGGGTGGGGCACAACTAGGAGGAAGGCAATATCAGACACAGAGAAGAGAGAAATGAATGAGGGACACTTGCCTTGAGTGGAAGGGCACAGTTTCCCCCTTGCTGTGTCCCTGCACCAGCTTTAAAGTCCCATGAGTCTATGGGTATTTTTAGACATTATGATACCACGGTCAACCACAGTGAACCCCACAGTGAACCCCCTGAAATTACCCAAAGAGATTCCTGCCAGATGTTCATCACAGTGAACCTCCAGCAGGAATCTCATTGACCACGGTTCTGGACCTCCGGATGCCCGGAGGTCCAGAAGCGTGGTTAGCTGGACCACGGTCCAGAATCGGCGGAAAGTAACGTCTGTTACCTTCCGCCGGCTCAGATCGTGGTCCAGACCATGAAGAAGGAGAAGATGAGATTGCGGACTTCAGTGAGAGTTGCATGTGCTTATCTTTGGCCCTGAGACTTAAAGCTCAGAAGATCATCTGCAAAAGTGCATCTGTTGCCAAGGAATCTAATTTTATATTGTCTCCTTGAAACATCTTTCCAGAGACTAATCGAAAGACTGAAGTACAATGAAGGCCTGATCCCAAATCCATTCTAGCAGACTAACCCACAGCAGCAAGGAGATTCCAAAGGGTCAATTAGGAGAATGGCGTTTGCTAATGTCAGATAAACCTTGCAAGTGAAAAGGATACAAAATGAAACTAAAAAAATCCCTGCTCTTAGTGACACTAATTAAGTAGATTAATCCAAGGATTTAAGGCCCAGTAGGGCCCTGCAGGCCTGATAAGAAGGAGAGGGATTGGGTGCTATTGTGCCAGGGCCCCCCAAACTACAAAAACATTCTTGCTTAAGAGACATTAAAATATGAGTAAAATAATAATTGCAAATAATGTGTAAATAAAGTACCAATATGGTCTCCAGAAGCTGATTCCAAAACTTATGATGGGGGGGATAAGAAGTAGGGGCTCCCCCACGACCAGGACGTAGCAAGCAGCAGTGGGGTAGCTATCATAGTTGCAGCAGGCCCACAAGTCTGGAGGCCCCCACAATGCATGTGGAATTTGTGTGCATCTCATGTGGAGATGGGGTGGGGGCACAGGATGAGGGGGCCCATTCTATCTTCTGCACCAGGCCCCATTCCAATCTAGCTATGCCTCTGGTAGCAAGACCCCCCCACGCACACACACACATTTCTCTGCAGTCTCCCGAGTACTTATAGCCAGGGCCCCGTGGATTCTGCATTTCGATCATTGCTGCCAATGGGGAAAATGCAGAATTCATGGGGACCTGCCTATAGCACAGAACCAAAGGGGCGGATCACCACTAGGGATGGGAAGATCGGTATCAGATCAATCTGAATTGCTTGCCTGATTTATGGGCAAACCGGAGTGATCCGATTTGAGAGAGAGGGGATCTGAACTCCCATCAGATCCCCCGGCGAGTACTTGGAGCAGTGCTGGTGCTTTCAGCAGCTCTGCTTCCCCCTGGGCCTTACCCAGGGCGCGCCTTCCCTGCCCCCTTTCCCATGTCTCGCCTGCTGCAGCACCTGCGGAAGCAGCGCTGTTGGGGTGGGCCAGCAGGGCAGGATTCTGGGGGAGGCCGGCGCCGGGCACTGGCAGGGGCCATGGGAAGGCAGAGCTGGGGGTAGAGAGGATGGGGAGGAGTGGGGAGGGGAAACTGTTTTATTTGTTTATTTATTGAATATTCTGCCTCCTCTTGCCTAGGTAGCCCAGGGTGGCGTACAATATAAAATATAAATACAATTAAAACAAAGAACTTCATATGGATCATAACAACCCCCCAACCCAACCCAACCCCAACCCCAACCCTCCCACTACCCATCTCCCCCACCAAAAGCCCGGTGGAACAACCAGGTTTTACATTGACGCCTGAAGGAGTGGAGACGCCTACAGGAGTTTGCACTTACCTTTTCTTCCTAGGCTCCGGCGACCTGCATGGTGCCTGTCACGCTGGGAAAAAAATAACCAAAATAAAAGCAATGCGCAAAATGGCCACCATGGTCATTCTGTGCACATGTGACCATTCTGAGCATGTGCAGACTGGATGCCATTTTCCAAAATGGTGCAGATGCTGCCAGTGCCATTTTGGAAAATGGCTGCACATGTGCAGAACAGTCGTGGTGGCCATTTTGTGCATGCACATTGCTTTTTTTTTTGTTCGTTTCTTCCTGGCATGGCCCTGAGAAGGCCGCACTGGGCACCTTGTGGGTCACCAGAACCTAGAAAGAAAAATTAAGTGCAAACTACCCCCCACCCCACTCCTGCCTGGCCCCTCTACCCCCAGCTCTGCCTTCCCTGGGACCCTGCCTAGCGCTGCCCAGGCCAGTCAGAGGTCCGGGGAAGGCAGAGCTGGGGGCAGAAACATGGTTTTAAACTGTATTGGTCGAAATCTGATTCCGATTAGTATTATTTAAATCTGAACTGAAGATCAGTCGGTCCGATACTGAACTGATGCTGATTTTCAATACGATTTCCCATCCCTAGTCACCATAGACCTAAGAAGCACAGGGCATTTCCACCAAAGTAGCAAAGGAAAACGTGACTCTGTATTTATTTATACGGCCATCTTTTCCTATAGATACTTTTAAAAATGAAGCTTTCCCTGGTGAAATCCACTCTGGCCCAGCTGCCTCTGTCAAAATGTCAAAAGCCTTCAACAACAGGGCAAGGAAGTACCCTTCAGTTACTGCCTTTTTTTTTTTTTGCAAAAGAGGGGCTCAGGTAATGACCTGTGATTAGTTCCTCTTGCCATTGACGGGAGGGGAGAAAAGGAGATAGCCCGGAATAATCCGTCTCTTCATGGGTGTGTGTGTGGTGAGGGCAGGAGAAAGGTCGGGGAGAATGACCCCGTGCCTATCCATGCACGGAAGGGACCATGGCATTGACACAGCCAACCCCTCCCTTCTGATGGGACAGAATCAAAACAAGTGACCCTTGCTGCCCTCTTCTGCAGGGGAGCCAGGGAAATAACGGTCGGTCTGCTCTTCTTTTCTTTCAAAACAAAGTCAAAGGAATTAACTAAAACAAGTCTGGCTTTTTTCCTTCACAGAGGAGGGAAGGAAGAAGAGAAAGGCTGCTCAGTAACAAGCCCTGCTTTCCCTTTTCCTCGTGGGTGTGACCATAACTCGATCCTTCCACCCACAGAGGGAACAGACAAAGGAAATGGTTCGTCATGGGTCCACAGGAGCCCTGCAGGGTTTGCTGTATAAAGAAGATGACAGAAGGAGCTCTTCAGTTTACTCTGAAAGACTTGAAAACAAATTAGCCCGGATGAAACATCCTAGATCATAATGGCCCCTAGCTGCTCCTTAGCGAACCACAGGCCACCTTCTTAAATACATCCAAGGGAGAAGGCAACAGGTGTTTGTTGGCGTTTTTGCAAGACAGCAAGGAAGACTGGCTTCTCAGACAGGTGAGCCCCTTTACCCACATTGGTTAAGGTTCATAAATGCATCAAACTCTGAGCCCGAGGCTAAACTGGAATTTAATTTGCAGCTCTCCTCCACACAGATGTGGTGGGTGAAGGGTAACCATTCCCCTCCCTCCCTCTTCAAAGAAGTTTTTAAACCCATCTCTAAGTTCCACTCAGACTGAGATGGGGGGAATGACCTTTGGTTCTTCCCTCCATAGGGAGTCTGAGAAAACGACCTTTGCCCTTTAACTCCACGGGGTGGGGGGGGGGCTCAGGAAAGGTCAGGAGGAATAACTCTTGGTCCAATCTCTCTCTCCACAGGGGTTGGGGGGAAAATGAGGAATAAGGGCATATGCGATCAGCAGAATTTCAGACTTCTTTTTCTGAAAAGGGAACGTATTTTTACTCACCATCACCAAAATAAGAATAAGCTGCCATTGAGAAACAAGTCACTCCATTTCAAGCAAGAATGAGCCTTGGATCTTTGACCTAGAAATCAGGGAAGAGAATAAAAAATATTTATCTCTATAAAAAAAAATCAAATAAAAAAAGTCAGGAATGTAGTCCAAAATCAGGGGCACCCTCTAAAGAGTTGTAATCAGGACTCCAAGCCATCAGTTGTAATAGTTTTGATTAAAGAAAGCAGATCAAAATTAAGCTGAACTTTTTTCTTTTTCTTTTTTAAAATATGACATGATTTTTCCTCTTACAAGTCTCTGTGCTGAATGTGGGATAGATTGAGGAGGACATGTACCGTTCAATGAAAAATCAGGCTTAACCTTTTTTTAAAAAACCCATCCGCTCACACATGCAAGCACACACGCCTCCTGTTGTTTTCCTTATTTTTTAAGTGCCCATGCACCTGAAAATAGGAATCAATCAATGCTTTCAAATGGAATAAAAAAACCATCATTGGAGATCATCCCAGTCCTGGCCAATCAAGCTGCTCCCCACTTAAAGAGACACTCCTCATGCAATAACCACACTAGCATTAAAGGAAGATAGGAACTGTCATACTGGACCGGACCTATGGTCATCTCAGGCAGTGGCCAATACCAGCTGACTGAAAGGAACATGCAAAAAAAACAGGCCGGTAGCCAAAGTAGGGACTTTGAAGATTTTGCACACATAAGCTCCCGTGTTTGCTAATAAACAATTCACAAGTTGCTTATAACAAAGGGGGTTGACACAAGGGCTGCAATCCTGAACCTATTGAAATCAAGGGCAAAACTCCCATTGACTTTAATAGGCCAGGATTGCACCCCAGGTGTCCGTAGGCATGTGAAGGAGGCTTCCATCAGTTGTACAGGGTTCATTTTTCATAATTATTATTGTAACATACATGGAACATTTGCCCCCTTGTGCCCCTTCTGACACCAATGGCACCAGGCCCAACCAGTGCTTAATTCATTAAAAAAATGATTTGTGGGGACCCAAGTCTACCTCAGAAGCCACATCCCCATCGCTCCAGAGCTTGTCAGAGCAGGGAACTGAACCCTAGTGTCCAGCTAATAACCCAACAACTAGACTACCCGTCCCTGCCTCGCTACAATAAAAAACAGGAGCTCTTGCAGTTAAATCTATCATCCAGTGTGCGGGGCGGGGAGGGGGGGAGCAAGAAAGTCATGAATAAACCACCCAAGGCTGGGGGGGGGGTGTTCCAATCCTGAAATGGCCGATATTGGTCTTTTCCTGGTCCTTCACATGGGGGGGGGGCAGCACTCCTAATGGGAACATTTCCCAGTGCTCTTCCCCCCTTGAATTTAAATTTCCCAGACTGAGTCCAGACAGGCTTTAGAACTTCCTTCTCATATAAGTTCACCAGAGCCCGAATCTGAGCATCTTTTGGAAGAAATTAAAAGTTTTTGTATTTGGCCAAGTGTTTAGCAAGCGAGGAATGAAGTGGGGTTTTAAATAACGTTTGTATGGGAATGAGGGGGCTTTTAAATAATGTTCATGTGGGTCTTATATTGCTTATAGAGTCCATGCACTCACCCACCCCCCACGCTAAACCACTAGCCCCCTGCCCAGAGTACCCAGCAGTCCTGACTCCCAGCCCCCCTGCTCTAACCCACTAGCCCCCCATCTCTCCCAGAGATCCCAGGAGTCCTGACTCCGAGCCCCCCTGCTCTAACCCACCAGCCCCCTCCCCTCCCAGAGA
>QEPC01002394.1:313557-328695 GCA_003113815.1 Sphenodon punctatus | reverse complement strand
GCAATTCCGAAATAGCGGAACGGAATCGCGGCGCGGTAAAAGCTGCTGCCGCATCAGCCCTAGGCTTGACCAATTGGCAGAATAGCTTGTTCAGATCTGGAGAGTAGGATGCAAGATTGCAATGCCTGGCCAAGTAAGGGTGCCAGTCACCGAGCCCTGGTCAGGCCTCAGTCACTGCTCCGCCAATGCCAGATAGCCTGCAATGCCCGTCCGAGCAGTGGTACCAGCCACTGAGCCCTGGCCAGGCCTCTGCTCCACCGATGCCAGCCAGCCTGCAATTCCCGGCTGAGCAGGGGTGCCAGCCACCAAGCCCTGGCTGGGCCTCCGCCGATGCCAGCTAGCCTGCAATGCCCGTCCAAGTAGGGGTGCCAGCCACTCCAGCCCCAGAACCCAGCATCAGGGTTCTGGGCCCTACATTACAGGCACTGGGGGATGTCCATCCACAGACCTGCTGTGAGGAGTTTGCCATCTACTTTGCAGACAAGATCGCATGGATCCAGAGCAACTTCGACACTGGATTAGAGCTTGAGGTGATGGAGGCGTTGTCTGGTCCATCTTTCTGGGATGAGTTTCAGGAAGTGTTGCCAGCCGATGCTGTGGAGATCCTGGGGTCAGTGAGGGCCACTAGTTGTGAATTAGATCCTTGCCCATCCTGGTTGGTGAAAGCCTCCAGGGAGATACTGGGGTTGGTGCTGGTGGGAATTATCGATGCGCCCCTTTGGCAGGGGAGTTTGCCCCCCAGTCTCAAGGAGGCAGTGGTGTGCCCTCTGTTGAAGAAGCCATCTTTGGATGTGGACACACTTACCAGTTACCAACCCGTCTCTAACCTTCCCTTTTTAGGGAAGGTTATTGAACGGGCAGTGGCCCTGAAGCTCCAGGCTCAACTGGACAGCATCAGTTTTCTCAACCTCTTTCAATCAGGGTTTCAGCTCGGCCTTGGTACGGAGATGGCATTGGTGGCCTTGGTAGATGATCTCTACCGGGAGATGGACACAGGACGTTCAACATTACTGGTCCTGCTAGATCTCTCAGCCGCATTTGATACAGTGGACTATGGGCTGCTGTTGAGATGGTTGCATGACCTTGGGGGGGTCTACATGGGACCTCCCTTGGTTGGTTCCAGTCATTCCTCTTGGGGAGGACCCAGCAGGTTATCTTGGGAGCAGAAACATCTAGCCCCTGGGTCCTGGACTGTGGCATTCCGCAAGGTTCAATCTTGTCTCCTTTATTATTTAATGTATATATGCAGCCCTTGGGGGAGATTGTGAGAGGGTTTGGTGTGCGTTGCCACCAATACGCTGATGATACCCAACTTTACCTTTCTTTTTCAGCTCACCCAAGCCCTGATGTCTCCGTGCTTTCTCAGTGTTTGGAGGCCGTGGCGAGCTGGTTATGGCAGAGCAGACTGAAGCTCAATCCCGATAAGACGGAGGTGATGGTGGTGGGCTGGGTGGGGGAGGTGGTGCCCCCTTTTGTGTAGGGGGTGCGCCCCTCTGTGGCTCAGCAGGTTTGGAGTCTGGGGGTATTATTGGACATGGGTCTCCATCTAGATCAGCACGTGGATGTAGTGGCGAAGGCGGCTTTCCGCCAGCTGTATCTGGTACGGCGACTGCGCCCGTATATCTCCAGACCTGACCTGGTCACTTTGATCCATGCCTTCATCACCTCGAGGCTGGACTACTGTAACGCGCTCTACATCGGGCTTCCCTTGACGCTGGCCCGGAGATTGCAGGTAGTGCAGAATGTGGTGGCCTGTCACCTAACAGGGACGGGCCAATGAGAGCACATAACACCAGTGCTCCATGTGCTGCACTGGCTGCCTGTAATGTGCTGAGCCAGGTTCAATGTGTTGGCATTGATCTATAAGACCCTGTATGGTCTTGGACCTGGATACCTCAGGGACTGCCTCACCCTCCATGACCCAGGACGGACTCTCCGGTCCACCGGGGGCACCTTCTTTGAGGTCCCCCACGTAAAGCGAGGGTCTACAATGGAGAGGGCATTCTCGGTGGCTGGGCCCCAGCTGTGGCACTCGCTCCCAGAGGAAGCACGACTGGCCCTGAGTGTGCTGGCCTTCCAGACATAGCTCTTCTCCCAGGCCTTCAGAAGCAGGGAGGGTGGACTAAATTTTTGTATGGGGGTATTTTAAAATTGTTTTAAATGTGTGGATTTTTATATTGTTTATTTTATGTTGGAAGTCGCCCCGAGATGCCGATAATAATCATCTAGAAGCTGCCACTCTAGTCCGAGGACCCAACATCAGAGCTCTGGGGCCATCATTCTGCTCACAGGGAGCTGTCATTCCACCACATCAAGAAGCTGCCACTCTAGTCCCAGGACCCACCATCAGAGCTCTGGGGCCATCATTCTGCTCATGGGGAGCTGTCATTCCACTGCATCAAGAAGCAGCCAGCCACTCCAGTCCCAGGACTCACCGTCAGTGCTCTGGGGCCATCATTCTGCTCATGGGGAGCTGTCATTCCACTGCATCAAGAAGCAGCCAGCCACTCCAGTCCCAGGACCCACCGTCAGGGTTCTGGGGTTTATGTTCCAGGCAGGGAGGGCTGTCATTTCACTTTGTTGTTTGCAACAGCCCCACCAATGCCTGGCAGCCTGCAATGCCTGGCCAAGCAGGGGTGCCAGCCACCAAGCCCTGGTTGAGCCTCTGCAGCTGCTCCACTGATGCCAGCCTGCAATACTCGGCCAAGTAGGGGTGCCAGCCATCAAGCCCTGGCCAGGCCTTTGCTGCCACTCCACCGATGCAAGCCTTCAATACCCTGCCCCCTATGGATGCCAGTCACCAAGCCCCAAGCCTTCCTGGCCTCTGCTGCTGCTGCTGCTGCCACTGGGTCTCATACAGCCAGCCCTGGTGCCACGGGCACCCCAGGGGCCAAGCGCCGAGTCTGCCTGCCTGGGAAACCCGGGGTGCCAAGTGCCAAGCCTTCCCTGTCTCTGCTGCTGCTGGGTCTCAGACGGCCTGCCAGTCCTGGTGCCATGGGTACTTCCAGGGGCCAAGCGCTGAGCCTGCCTGCCCAGGCAACCTGGGGTGCCAAGTGCCAAGCCTTCCCTGTCTCCGATGGCCTGCCATGCTGCCACAGGCCACCCTGGGAGTCCCTGGAGTGCCCCAAGCCTCCCCGTGGCACCGAACTCCGCTGAACGTTCAGGGGGTCCGAACTCTGCTGGACTGAACCCACAAACCCGAACTAAACTAAGCAACATATTTTTTTTAAACTCAAAAGAAGAAGAAATCCTTCTCCATAGGGTTTCTAGTGTTGAGTCCAGCAGAACATTATCTCAGAAGAAATATGGAATAAGAATATTTCGTGAGGGGGAACATATCTTATGCACCAATTTTTAATTTTTTTTAAGGAAACAAACTCCAGAATCCCTCTAAAATTAATTTATTTCTTCTATTAAACACTTATGGAGACTATTTAGCACTATGCTACCTGTACATTCATGAAGTCATTAACACTGCTGTGCCTTAGAAAAAAAGAAACCTCTATATCTATAAGGGTTTCTTTTTATTTTAATCCTTTGAAATTTATTTTGAATAAAATAATGTTTACTTGGCAGGCACACAAAAAGGGAGGCAAAGCACTGATTGGCTTTCTAAACCCCCTTTTCCCCCCACACAACTTGGATGAAAATATAATCATTCTTATTTCCGACTCCCCTAATGCTGATTTAATTGTTTATCGTATCAACTTACAGAATCGCGAGAAAGCGATGGAATGGGATATATGCGGCTGCAGAGACAGCCATCATTATTCAAGGGTGGAATCATGTGAAAGGTTGAAGGGGCTTTAAAGAGATACTTTTTTTATTGTACTTAACACTGATAAATGACATACAAGTCAGGATAACAGGGCAGAGCTCCTGTCAGGGAGACAATGATAAATGGAAAGGCTGGGACAGAGAGGTCCACTAAACAGAAATCTGTGTATGACACCTTGCTCATTTGATAGACTCGTATGCATGTTCTGGCTAATCCGCAAGGCAAGGATGTTTGCGACAAATTGTGGTTCTCACTGAGTCTGTTGTGTACAGTGACTCAGCTCACATAACTCAGTATTTGTTTTTCCTTTCCTGCATGGTGGTGATGATCCTTTGCCCTTAATCAAAGTTAGGCTTAAAAAAAAAACAGAGGGAAAAAAAATGCATATTCTCAGGCAAATACAGCTGATACCTATTTCAGGCTAATCATCAAATGAAAGTGACCCCAGTGCAAGCAGACCTTATTCATTATTCCCGCTGCCTGAACAATCTCCTTCCTCTTGAAAACACCCCGTTGCTATAAAGAACTCTGTTGAACAGAAAAATGCCCTCTCTTTATTTGCAGCACTGAACATCTGTGGTTAATGTGCCAAAACCAACATACACCCCTATGCTCTCTTCCCTCAACAGGGCCTGTGCCTCTCAAACACCCTCATCCCAGCGGAGGAAGTGAAGACGACCATAAAAGGTAGGTTCGTCATCAAGGAGCAATTTATAGCAGCTCACGACGGGAAAATTCCAAGAATACACTCATGTTGTGCATGTTGCACCCTCTTAAGAGATGACTAACTCCTGCTCTTTCAGTAGGGGGAGATGCGCACAAAGAAATAAAGAACGGGGGAGTGGCGGGACACTCAGCCAGATTGGAGGGACATTGGAAGCTGATGATCAGCCTTGTTCGTATGGAATTAGAGTTTATTTTAAAGTCTGCACTCTGATCTCAAAATGCACAGGAGTGTTTCTTGCACATGCTTTCAAGCCTATGGATTACTGCAGGGGATATTGTTCTCTCTCATTGTTCTGTAAAGCGCCAGGTACATGGCTGGTGCTATACAAATGCTAATAAAATAAAATAAATAATAATAATAATAATAATAATAATAATAATAAATAATATTTAAAGTAGTCATGGAAATGCTTTTTAGATAAAATAATGTTGGGGTTTATATTAGACTAGTGATTTATGGCCAAAGATTTGGCGAGTTAGCTTTAAACTATGGTACATATCTGCCTTCCTGCCTATCACCCCATTCACTTTCCACATCCCTCAGAACACTTGGAATGATTCTGAATATTATATGACATCACAGCAACTCAACCAATTGGCAGAGTGTCCTTGCAGCTTGGCAGTTTTGGTGCAGAACGCGGCAGCCCACCTTCTGTTGGGGACGGGTCAGTAGGAGCACATTACACCGGTGCTCCAGAGTCCACACTGGCTGCCAATAGTTTTCCAGTCACAATTCAAAGTGCTGGTTTTAACCTACAAAGCCCTAAACGACTTGGGCCCCAGGGATCTCAAAGACCATCTCTTCTCCTATGTCCGCCGCAGCCTCTGAGGTCAGCTCCGGGCTCCCTCTTGCAAGTGCCAACTGCCCATGAAGTTGCTACGAGGGCACGCGTGCAAGGGGTGTGTGTGTATTCTTGGTTGCTACCTCACAACTATGGAACTCCCTCCCCTTGCAGGTACGTCTAACCCCAAGTCTGTTTGTCTTCCAGAGATGTAAGACCTTTCCATTTGACCAGGCATTTGGGAGGCAGGGGGTAATTTCAGACGTTACGGGCCTCCCTTTTACCACAGTGAACCACCTGTGGTTCACCCGTAACATCTGAAGGGGTTCCTGCCAGATGTTCACCACAGTGAACACCCGGCAGGAATCCAATTAACCACCGTTCCGGAGGGGAAGCCGGCCTCCCCTCCGGAAAAGTGGTTACCTGGACCACAGTCCAGAATTGGCAGCCGGTAACATCTGTTACCACCACCGAGACCGGAGCATGGTCCCAGTCATGAGCCGGGATCGGGCGCAGCGGCCGGATCAGCCGCTGCGCCCACCCGTCTCCAGGAGGGCGGGCAGCCAGAGGAGCATGGGGGGGCCGGGCCATGCAGCCGCACGTTGCGCCACACAGCCCCTCCCCGATCCCTGATCGGAATCAGGCCAGCACATCTGTTGACCAGCCAGCCTGATTCTGGAGGGGGACGAAGAATTGACCCCGCACCATGGGAGGTCAGCACATTGGAAATTACCAAGGGATAGGTTTGGATAGGATTGGGGGGGGAAGAGGACTGATGGGTGGTAGGTGGGGATAAAGGATGGGGTGAGTGGGTGGTTGGGGGGAAGTTGGGGTTGTAAGAGATTTTAATGTGTTTTATTGTATTTTATATTTTTAATGTTGTACGCTGCCCTGAGCCTGTGGAGAAGGGTAGGGTAAAAATGTAAAAAATAAATGAATACATAAAATATAACATTTATTTATTTTTATTTTATTATATTATATTTGTATGCCACCCCCTCATGCCCACGGCATCTAGGGGCGGCTTCCAGCACAATATAAAACAATGATTAAAACATAAAAAATCCACATCATCATCATTAAAACAATTTTAAAACACCCCCATACAAAAATTCAACCCACCCTCCCCTCCCCACCTCCGAAGGTCTGGGAGAACAGCCATGTCTTACAGGCCCGACAGAAGGCCATTAGACTCGGGGCCAGCCGTGCTTCCTCTGGGAGGGAGTTCCACAACCGGGGCCCAACCACCGAGAATGCCCCCCGGTTTATGCAGGGGACCTCCAAGAGGGCATCCCCAGCAGACCGAAGGGTCCGTCCTGAGTCGCGGAGGGTGAGGCGGTCCCTGAGGTATCCAGGTCCAAGACTATATAGGGCCTTATAGATCAAAGTCAAAACCTTGAATCTTGCTTGGCGCGTTACCAGCAGCCAGTGCGGTGCACGGAGCACTGGTGTTATCTGCTCTCATCAGCCCATCCCTGTTAGGAGATGGGCCACCGCATTCTGCACTAGCTGTAACCTCCGGGCCAGTGTCAAGGGAAGCCCCACGTAGAGCGCGTTACAGTAGTCCAGCCTCAAGGTGATGATGGCATGGATCAAAGTGGCCAGGACGGGTCTGGAGATGTACGGGCGCAGCCTCTGCACCAGATACAGCTGGCAGAATGCCGCCTTCTTCACCATATCCACCTGCTGATCTAGATGGAGACTCGCGTTCAACAACACCCCCAGACTCCGAACCTGCTGGGCCATGGAGGGGCGCACCCCCTCCACAAGAGGGGGCAACACCTCCCCCGCTTGGCCTACCACCATCACCTCCGTCTTATTGGGATTAAGTTTCAGTCTGCTCTACCATAACCAGCTCACTATGGCCTCCAAACGCTGTGATAGCAGGGCCTGGGTCAGGGCCTGGGTCAGCTGAAAAAGAGAGGTAGAGCTGGGTGTCATCAGCATATTGGTGGCAACGCACACCAAACCCTCTCACAATCTCCCTCAAGGGCTGCATATAAATATTAAACAGTAAAGGAGACAGGATTGAACCTTGTGGAACGCCACAGTCTAGGGCCCAGGGGCTAGATGTTTCTGCTCCAAGGACAACCCTCTGGGTCCTCCCCGAGAGGAATGACTGGAACCACCCAAGGGTGGTCCCACCCAGACCCCTCAGGTCACGCAGCCATCTCAGCAGCAGCCCATGGTCCACTTTGTCTAATGTCCGGCTAGGCCGGAGATCTAGCAGGACCAGTAGTGTCGAATGTCCTGCATCCATCTCTCGGCGGAGATCGTCCACCAAGGCCACCAACGCCGTGTCCATACCGTGGCTGGGCTGAAACCCTGATTGAAAGGGGTCAAGAGAACCGATGCTGTCTAGGTGAGCCTGGAGCTGCAAGGCCACTGCCCGTTCAATGACCTTTCCTAAAAAGGGAAGGTTAGAGATGGGTCAGTAGCTGGTGACCATGTCCACATCCAAAGATGGCTTCTTCAACAGGGGGTGCACCACGGCCTCCTTGAGACTGGGGGGCAAACTCCCCTGTCGAAGGGACGCGTTAACAACCCCCACCAGGACCAGCACCAATATCTCCCTGGAGGCTTTCACCACCCAGGACGGGCAAGGATCTAGTTCACAACTGGTGCCCCTAGCTGACCCCAGGATCTCCACAGCATCGGCTGGCGTCACTTCCTGAAACCAATCCCACAAAGATGGACCAGACGGCGCCTCCATCACCTCCTGCTCAATTCCTACTGTCTCTGATCCAGTGTCGAAGTTGCTCTGGATCCGAGCGATCTTGTCTGCCAAGTAGATGGCAAACTCCTCACAGCGGGTCTGGGACAAGTTCCCGTCCAGGCGGAGGATTCATGGCCTGTGCTATGTTGAACAAAAGTGCAAACCCCATCATAAGACTGAGAGGCACCATATTTGGTCAGACCAATGGTGGTTCTAGCCCAGCATCCTGTCTCTGACAACTTTGGTTGTTTCAGAGAATGTGAAACTGGTCGTGATGGAGACTAGTGATCCATTTCCTGCTATTCACCCTCACCCTCCGACAGTTAGAGGCCTTGTTGACACAAGAACTTCTAGACACAAGGGTGAATGCCAAAACCAAATATCAGCCTAGATACAGCTTACAAAGGAAAGGGTCGATGGGGTCCAAGCTGGTGACCCCTTATTTAGGTTTTAAGACAAAAGAACCATAAAGATCAAAGATGATTGGTCAGAAACAAATGGTTACATACATACATACATATCAATCACAGGTGATTGGTTAGAAACCAAATGGTCATTCATGCCTCCTTTCTCAAGACAGTCAGTTCTTATCACTGTACCCAATGTACCAAAACAACAAGCTCTGTTTGGGGCCTTATCACAAGGTCGCTTACTGTTCGACAGCTTTCAGCACTTAAGTTTCAATTCCCAACTGGGCCCTGGCCGGAAGTGAGAGAATCATATTATTGCTCTCTAGCTAATCCAGGGTGGAGTTTGGTTTGGTTTTGTGGCCAGGCCCAAAATGGAGAATGGAGGCCTTATGCTTGCCTACAGGCCACATCCACTGAAACACAACTATTGTGTGGATCCTAATAGAAATTTCCAAGCTTTGTACCTTCTCTTGCAATGGAGGATTCAGGCAATAGATTGTAACACAATGGTGTCCCAATACTGCATGCACGGACTGGTACAGAGAGACAGGCTGTTGGCTAATGTCATAGAAACATAGAATTGTAGGGGTGGAGGAGGCCTCAATCCAACTCCCTGCTCGAAGGCAGGATATCTTCTGCCTACAGCTTTGCAGACAGATGCTTGTCCTGTTATGTTGGGAGCAGGTGTAGTTTGCACCTTTCTGGGGTGCCTCCTCGCTTTAGAAGTGACTAACCATCTTACGAAAAAGTTGTTCCCTTATGTACAACGTCTCGTGCAATCACTGGGCTTGATTGCAAACCCTGCACACCCACAAACAGCACGTGCGCATCTTGCATGCAAGCTGCATGCGCACCCATGCAGGCAAGACTATGGCCTGCACATAAGCCGTGTGTACAGCAGGTTTGAACTCTAAGGGTTAGGCTAACTCATGTTAATGTTTTCCAATGGTAAAATCAATAGAAAACCAAGCTAATTTAGAGAGTGATAATTGACTACTGATTAATTTGTGATGTTTGAACACTTCTGCCATGTGGTAAATGAATGGTAAATGCTGGCAATGCATGGAAAACTTTTCTGGATAACATCTGTGGAAATTCTTCCATCACCCCAGATTTACAATGTGATAGAAGCGTTCAGACATCACACATAAATCCACGATCACCACATAGTTCACAGATTTTAATACTTGAACACTATGGGTGAAAACAGACATGACGCTAACCACCCTTTAACCACCCTTGGTGGTCATTTATGCATGTTGCAGGGCTGCATAGGGCACCAATACAGCCCTGCAACATGCATAAATAACCACCAAGGGTGGTTAGCGTCATGTCTGTTTTCACCCTATGATGTTTGAAAGTATCCTATTATGACAAAATGATTATAGTCTAAAAAGAGTAATCACATAATAAAACTATCTTCAGAACTCAAATGGTCCCAGCGTATACACAGCCTAACAGAGAACCACAGTAGGAAATAATAGCACTTGTATTTAATGGGAATGGGCAAAATCCTAGTTTTATTAAAGGCAATGACAAAACTCCTGTTGATTTCAACAGGACCAGCATTTCACTCAATATGTATCAAGGTGAGTTTCCTTCAAAAGGGAACTGAGGGTTCAGCCTCAGTTCTTACAATCAAGAAAGGGTTTATTTACTCCTTTATGGAAGTACATATCCTCCAAGCCCCTTCCTGCAAGGGACTGACTCTGTCAGCCTGACCCTGCTCTTAGTAGATGTAGCTTCATCATTTACACTCCAGTCCTCAAAGCACTTGACCCCAATCCATTTCAATAGATTTTCTTCTCTGAGAACCGGGATGTTAGTCTTCAAAATACCCAAGGCATATGAATTAGATTCTCTTTCAGTGTATCCAGTTCTTTAATATCTTGCACGTGTTACTTAAGCACGGGCAATCTTCCATTTCAGCAGTGAGCACACTCAACTGGAAAAAGAAACCAAGGGTGCAAACCTCCCTCTTTAAATTCAATAGGGGATGAGCCATGACTTTAATGCGTGGAGTGTTGCACCCATAGTAAACAATCTACCATCTACAGGCAGTTTTCTGCATTAGTTCATCACCTATTCACTTCTGGCAATTTTATCCCAAGTCTCCTGACGATACACTTATCAGATACTCAACTTCATTTCTTAACCTTCATGGATGCAGTGAAAAGCTTAGCCTGGGATGCTCGCCTATGGAAAATGACGTGGACTAAACGGGGCCACAATTGTAGACTGGGGCCACAATTTACAAACCACTTCCTCTGGTCCCAGCGGAGAAGCCTTATTTCTATACGCTTAAACACTAAGCAGCATTTTGGGATGCACTGATAAATAAAGTTTAAAAGAATTTTTTTTTTTAAAAAGCATGGAGACGTGATTGCAGAATGTTCTAAAAGCTTGTAAACCAACAGACAAATGAAACACGCCCAAAATGCATTCTCTTCTTCCAAGTCCCATGACTTTTTAGCCAATCGTATGTCTTTTAGATGGGGGTGAGTTATAATGTTTTGCTCATTGGAGCTAGTAAGCCTGCTTTTTGTTTGCTGCTACGTAACGTTGACCCCTTGCTAGAGGAATTCTCTCTGGAACCAAACAATGCATTCCAAGAAAACAGGCTTTGAAATCATGAGAGATTTGTATGCTCTGAAATCATGCTTGCTTTGATATTGTGAAGCATGCTTTGAAATCATCCATGCTTTGAAATCATGAGAGATTTGTATGTCCTTCTCATCCTTCTTCCAATTGAGACCAGTGGGAGGTTAGACAATGATTTCTTGAGTGCAGGATCTCACCTTCAGAAAGCAAGAAATGGAAAATAGGATGCACTGTCCCACGTCATCAATATTGCTGTTCCCTACTGGCAATAAATGCATGAAGTACAGTACAATAATTGCTTTTTGTCATTTTTACTTACTTTTTTTTTTTTTAGCACATCTCTACATTTTTAACCAAGAACTGACCCAGAAAGAGGAATTTTTTTTCTTTTTAAGGAAAGAAAAATCTACTCAATTGTAATGTACAATGGAAATTAAATATTTGTTCATTCTTTATTCATCCCTTCAAGATTAAAAGAATTCTTCCTCATGACCTCTGCATTGACTTTCACATCAAATTAGAAACTTTTAGCTCTTAACAAGAACTGTGTGTATTGTCCCGAAAAGCAATTGTAAAGAAGAAATTAATATTTTACAGCAATTTGGCTCAAGGATCTGTATTCACTTTGTGAAATACCTGCTCGCTGAAGACGACAATTTACCTTTTTACAATTTCATTTAATGACCTGACATTTGAAATATTTCTTAATTAATTCAGTCTCCAGCTAAAGCAGCTGTGATAAATATAACCTGCACATACAGGATTACAATGTCACTTTTGGAAAATATATCGGATGGAGAAAAGCAACACTCATATGCAAGGAAGTTTATATCAGCCATAATGCAACTATAAAACTCTGTATTGTTAATCTGAGAGACTGCACCATGTGTATAAAGGGAAATGATGTATTGTGTGGCATCTTAGTTAGAAATACTACCTGCTGCATATTGAAATGTACATCTGCTGCATAATGAACAATACAAAACATTTTCGACTACTGATGAAAGTTCCCTCTGCTGATGAAGCAAATGTCATTCATATTTTGTCTCAGGTGTTCAGTTGTAGCTACGCATCCTTCTGCCTAGCATAATACATACATTTAATACATACTATTTAATACATAAATAGTATTAAAACAGAAAGGATGATAGAACTTGTTTTTTAAACAATTCTTCCTGTGCTTGGTATTTCCAGGGTACTTATTAGCAGAAAGCATACTAAATATGTATTTTAAGAATCAAAGCCCTACAAATAAAAGAGGTCAGTTGTGAGGAAGTATTTGGCAGGGGAGTATGAAATATTTATGATCTGCTTTGTAAATTGATTATTCATTTATTATTATTAATTGTTATTATTTTCAGAATTGGGCAGAAAGCTTGTACAGACCATTTCATGTCATAGATGAAACTGACAAGTGAAACGGAGAATCTGCTTCAAAAATAATGGCCTTTAAACCATAAGTGGTTTAAAGAGTGCCCTGCTTAAAATATAATAAAATAAAATAATAATAATATTTCAGAAATATTCATTGAAATATGCTAATGTAACTCACAACTGACAGTAACAGACACCCTTAGCATAAGATCTATGTTTTAGTAGTAGGGTAAATTTAGTAGAGTGTCTCAAAATTAAAAGAAACACTAATTTTTATTTTTATTTTTATTTTTAAATAACCTAAATCAAAAATTATTTTGGCTGTCACCTCCCAAATGATCAAACATAATTAAATATGATTTTCTGGTTGATTTATGTGTGAACAGTACAAGATTTGCAACCCATTCAATACCAATTCAACAAGGTAACTGGATAGGAGAATTCTATGGGGCTCTTTAATGCACGTTTTCAGGTTACAAAGACGGATGGTGTTTGCCTCTTAAGGAATGAAAACATTTAGCAGGAGGAAGTCTAACACCTATTCAGCTAATCATGATTTGGCATATTACAGAGCACTCTGGGGAGGAAATATTAATGGTAAAATAAAGGAATAATCATAACAGTCTTCAAATTCTCTCTGTGACTTCAGTAAATAATCATTTCAGTATAGATTTTGAAACTCTCATATAGAAAATTTCCTGCCTTCTGTCTCAAACAGGGATAAGTCATCTGTGCCGTGGGATATATTCTGGATATATTTGCCATGTCTTTTTCATAGTCCCTTTCCCACCCTTTTGGTCATGGGATTCTTTTAATTGAAAGGTCCTGGAAATAACCACTGTGGCTATTATTTCCTCGGTTAGGTCAGGAGACTGATAATTTGTCAATTGATGAGGAAGAGGGAGAGTGGGAAAGCAAGATTTTGCAGTGGGGAAGAAGTGGCAATAGGAGATTTTTGCTTTGCTACTGGCATCTCTCTTACTGTAATCTCCTTCTATGCAAACACACTTCAGCTAGAGAGATAGCCTGGTTATTCAAGATGGCATGTTTGCCTCTATGCTTATTACAGAATCCTGCATCACAAAGCACTTTTATCTGAATATCTGAAAAGGTCCGATACTGTAATAGTCAATCAGAAGAGCGTGCAAATCCAAGAAACAATGTCTATGCAAGAACTGCATGCTCTACGCCCAGCCATATAAAGTGTAGGGCTTTACTGATAACCCTCTGAGACTAGCGCACTGCTCCTATCCCCCCCGCGCCCCCCCCCCCATGTATAGTCAACTAATAACTTGGGGTCATGTTATGCTTTCGATTTCTAACCAGAACTGACTGATTTACTCGCAGTTTTCCATTCCACAGTGGGCGTATAGAAGGGAGCTGTTTTTCCCCCTTCTGTAGTGAAGGTCTCCCTCTAGTGGCTTCTCAGAAAAGTGCACCATAAAAATGACACAGCTGCATGTTGTTTATTATATTATGGGATGAAATAAAGGACCGTAGCATCTCATAGGGTTGCCCTTGTTTTTCATCTGTATCAACACAAAGTTATTATTCCACTCATCCAGATGTGATTGTTAAACAAAAGAATGAGGCGGAATGGAAGCACATTGTCCTATTTTTAAAATCCTCATCTGTAGAAACGTGGCTTCCACAATCTCTTTCAGGTTTGGTTTGGAACATTCAGACCTATGCATTGTTGGGACCAAGTTATTTGGTCACAAATTCTAGCAGTGCGTGTCAGACTGGACTATTCTTCCAGACAGTTCTTCTGTGGGGCAAGTGGGTAGTATCACAAGCAGAGAGACTGCACTGCTCAGACTGACGCTGCTTGCCAACGTTATGGGGGCGTGGGGGTGGGAAGGGGAGACTTCTGTTAGCAAAACAGGAGGGAGATCACGTGAATCCCTGATCATGGGATTCTGCTCCCTAGAATCTTTATGGATAGAAATTCCAGGTATAAAGGGAAAGAGTATCGCAGTAGGGCTATACTATCGCCCTCCTGACCAGGACGGAGAGACTGATAAAGCAATGCTAAAAGAGATTAGACAGGCTACTAAAGTCGGCAACATAATAATAATGGGTGACTTCAATTACCCTAATATTGATTGGGGGAATGGTACCTCAGTGCAGGACGTGGAGGTCAAATTTCTGGATGCCCTAAATAACTGCTTCCTAGAACAGCTGGTTCTGGAACCAATGAGAGAGGAGGTATTCTAGATCTGGTCCTGAGTGGCACGCAGGAGCTGGTGCAAGAAGTAACTGTGGTAGAGCCACTAGGCAATAGCGATCATAATATGATCACATTTGACATAATTTCTGGAGGGAGAAAGACGAACAAAAGTCCAGCAGTACCATTTAACTTTAAAAAGGGAGACTATGACAAAATTAGGAAACTAGTTAAAAAGAAACGAAAAAGTCCAGTTTCAAGTAGGGATGGGCGAAAGTGGTTCGGAAGTTCGGAGTTCAGCCCGAACTCGGCCTGTTCGGACGACCGAACCTGAACCTGAATCCGAACATGAACCGACCGAACCGAACTCAATTCCGAACGCCGAAATGATCAAACAGTTCGGTCAGTTTGGATCGCATTCGGGTGAGTTCGGGTGGCTAAAACAACAAAAACGTGATGACACTGGAAGGTCAAACGTGGCAGGGAGGAGGAGTCAGCTGAGGAGCAGACTTCCAGGTACCAGGGGTGGAGAGGCTTGGAGTAGCAGCCAGCCTGCCCAATCACCATCCCTTTTCGCCTCAGAC
>QEPC01002394.1:279501-291762 GCA_003113815.1 Sphenodon punctatus | reverse complement strand
ATCTCTCATGAGGGACCTTATCAAATGCTTTCTGGAAATCCAGGTACACTATATCGACTGGGTCTCCCTTGTCCATATGCTTATTTACACCCTAAAAGAATTCCAACAGGTTAGTGAGGCATGACTTACCTTTACTAAATCCGTGTTGACTCTTCCCCATTAAGCCATGTTTGTCAACATGCCCTGTGATTCTGTCCTTAATGATGGTTTCCAGAATTTTGCCCGGCACAGACGTCAATTTTACTGGTCTGTAGTTTCCAGGATTGCCTCCGGATCCCTTTTTAAATATCGGGGTTACATTTGTCACCCTCCAGTCCTTGGGTACAGTGGCAGATTTTAGTGACAGGTTACAAATTACTAACACTAGGTCTGCGATTTCATATTTGAGTTCCTTCAGAACTCTGGGGTGAATGCCATCTGACCCTGGTGACTTGTTAGTATTCAGTTTGCCCTAGAACATTCTCCAACATCACATTGATATGATTTGTAACAGCTCTTCCAATTCCTTGTCCACAAAGCAAGGATCCAGCGTGGGTACCTCCGCAAAATCCTCCTCAGTGAAGACGGACGCAAAGAACTCATTCAGCTTCTCTGCAATGTCCTTATCCTCCCTGAGCGCCCCCTTTACTCCCTTGTCATATAATGGCCCGACTGACTCCCTAGCAGACTTCTTGTTTTTGATGTATTTGAAAAAGTTTTTGTTGCTTAATTTTGCCTCTTCAGCAAGCCTCCTTTCAAACTCTCTCTTGGCCTGCCTTATTTACACTTTACATTTACGTTGCCAGTGTTTATGCTCTTCCTTCTACTGTCCTATATCATTCAGGGTCCCCTCCTCCCCTGTAACTAAGCTAAACACATGCGCCGGTGACTTCTCACCTTCCATGAATGTATCCTTCGCCTCTGCCCCTTATGTCCGCTGGGGCAGTTGGATACCCTGGTGCACGTCCTCTTTCACTGTCCTGCCCTGGTAGGGCCTAGGAACAAATATTTGGGGAGGAACTGTATGACGCAAGATTCTTGGCCAAAAAATCTACAGAGTCTGCTGCAATCAGCTGATGTAGGACAGTCTAGGTTAGTGGCAAAATTTGGTTTGGCTGCTTATAAAATTCGATCCCCCTTCCTTAGTTCAGCGGAGCCAATCAAGTAGTACTAACCTGGGTTTAGGGCAATTTGTGGGCCTGGTTGTGTGGTACCTTGTATGCATATGGGATTTTATAGAGTGTTATGGTTCGTTGGATCCTTATTCTGCTATGGATGAGACACTCTGGCAGGATGATTTTCTTTTTCTTTTTGGTATTGTTGTTTATTAGTGTGTATAGTAGCATTTGTTAAAGGGCTTTGCCCAAACAATAAACATTATCTCTCTCTCTCTCTCTCTACCTCTCTCTCTCGTATCCCTGTCTCCTCCTATGATCCCTTCTCTCATCTATCCTAGATGGTGAGCCCCACCGAGTAGGGTTGGGTCTCTAATGATTCTTCAGTGCCAGGCACATTGCTGGCCCTTTATAAATGATATTTCCAATTCTTAACCTGTGGCACGGAGTGGTGGAGCCAAAGGTAACCTAAACATCTAGGGAAGTGTCAAGATCCTAGATCTCCTGAGAACCTGTCTAGTTCCTGAACCAACTGGACCTTCTCAACTGTGAAGTTCTAAGATCCTGGACCAGGCAAAGTCTTACATCAGACCTGTGGCCTCCAAATTATCCCAGCTTCAATGGAATTCTCACCTTGAATCACATCTGATTCTTCAAACATAAGTTGTGATTTAGAGACTGGTGCATTTCAGATCACTGCTCCCTTAGAAACAGCAGAAGACTGAAGGGCGTAGCGTGGGATGGGGGCTGGGGAGGAGAACAACATTCCATGGCCAAGTCCATAGATTTGGCTGAAGAGTTGGAGTTTGGAAGCTGATGCAACAGCAAGCTAAATATATTGCTTTCAAAAAGAGAAGCAGGTAACACAGACCCTGCCAAGCAGGCTAATACCAAGATGATCAGTTTGCATTAATTCCCATTGAATCCAGAATATCATGCTATCTTTACTGAAGCCAAAGCAGAGTACTGCTTTATTTTTGAGCTCAAATTGTGTCGTGATTCCATTAAGCTCAGTGGAGCTAACCAAGTTCTTCCTAGGCGCATAAACGATAGCCGGATTTTAGCTTTTACTAAGTCAGTGTTTAAGTTAACTAATCACAGTAATGAGCTCTACATTTTGAGGCAATCCAAATTGGCTTGAGGAGGCTGGTTTAACCTAATGTGGGTTGACAGGATTTCTTAACTACTGCACTTTGAAAAAAGCAGAAGCACATGATTTAATTCACTGCATATTGCTGTATATTAGCCGAAACAGCAGAGCAACTGACAGTTTGGCTAGCCTTAAAGCAGAAAAGCATGGCACGTCATGCGGTGTATAATTTAAACTGGGAGAGTTTAATAGGATCTTTGATACTTGATAGGGTACACATCCAGAACACAGATTGGTTATAGTCAGTAACTTCTAGAGATGTTGGTAGAACGTAAGGGGATTGTTAACCTACAATGCAACAGTTTTGTTTCTCAGACAAAATAAAATAGGATCCTTGCAGCTGAGGCTTAGTTGGTTGGCCTATTTATTAGCCAGTGTGTTGAGATAACAGAGATCTGTCCCTCACTTTCTAAACTTCCCAAGGGCCTGCTATATGCTTACCAGGTGTCCCTTATTTTAAGGGATGTCTCTAAGCAAACATCCCTTATTTTTGAAAGCCCTAGCAACTCTATAGAACACAATTGACATCTCTTATTTACACAACAGATGTCCCTTATTTTGACCACCACAGTTCCATGGGATATAATGGATGTCCCTTATTTCAGTGTCCCTCAACTCCATAGTATCCCGTATTTTTGAACTGCTTGATATGAAAGTGGATTTGGATTATTATTTGGATTCAGAGGACTTTATATTATTTATTAAATTTCTACCCCGCCCCACTCGCCTCTGGCATCCTGGAGTGGTTTACAATAAAAAGTAATATAAATACAAATATAAAACCATAACAATTATAAAAATTCAATTAAAAATCAACTCTTAAATATAATAATCTGTGACAAAACAACACACACACCCCACGCCCACCCCACTCCCCTGCAAAATGCCTGGTGGAAGAGTCAGGTTTTACAATTCCATCTAAAGGCCAGAAGATCTGGGCTGAGACGAACCTCCAGCAGGAGGGCATTCCATAACGATGGTGCGCCCTCCGTTCAGACCCGCCAATAGCGTGGGACCTCCAGGAGGCCGTCCCCGGATGACCACAGGGACATCCCCAGGACATGGAGGGTGAGGTGATCCTTCAGGTAAGTCAGGGCCTAGGCCATGTAGGGTTTTAAAGGTTAAAACCAGCACTTTGAATTGGGTCCAGAAGACTTGAGGCATATTCTGTAAGATCTGGCCAATCCTGTGTGTGGAGATACTGGTTATCATTTAAGCCACAGACTCACAATTGTTTTTTTGCTGGACCCTTCTTCAGAGATGTCGGGCTCTAAAGTCTCCTGCTGTCCAAAATGGTGGGAGCATAGGCCCCAGACCTGAAGGTGGGGTACAGGAGCCAGAGAGCCCAACTGGGAGCTAGATGCGGGGAGAGAGTAGAGGTGGCATTTTCAGAAGCTGCACTGAGGGAAGACTGTTGGGGAAGTTATTCTGAGGGCTGAGGGAAGGTGAAATAAAAGAAACAGGGACAGGCACCCATTTGGCCCAGCTCTAGGTTTCCTGAGGGGGCTTTCTCCCATTTCCTCAGCAGGTGTCATGCATGCAGCTCTAGCTCTGTGTCTGTAGCCCAGCTAGCTGAGCTCCTGGCTCAGGTGTAGGTGTCAGTGTCAGAATCAGCTTCTACCACTTCCTCTTCTGTCCAGAGTGGTATGAATACACACACCAAATATGTCACTTTGACACAGAATACAAAATTGGTGTCCCTTATCTGGGGCCTAGTAGGGTGAAACAGGGATGCCAGAGGGGAGAGTAAAGGGACAGTTTACAGGAAAGGGGTTCCCCACAGTGAAATTAGGAGGTAAGTTTTAACATAGTGAACAGTGGGATAATGAGGCCTCAAATAAGAAACACCAATTCTGAGGGCTGAGGGAAGGTGAAATAAAAGATTTCACCTACAAAATAAAAGATAATGAGGCCCTATGTGGCACTCAGCCCCAGACCTCCCTTTGGGTAGTTACTAGAGAGAAAGGGAGACTGGCTGCTGAGGTGTCTCGGGTATAGGGTGTGTGGGATGGAGGTGTGGCAAGGAGTAAGGCAAAGCAGGGAGTGGAATGCTGGAACCAAATGGCTGCAGCCAACATGGAAGCAGTGCTAGTGTTGCTCCCCAGATGTGACCATACTCCTATGACAGTCCTGTTGCGATGCTCCCATTCGGGTACCGTACCACATTCCTTGTATCAATATAAAACCAGCCGAAATGAAGAAAAATGGACAGGAGATTATCCACTGGAATGAGTCTCTTCTTCCAGTCCAGTAATATCTTGTCGATTTAACATTATTTGTTGCAATCACTTTTTAAATCATTGTTAGCTTTTTATTTGTATTGGCAAAAATGCATTGCGGCATCCTCTTGAGAGCTCTTTTTGTCACAACAGGTGGTTGGCAGAGAAAGAGAGAGTATTTGTGTCCTCGTACATGTGCACCTCCGGAGGGACAGGCAGAACAGAAGCAGAAAAGAAGCAGAATTTAAGCAGAGACGGGAGTTGTTAACAAGTCCCTGTATCACCCCACACTAGCCCAGACTCCTGACTGACCTATCGCCAGACACACACACACACACACTTTGCAATAGTGTATAACTCCAAGAGTAGTTTTGGCTTGATGTTTTTTTGGGAATTAAAGTAGCGCTATCCCAAATGATACAGGAATGCTTTCTGTAGCAGCATGATGGAGGGGGTGAGGAGAGAGATTCTCCTCACTCCAAGCCATCTGTTGTTTTTATTGGGGTGGGGGGAGAAGAGACAATTTTAATGGGACTTAGTTTTAGTTTGGATCTCCCTTTGCTAGTGGCTCAGATTTCTCTCTAACTACCAGATGGCTGAATCCACTAATTGACATGGAGATTGCCAACAATTCCACTACAAATTTGGGACCCTATAGCTTTTGCTTTTTCAAATGACCAGAAGAAGGCTATGTTCACACATTAACAGAACGGATACCTTGGGGTAAAGAAATCTATACTGTGGTGTCTCTGACTGGGTGAAGTCTTAGGAGCGCATGGTTAAGCTACCACAGGTTCCCTATCACCCCCTAATTTCCAAACTGGCACCCTGTATTACTGTTCACAAGTGACATTAGCAAGGGGTAGCTTACCAGCAAAGTAATAATTACTAGTGCAAACTAGCCTAACGGACCACACACCGAGTATTCACCCATTCAATGAGCCCACAGGGCAGGAAACTCTACCACAGAATATCCTCCCCTCCCCATAATTTTTAACTATCCCTAAGCTTCCAAGGTTGTGTCCGTTTATTTCGTATATTTAGATCAGTGGGTGCTTTTAAACTAAACTAAACTGCCTAACTGAGTCAGACCAATGGTCCATCTTAGCCCAGTATTGTCACAACCTGACAAGGCAGCAGGGGTTTCAAATTTGGGTCCAAATCCGGCTCTTCCAGGGTCTCTGGCAGAGGCCATCCTGGCATGCTACCTGAGACCCCTCCAGGCCCCCAGCAGAGGCCTCCCCCAGGCGTGCTACCAGGAATCCTGAGGTGGAGATGCCGGGGAATGAACCTGGGACCTTATACATGCAAAGCACACGCTCTTACTGCTTGAGCAATGCCCCCCCCCGATGGACCATAGCTCCGGTTGTCTTGCCAACCCACTTCACCCCCAGGCTGGCCAGTCCATTTAAAAGTGCCTCGCCAGGTGTGGAAGCAGAGCAAGGCAGCCCCACCTGCAGTGCTCTGGAACACCCCAGAGCCCCACCTGCAGAGCAGATCAGCCAAACCCACGGCTCTGGCCCAAAGCAGAGCTGCTGTCTGTCGCAGACCCACATTGCACCTCCACTTTCACCCAGCCATTGCCCCAGGCAACACCATAGAGTTGCCAGTGCCATCCTAGAGGGTCAGGCAGTCTGCGCATAACTCTATGGTGCGGAGAGGTGGGCACCGTGTGAGCAGCCGGGGAAACCTCAGGGTCTGTCTAAAGCAGACCCAGGCAGGACTGCAAGCAGGTGGATGCAGGGGTGCACCCCCAAAGCAGCTCTGGGGGCAGGTAGCCTCTATGACCATCTGTTTACTCCTAATGTGAACCTACTTGATTTGTACTATCTTGTTTTATGTATTTTTTTGTAATTTGTTCTGTTGGGTAGCTGGCTAATAAAGTATAAAACCACCAGTCCAAGCTGCAGTACCCCTCTTCCCTATCATTGCCAAATTAACCCAGAGGCACACAAGGATGAACTTTCACTTTAATGGCTCTTCCTGGAGCACTGGAATCTGCACATTCAAATTTACCCCCGTTCTTCATTATGCGGACCGAGCCCAAATTTCCACTACCTGGCAGAAGCACTGGCAGAATCTGCTCTTGGAAGCTGCGGTGAGGCCATGCCGCTTTCTGACATGACCATGCCCTTTGGGGGCACCGTGATGCTGCAGGGCTAGGAGAGGCGAGTGGTGACGTTGGGAAGGAGTGTACTGAAGACTTCCCTGTACTTTTCTGACGTGACCGTGTCTCCTTTCCAAACACAGTGACATCACAGCGCTTGGAAAGGGACCAGAGTCAAATTGGAGCAAATTGGAGATTGCCAACAATTCCACTACAAATTTGGGACCCTATAGCTTTTGCTTTCTCTCAAATGACCAGAAGAAGGCTATGTTCACACATTAACAGAACGGATACCTTGGGGTAAAAAAATCTATACTGTGGTGTCCCTGACTGGGTGAAGTCTTAGGAGCTGACTTAGGAGTTTTCTGACATGGCCACAAACGCCAGGTGAAGGGCTCAGAAAGAGGGATGCCATTGTACCCCTGTTTCCGGCACCCATGGACAGAAGCAACCTAGTTGATGTATTCCCATTCAGCCAGAACCCTTTCCTTCTCATGACTTTAGGATACTCACTCAGGATCAAGCACTTAAAACACAATAATGGGTTTATTCCTGTCATTCTCTTTTTTAAAAATGTAATAAAAGTTGAATTCTTTTTTAAAAAGGAAGAGGTGGCATTTTCTCTGCAATGCAATAGGTAAAAGCCATTATTTTGGCAAAGCCAGCTCTGTGACGACAAGACATTGGCAGCTATTGATAGCTACTCTTATCAAGTTTACATTCTGAATAATAGGAAGATCCATTTTTCTTGGCCAGGCTGTGCCAACAGGTCATAGAAGACAGTTAAAGCACCAATAATTGTATACCTTAAAACCATAATTGAGTTTGTTCCCCAAGTAGCAAAGAGGCTATTGATCAAGGATGCCACCTATGAGAAGAGGAGAGACAATAACAAGGAAATGAAGGATTAGTCTATCAGGCATGTAGACTGTCCAAATTCCCACTGGTCAGACCCCACCCAATAACTTGGGTTTAGGGTTTTATTACGTGGGTCTGAACATTTTCTTGAGCCAGTGGCTCCACCGGATTAGCAGACTGAAGAGAGGTCAATAGGGCTGGGAAAATTAACTGAAGAGTCTTAGCTGGCTCGCCATGTAACAGCACCACAAGACAACACAGCATTTGGGATGGAAGGGGTTGGAAGAGAAGGGTGGTCCCCAAAACAAGGGGGTAACAAAATTTGTTAAATAAATAAAAATGTTAAATTAAAATCTAACCCTTCTGTCTCTCCCACCCCAGCTTCTCCCCGAATACATTCCACACACACCCTGCTTGAGAATCGCTGCTATATCTGACATATATTCCTAAGTAGAGAAACATTTCGGTGGTGGCAGCAGCAGCTGCAGCTGAAAGCTTCGCTGGCAAAGACTTTCTCTCTTGCGTCTGCACTTCTTCCACTTCTTGAGCCAGAACACAAGATCCTGAGCCAGCATTGTCCCTTGTGGAATAGCTTTGATTTCCTGAACTTGGCTCACTATGGTAAGAAAAACTGTAACTTTTCGGCACACGTGAAGGGTAGGCGGAGTGGCATATGGGATGGGACATTTGGAACAGAAATTAAATGAGCCAGTGCTTTCTTCCGAGTCCCAATCCTGCTCATTTTACTCACTGTCGGCATGAGCAAGCAAGACTAGTTGAATTCAACTTCCTTATGCTGCCAAGAAGCTCGGGGAGGTGAGAATAGGATCGTGCTTGTGTCGGAACTTAGATCAAGTCTGGCTGCAACACCAGTGGACTCACAAACCTCTAGCCCTCAGACTCACCTTGTTTCATGCAGCCACAGTAACTTACACCTTAGAAACAATTCCACTCGACAAAACAGAACGAAGGACTCTTGCTAGAGCTTAAACTAAGTATCTATGGCAAATATAGTCTCTCTAAGAGACCCATCCCTCATTAATAGCATTCCCAGCACTAGATAACAATCAGCAAAAAAAACCCAAACACGTCATAATAGGGGAGATTTCTATTTTTGCCTCAACATTTCAACCTGTAACTCGCATTCTCATTTAACAGATTTTCACCAAGCTTGGTCACATTCTACATCTCCTCACAAAGATAACTGCTCACCGAGATCCATGTTCACTACAGCAAAAAACCTTAAATTCTGCAAATTCACTGCATGCATTAGAATTTGCATAATTAGCTCAATTTGCATAATTATGCAAAATCTTATATATGCGAGTTTGCTTCCAAGCATGTGTTCCAACAGCCTTGACAGACCAGATCCAGCACCCCCAACCCCCTCCACTCCTCCCCAGCCCCCCAAATCCAGGACCCCCAAGCCCCTAGCTCCTCCCCAGATCCAGGACTTCCAACCTCCCCAGTCTCCTCCCTAGCCCCTCCCCATCCAGGACCCCAACCTCCCCAGATCAAGGACCCCCAAATTCCCCTGGGCTGAATGGCCGGGGCCCTGTGGCTGGAGAACAGGGCAGAGGAGACCGGGTAAGAGACCCCCTCAGGGCCTCGGCCCCTCTCAGCTCTCCCACTGGCCCTTCCCTTCTCCTAGCCCCTGCCCAGTGGTTTTCCCACCCACGTGACCCAAAGACCTGCCCCCCTGCCTCCAAGAACTGCCCCTCCCCGATGCCAAACCTGCCTCGTCCAAGTCCACTAGTGTAATTCTGCCTGCTCGTCCCATTCCCAGCTAGTACCACGTAACTGCAAAAACAGCCAGTCACCACAAAGGATGGCTGAAACGGTGAGGAATGACATGATTTGCAGCCTGGCAGTAAACACGGGCCCCTGGATAGATGAAGAGATGCTATTAGGGCTGAAACTGAAATTCTGCCCATGTTCCATCTTCAATGGAACTGGGCATTTCAATTGGTCCGATTGGAATTCAGATCGGATGAAATTCCAATCAAATTTGACTGGAACACTCAAAAGAAAAAATTGCTATTTTGACATGTGCAAAATGACTGCTGCTGCACAACAAAATGGCAGCCACCATACTGTACAGTGGAGGCCATTTTGTGCATGTGCAAATTGATCAGACTTCCAATTGAAATTCTGACAGCCGTTCTATTTTCACTGACCTGTTCTGTTAAAATGGAACAGCTATTTCAGACCACTTCTACCCATGTTCACTGCATTCTCCTCATTGGTGGCTACAGTGATATGGTTCAAACTGTATAATGCTTGGAACTTTCAAGATTTTAATGGCACAGTGCACTTGCCTTAACTATAGAGTCGCTGACATGGCTTTATAACCCAGTGAATTTGCCCACTTGGAATCGGGTCCGATGAAGCAAGTAAGAAAAACTATCCGGACCATGCCCACTTTCTTTGGATATTCCATTCAATTTTACAGGATGTTTGGGGGAAGGTTTTCAATTATTTCAGTCAGTTTTGTTCAGATATTCAGTCGAATAACCAAATATTGAAAGCCAGTCATACAACTCAGTTTAAACAAGGAGTGGCCAAGTTCTTGGAGGATAGGTCTATAAATGGCTATTTGTCAAGTAGGTCAGGGGACACAACTTCTGACTGTAGGAGCTAGGAGAGAACAGCAGAGATAGGTCTCTCCATTATGACCTGTTGGGTACTTCTCAGAAGCGACCAAGTTTGGCCACTGATGGAGAGAGGATGCTAGGCTCAACGGACCATTGCTCTGACCTAGTACACACTTAAGCTCTTGCTGGAACTGAAATGACTGGAAAAAGTAAAATCAAAGTATCTGAAGCTAATTACCTGGATGCTCAAATAAACGGATATTTGCTCTGGGTGCAGCTGGTTATTTGCATGGCTAGCAAATAACATCCACAATATGAAACACATTGTTTTTCAGCTCTAACTCCCATTAAACAGGAGGCAGCATTTGGAAGTAATGGTTGGTGAGGGCTTTATCATGAACATTTTCAGCCATGGAAGAAGGTTGTGGCCTAGCCTGGCTACAGCAATCTGGGATAAGCATATGCAAATCTGTGGACTTTAGCATGTGCAGCAAGACATGTTTTCCTGCTGATGACTCAAGTGCAAGGGGAGGTGAGTCCTTGTTGGCTCAAGTTTCACAGTGGCTGACAGAGGCTGAGGTGTGTAATTATTAAGCTAACCTTTGTTGCTAATCACAGACTGAGACATATTACGTTCACTAAACGACATAGAAATTTCCAGTAAGCTCTGCTGAAGTCAGCACCTGTTTCGTAACTTGGGGCAGCAGAAACTCCCATTTCTTTGTCCAGTGTTTGGGGCTGACACCGAAAATCTGACTCACTAGCTGCTGCATCCCATTCCTTAATAAAGCACGAACTTCATAAATGCATCCGCTGAACAGTTTCCCTCCCTCCCCACAACGGATGTACAGTTGTAATGATTTTAAGGCCACTTTTAGACAATTATTTTCCCATGGGCGGGGTTTAGATGCAACTGGTCGTGTATTCTTTTAAAAAGGCGAACTAAATACCTCGAGGTATTTCGTTTGCCGTTTTAAAAGAATGTGTGACCGGGCATCCCCGTGGGATTTTTGTACGCAACGTGATTTCACATGTCTAAAAGTGGTCTAAGTTATCTTTAAACAATTTAAACAAACCCCACCATCTCAGTATGAGCAGTCACTGTGTGAGACCAGATGAGTGAGACCGTGTGTGTAATTTTGTATATTCTATGTACAAACACACTGTATAAACACACAGGAGGACAAGATATAGGCCCTTTACAAACAGGCTGCAAATAAGGGGGTGATCCATGGGTGCGCGGCTGCGAAGGCGGTGCTGGTGCACAGGGGTGCACCCCCCACACACACATTTGGTTGCTTCTGTGCGGGGGTGATGAGTGGAGGTGGGTGGGGATGTGTATTACATGGGAGAGCGCATACATGCCCACCCACCACCACTGTACAAACAAGACACACCCACCCACGCAGAGGACATGGGTGGGTGTGTCTGTTTAAAAAGGACCTTAGAGCAAAGGTGGGGAATCTCCAGGCCATGACTGATTTGGACCCTTTCCAACTCCTTGAAACGGCTCTTGGATCAGTCCCTACCATTAAGCGCTGAAAGAGTAAAGCGAGGAAGCAAGAGGAGATCAGGGCATGGATTCAAGAATGAGAGAGAACCGTGATCTGGACCTTCCTCCTCCGTCCCCCATGTTAAGCAACCCCTTCAGTACCACCACCACCACCCCAGTCCACACTAATTTTCAGAATGGTCTTTGGGAGAGGAAAGGATTTTCATGCCCAATTTAATGTATTTATTTTAACATTCTTATATCCCACCCCTCCTGCACTGCAGCTCAGGGCGGCTTACAAATTCAAACACAACTATAAAATCAATTAAAATACAATAAAACTCATCATAAAAAGAACAATAGAACCCTCCCACCCCACCCCCTACCCGTCTCCCTCACCGAAAGCCTGATGGAACAGCCAGGTCTTGCAGAGTAGTCTAAAAGAGGAGAGATCCGGGGCGACCCGGGCCTCTGGCAGGAGGTAGTTAGGTGCGGCCACCAAGAATGCCCTCTCCATAGTATTCCCCTGGGAAACCGAGGGACCTCGAGATAGGTGCCCCCAGCCTGGGGAGTGAGACAGTCCCTGCAGGTAGGTGGGGCCCAGGCCGTATAGGGCTTTATAGGCAAGCAACAACACCTTGAATCGGGTCCAGAAGACTATAGGCAGCCAGAGCAGAAAATGGAGCATCGATGTAATATGCTCCCAGCGGCCTATCTACAGCCTCCCGGGCTGCCACATTCTGCAGC
>QEPC01002394.1:254756-273642 GCA_003113815.1 Sphenodon punctatus | reverse complement strand
GTGCTTCCAGGATTTGGCCAGTCACAGGACACGTAAGATATCTTTATCTGGGGACTATTTGTATAATACCGTGTGTGTAGTATAATCCTGCCAAGAATAGAAAACCAAGGTGTGCCGTTCCAATAAAGTTTTGTTTTTGTACCACATTGGCGTGGTGTTTTATGACGATCTCGATCCCAATATTAGTTACATATGCAATAGGTTGACATTTTTAGATATCTCTTTTGTATTTCTTGTATCATTGGAAATTAAAATATGTAGCTTTCCTTCCTATTTTTTTAGCTGTTTTTTCATATTTATGGAAAACTCCCAATTACTTCAGTACCTTAAAATTTAAAATAGGGAAATCAAATCACACCAGCAGTAAATCTATTTCTGTAGTAAAAAAATGACGGAAAATAAGGAGAGTTTTCTTTATTTTTAAATACGAGTAACACTGCCCCAAACAATTAAGTGGTATTTCAGATACATCGCATTATAAATACCCTAATTGTTTGCATATGGTTACATTTTCATAATTCGAGCATTCAACATGAAACCAACACTGTAGAAGATACAACAAATCTAAAGAGCTGTTTTAGGTTGCCTTTCTGTCTAGCTTCTTCCTTATATCAAATTGTGCATTACTACATTTGGTGATCCTCAGGGATGAGTTAATTTCATCAGGAAATTTGTGTTTCCAACGGTGCTAGATGTAAGTCTGTTACATTGACAACTTATTGCAAACACACACAAGACAGAACTACCCACAGGTTTTAATAAAAAAAGAAGAAGAAGAAAGTGGGGCGCAATTGACAAGGGTCATGCAAGGAAAGTTCTGGCAACAAAAGACTTCTAGTTAGTAGTCACTAGAAATTAAGAGTAGCGCTGTACCATGCACGTGAAACATTTATGGGAAGCAAGAAAGGCATTTTGCCACACTCAAAATAATTTATCCCTGTGAAGAAAGTGTTATGAAAAAACAAAACAAACAAAAAAATTAGATTTGGAGAAACTGATGGGTCAAAGCTTTCCCCAGCAATAAATTGGCACTTAGTGCATATTTTTTATAACAGCTTTCTAGAATCCTATTTGCAACCTGAAAACATTTTCATGATCTAAAATCCACTCAGTGGAAGCAGTGGATGCCTTCAACATAACATGTGAATCATTTGTCTTGAGAGTTTTATAAACTATAAGGATAAAAAACTCTCATAAGGAATGATTTTCACTAATTGATTCACAGGAAATGTACCACACATAATGAATCAATAGGAGTACTTACAGCAGATCAGGGTCATTTTAGCTTTCCCTCAAATCACCAAAAGGTGCAGCTTCTTCATGATGCAGCATAGAAAAGGGGCGGCACATTTAATTATAATAGAAAGCTTCTGGCTCCATTAGGAAAAAAAATTGAAAAAAAGAATCACACAGTAGGCAATTAAAGTTTACTCAACGGCTGCATTAAAGATAGCGTTTAAAAGACTCTCGCTGAACTCCCTTTTTCGATGGGAATAGAATGAAGGCCTAACTCAATAGTTTCACAAGTCTATTAATATTAGACTGAGTGAAGATTCACAAGTCTATTAATATTAGACTGAATGAAGATAGACAAAAGCCATGTTACAACCCCTTATATCATAGAGGAACCACCACTAGACTACAGTAATTTTAGTCCCAGGGAAGGAAGAGGTCAAAGCTTCAGCAACGTTTTCCCAACTTCAAACATAACCTTTAAAGATCTCAAGTGGCCGCTGGCCTATTTTGACATCTCTGACTTGACAAATAAGCCATTCTTTGCTGCTAATGCGTAACAGTGCAACGTGAGTGTAATTTTAAACAAAGTTATCTTCCTTGCTAAACGTGTGTACAATCACAAGAAAAATATACACAAAAAATGTGTGCTCAAATGGGACGATATCATTTAGGGCTGTTATTTTAGACCATCAGGGGAGTCCATTTTAGTGAGTTGCTTTGGTGGACTTCTTCTTCTGTTCCTCCCTCTGCTTCTGCTTCTTCCGCTTGTTGCCTTCTTTGTGTCCTGAGGATACATGGCTTGTAAAACACGGTTCATATAGTAATCACGTTTCCCTTCATTAAAGCACTCATGTTCTCTGAATGGTTTCAATAGGCTTTAAATCAGAAAAGACCCAACTGGCTTTGTAACAAAAAGTTTTGCAAAAATGCAAATCCAAGAGAAAGCATAGCCTTTGAAGTTGGGAAAGAGATTTAAAACACTCACCTAAGGACTTCAAAGCCATTCAAAGAAAGAGCCTTAAAAATTACTTTAAAAAAAAAAAAAAAAAAGTGGAAGCAAGTGTATACAATGGATGCCATCTTACTAGGGCCACTGCATAATTCACAATAAACATGGTGTTTGTTGGATGTATTCACCATATCAAATACAAGAAACACTGAATAGTGTGGTGAAGAGAAGGAATAAATATTTATGTGAGGTGTTTAATACCCATTTTAGGGTAGAAAGGCAGGTAGTTACTTTAACCTATATTAGAAATCATAAGCTGTAGAAGTTTATACTTTGCTATAAATGGCCTTTTAGGTTCCAAGCCTTTTGTTTGTTACAACGAAGGGCTCATAACAGCAAAAGGCAGGCATGCATACAGTACTGAAATGAGGGAGACATCAGGTGTTCAGGGTATTGTGTCCATCTCCTCCCACTCCAGGAGAGCACAAGCAAAGAAAAGTTTTATTTCCACAGTACATCCGATGCTCGCTCTCTGTTTTGTAGTTACATGTCTCTGGTTAAGTGATAACAGTGTCCAATGCACTCAACACCACAGATGTGTTAAAGGACAAAGGCTTTGATTCACCAACCACTTACTTTGGAGCAGACCTAAGAAAGTCCTTCTGGGTGCAGCCCTAGGGTGCAAATCTGAAGTCAATGGAAATTTAGCCATCGACTTCAATAGAGTCAGGACTGGATCCAAAAATCGGGATTCAAACCTTGTTCCACCCTTCCAGCTTTTGGGCAAAATGCGACCTAGAACAAGCCATCCACACTTTGGTCTCATTCCTTGACTAGATGCAAAACCAAACTCAGCTCGATTTGAATTCACATCTAGTCAGCCTACTCCCTTTTAGCGGATGTAAAATTTCTACACATTTCCCTCCAAAGGCTGCTTTACAAAACACGAAGAACATGGCAGGCTCCAGGCCCCTATTTTGTGGGAGACAGCATAGCCCAGTAGAGGCGGTACACAAAACTCATAGGCTTCCACAGTATATATTAAAACACAAGACAGGGTCTTGGAAGTTGCACAGTCAAGAGGAAATGGCTGTGAACAGCAAGTTGGATATTTATTAAATTCCTAACACCAGCAAGCCACTTCGCCTCTCTGTCTCGGTGTCTGGCATGTCCATAATGAGGAGAACTATACTTACCCAACAGTGAGAATACTTAGAGATGTACGGATGAAAAGCACAAACCATTATTGGTCCTCGTGCCTTACAATTGCTCTTTTAGCTCTAGTAAGAAAAACGTCTGTTTAACAACAGGAAGAGTTTGTCTTCTTTAGAACTGCAGCACTTAGGGTTAAGATACCGATTACTCTTTAGTTATGTGTGTGTGTTGTAAGCCGCCCTGAACCTTTGGGCGCCCTGAACCTTTGGGGAAGGGCAGGGTATAAATATAAATAAAATACTACCTGGAACTACTGGTCTTCTAGAGTCAGTATGGTTTTAATAGTTCTGCCATGGGCTGTTAGCCTTTGGCAAAGCTGGATTGGACTCCAGTGTTGCCATTTTTAAGGAAAAGGGAAACACCACATTCTGACAGTCTGTAGAACTGCCCACAACACTGTTCAGAGTCAGTGCATCACACCTAGGGCATGCTATGGACAGAAGATAGAAAAATGGGAATGGATTTAAATTGCTGCAAGGCAGATTTCAGTTCAATACTGGGGAAAAATTCTCAATAGTAAGAAAAGTTGAACAGAATAGGTTGTGTAGGGAGGCTGTGGTGGAGTCTCCCTCCTTGGATGTTTTCAGGAACTCATCTGTTTGAGATGTGGTACGTAGAGGGCATCCTCCTGCCTTAGAGCAGGAAATTGGACTAGATGAGCTTTGAGGTCTCTTCCAAACCTATGATTCTATTTAAGCATTTCACTATGAAAGCTGAGCCTTTTTGCCACCTGAGCTGGGACAATGGGGCTCCTTGATCTGCCTCAAATCCAAGTGTAGCAGACAGCTCCCAGAAGGGCACTGGAGACTATACACTGGCTGGCTCTGGGCAAAATTTCGGTTTTGGTTATTTTCAGTTTCGGCTCTCATGTATTTCGGTTCTCGTTTAGGTATCGGCTGTTTTGGATCTTTTGTATTGACTTTTGTTTTGGATTTTTAACATTATAGTTTGTCCCTATTGAAGTCAATGGGGCCACGGAAGTCAATGGGGACAAACCACAATGTTAAAAATCCAAAACGAAAATCAATTCAAAAGATCCAAAACCGCCAATACTGAAGAACCACCGAAATTTCTGATTAATCCGAAAAGGCCATTCTTTCGGTTCTATCCGAAACCAAAATTCCCATACCTACTGGCTCCTTTGGAAAAACAGAAAGACAACAATGCAAAGCTCAGGTGAAGCCCCATCTACGAAGAGAGATTGGGGATAAAACTCATCACTCCAAGAGGAAGATAAAAATCGATTAGGGTTGAACAATATTAAACAAGGGGATTGAGGAAGACACTATGTACTGTAGTCCAGTGGAACTGATTTTAGAAGCTGATCTCTGATCTTGGACTAACATTTCAAGAGACCTCTCAAGACAGGCTGCAATAGAAATGAAGTCTGAATTGTAACTGGTTGTATATAGATACCATGAAGTACACTGGGCTCATAAAAAAAGTAGTAGACCATACCAATGCCAGAATGAAGAGCTATTAAGGAATCGGGTAGCCCTCCCGCCAGAAATTAGTAGCCTCAGGGGATGACCTAAACGTAGCACATTTGAAACTAGGTTGATGAAAAAACTTGTGGCAATAGACACTCCTGGATTTACAGGGCTGGATTCCCTAAGGGGATTTTCCTGTTTCTAACTGATGCCACTTGAGAATTTAGCTCACTTACTTTCTTGGGCAGTGAGCAAGTTATTTTCCCTAGCTACTTGCCAAAGTCAGCACCATTGACTTGAATGGACCTACAATGAAGCTGAGGCTTTGTCCAGACTAGAACATTAGATCATGGGAGCTAGGTCATGTCGGGAGTCCTATCCTTAGGCTTTAACTGGAGTGTTTTAGAGGATGTGGAAATATAACTTGCCTGGTCTTGACTAATGTTAGAGTAAGTTAGGTATGATCTTGCATCATACCTTTACCTCCTGGTCCAGGCAAAACTTGAGAATCTGACCAGGCTGGTTGCCAAGAGGCTTGATCCTTCTGTGCTGGGTACCAGCAGCTCAAATCCCTGTAAATCATCAATGTAACTAGCTCTCTATGGATTATTCAAGCCAGGGCTGCAGGATGGAGCCCAGAGCCATTTGAGAACACATTGTCTTACCATCCAAGCAAGAGTGGCTGTGACAGTAGGCTAAAAAGCTACCAACAGTGCGAGACAATGATACTGCTGCTCCATTAATGTTATTTGATTTAATTAACCTAAATAAAATTGTGTTTGGAGAATGACTAGTGCAGTCAGCAACTGGCAGAAAATTAGCAGCAGCAAAATGAGAACCAATCCCCACTCCCTATTCAGGAGTGAACTTGGCACGTTTCTAGAGGACTAGATACAGCAACGCACATTTGGCTTCTACACTAGGTTGCCGAGAGCCTACAATACACATTCAGAGCTGCCCCAAAGTGCAACACAAATAAAACAGGTCAGCTTTTATTGGGAATTTCCTAGTTTGGATCATCAATGGGAGCCAGATCAGAAAACCATTATCTACAACTTTCACCAACCTCAACTAAAAATTGTGGATGNGCAATCAGGAAAGCAGGCTCCTTAGTCCAGTGGTCAGGAAGGTGTCAGAATCGGCAGCTGCATGCTACACCCCCCCCACCCCAAAACAGCTGTTTAGCAGCAATCAGGAAAGCAGGCTCCTTAGTCCAGTGGTCAGGAAGGTGTCAGAATCGGCAGCTGCATGCTACACCCCCGTCACCCCAAAACAGCTGTTTCTTCATTTGGACAAAAAAAAAAAAAAAAGAAGAAAAATCACCAAAGTTTCTAATATTTCCTTGAAATAACATGCAAATTCCAAAGAGCTCTATAACTTCTGATGAGTTGAGGACAGAGCCCGACTAGTGGATTCAATAAGATTGCAGTAGCTCAACTTCCAAGCTATGGAATCCATGCCAAAAAAGAGAGACCAAGATTAGTTAAGCTAGGACTTTAGATGCTTTCCTTTTCCATAATGCCAGTAGATGACAAGCATGAAGTCATGAATGGATTATTGTTAGGGTACAGGTTAATGTGAGAGACTTTAATCAAAGGGAAAACAAACATTGCAGTATAAATTAGAGGCTTCTATTAAAAATGATAAATGTACTACATACTAAGATTAAGACGTTTCAGCCACTTTCATAGGTGTGTTAACTTTCTAAAAATTCAAACTTATTTGAAACTCCTAGGCTGCAGTTCTAAACCATTTACTCTAGAGCAATTCCACTCATTTCAATAGCATTGCTCCAGAGCAAGCTATTTAGTGATCATAGCCCTAGGGACTGATCTAAGCTTTGTGCATGGTGCACACTGCGTTCACCTTGGATCTGCCCCCTAGTGTGTATTTGGACTTCAAATATCAAACATGCCCATTCGGCTTTTTGTAAGCCTGAAGTAAAACGTGTTTACAAACACAGAGACAATGATCGTTATATTCTACATTCACAGTTAAGCCACATCGCAATTAGCAACATGAGACTTAGCAAAACTACAACTGCAATTACTAGGGAAAAGCTAGCAGAGACTGAGGGGACAAGTTTGCGCCATGTTTTCATCCCAACAACTTTATGCCCAATTTAGATTGATCTGCAGGCTGAAAGGGAAAGCCATTCTTAAATGGTTCCAACAATCCAGGATGAAGGGTTTACAAAAAATAAAGAAAATTAAAAGCCATTCTGCAGGTCAACCAAAGATTAAATCCAGTTTTTAAATTTGGAAAGAAATTTGGCTTCTTTCAAGTTGTTACCAGCAAGATAATTTAACCTTGTGTGTGTTGCTTTTAGGTGTACTGCAAGCATGCCATATTAGACTTCTATTAGCATTCCCGAAAGGGTCCTTATTTTAACTCCTGCCTTTCTGTTCTCATACACGCACAAATTCACGTTGACTTTAATTCGGGGATTTGCATTTATGAAGACTGCAGGACCAGGTCCTGTGTGTGAAACTGGAGTCTGGAAGTAATCAAGATGGCTGTTAACATCCAAGCCATACAAAATGTTTTGTAACCATTAGCAGTAGAGATGGCAAGACTGCACAGGGGATCTGATCAGGTGTAAATCTGATTCAAGACTAGAGCAACGATCAGACTTATTACAAGGTGTAACCATGTCAGTTGTTGGGCTTTCACATTTTGTTTTAAAGACTTTTTAAAACTATTATACAGTATCCGCTCTTGGCACTAGATAGCAAGATTAATATCTTGTAATATTAATTACAATAATATCTGCCATAGCTATTCACAGCTCAGTGGTAATCAAGGTATTACAGTTTCTTGAAGCCATGCTAAAATTTGGCTCACCTTTCACTTGGAGCACCACAGAAGAGCACGATTTGTTCAGTTAAATACATAAAAATACTTTTGTGATTGGTTAAGGCAGAGGTTCACAAATGTGATGTTTATAGCTGTAATCATCCTGCATCTGAGCAGGGGGTTGGACTAGATGACCCTTTATGTCCCTTCCAACTCTAAGATTCTATGACCTGCAAGAGGGGTCATCCCTTCTGCAGGGATGATTCTGAATGGAAGCTGAATATATTTTGCTGGTCTTGGGTGGAGTTTGGGGGTTACAGGATCAAGACTAGGCTAGGGTCACACAAACAAAAAGTGAGGAAGTCACCAAGTTAAGGACTTTCCTGTTTTGGAAAGGTTTTGTATTTTAAGGCTAAAGCCATTCATATTTGGCAGCGTTAGTTTCCTGCTCAGGCCTACTAGGACATGTTTCCACACCCCGTTGGAGGAGACGGCTGTACATCTAGACTACAACACACCACATAGCTAACGTTAAACAAAAGCACTCAAGGTGGCAGTGATTATTTATTGTGGAGCTGACATCAAGTCAATACACAGCAACGCCTTGTCACTTGGGTTTTTGGTTTTATGGTTTCACCGACTGGCAGGTTGGTTTTGGTGGATTGCTCATTAGATGTTTGGTGCACACCTGATAAATAGGGTTTTGCTTTTGTGGTTTCACCAACTGGCAGGTTGGTTTTGATGGATTGCTCATTAGACATTTGGTGCACGCCTGATAAATGGGGTTTAGCTTTTGTGGTTTCACCAACTGGCAGGTTGGTTTTGGTGGATTGCTCATTAGACATTTGGTGCACACCTGATAAATGGGGTTTTGCTTTTGTGGTTTCACCAACTGGCAGGTTGGTTTTGGTGGACTGCTCATTAGATGTTTGGTGCACACCTGGTAAATGAGAATGGGTCTCCCAGCTGCCTGCAACCCGAGGCCTATCTTGCTCTTCCTCCTCGTCACCATTATAATGATAGACATGCTTGGGGTAAGGAGCAGGCTTGTGGAACTTGGGAGGGCGGACACTGGCAGGCTGGGAAGGGAGGGCGTATTGTCCTCTCCGTCTGCATTCCTCAGCAAGCCCTTCTTCATCAGCTATACCTGAAAAGAAAAAGAAAAAAAAGACAAGCCAAGAGAGAAATGAGCAGGACATACAGGAAGGTTCTATTCTCACCTGAAAACACCACAAACACTAGGAACCACCAAGTTATAACCAGATTTCAGCTGTTGTCTAGAGCAAGTCACTTGAGCTTTTATACCTCAGTTTCTTCATCTGTAAAAGATAGAAGTAGTATTTAACCTAACCCACACACACAACTGCCATATCTGTGAATGCCTCAGCAGTGCAGATCTTCCTTACACACACACACACAGTATCTTGCCACTCTGGCGCCACACAAATCATCTGGGGATTGAAACTATTAGTGCCCGACTGCCTGTGTCTTCATGAAGCACGGAGACTGCGCTTGTGGCCTTGGCCGAGGACCTCTTCTGTGAGTTGGACCGGGGTCGTTCAACCCTGCTTATCCTATTCGATCTCTCGGCTGCATCTGATTCCGTTGATCATGAGTTGTTGGTGACTCGGCTGCGGGACCAGGCAGGGCTTGGCGGGACCGTTCTTGAATGGTTCCGCTCTTTCCTGGCCGGGAGAACCCAGCGTGTGGTGCTGGGGGAGTTTTCATCTTCCCCTCAGGGCCTCACGTGTGGAGTACCGCAGGGTTCCATCCTATCCCCTCTCTTGTTCAATGTGTATATGCAGCCTCTGGGAGAGGTTGTTAGGGAGCATGGAGTGAGAGGTCATCAATATGCTGATGACACCCAGCTCTCTCTCTCATTTTCCTCTGACTCCGGCAGTCTCTGTGTTTACCTGGTGTTTGTCTGCTGTGGGGGATTGGATGAGGGCGAGCCACCTGAGGCTTAATCCTGAGAAGACAGAGGTGATGGTTGTGGGAAGGGCCGAGGGAGTGGTGGCCCCCATCATTGATGGGGTCTTCCCTTCCCTGGTTTCTCAGGTCCAGAGTTTGGGGTGCTCTTGGACCCACAGCTTCGCCTGGATGCCCAGGTGGCGGCTGTGGTAAAGGGAGCATTTTGCCAGTTACACCTGGTGCGTCGGCTTAGGCCGTATGTCTCGGACTCGGATCTGGCCACAGTCATCCATTCTTTTATTACCTCAAGACTGGATTACTGCAACACGCTCTATATGGGGCTACCCTTGGTATTGGTTCGGAAGCTGCAGCTGGTGCAGAATGCAGCGGCCCGTCTCTTGACGGGGATGGGCCGATGCAAGCATATCACACTGGTGCTTCGCTTTCTGCACTGGCTGCCAGTAGGCTTCCGAGCCCAATTCAAGGTATTGGTGCTGACCGTTAAAGTCCTAAACAGCTTGGGCCCTGCCTATCTGCAGGACCGCCTCACAATCCGGGTCCTGGAGCAGCCCCTGTGGTCGGCTGGGGGCACCCTCCTCAAGGTTCCCCGGGTTTCTACTATGAGAAGGACGTTCTCCATGGCTGTGAAACTCCCTCCCGTCGGAGATCCGCTTGGCTGCCAGCCTCCCCTCTTTCCGCCAGGTCTTTCCTGAGGGAGATGGGGTGGGTGGGTTGGGGTTTTATATTGTTTAATTGAATTATTATGGTTTATTTTAATGTTTTGAAAATGTTTTTAATATGTTGTGAGCTGCCTCAAGATGCCTGAGGCAGGAGGGGGCGGCATAAAATTTTTAATATAAATAAATAAATTAAAGTCTTAGGCCATGATCCACAACCCACTTACACTGGCAGAGGTGGCGAACCAAGTGCAGCCGGTGACAAGTTTTTATTTAGAACCTTTTCAGTTCCTGGATCTGGCCCTGGGATTCAGTTCCTACCCCCAAGCTCTTAAAGACTGAACTCAGGGGGGAAGGGAGCCGAGATGAGGGCACGCACACAAGGATAAGGGACAAATCCATGATATGGACCTTTCACTTCCTGAGCATACTCCTTAAGTACCGCCACCCCCAACTTCTATGCACCCTTCAGAGCTCGTGCTAATTTTTGAAGGGACTGCTGAGCGAAAAGGTTCACTTTCCCTGTCCTACGAGCTTCAGCAGGGACTACTCCAGAATAAGTGGGTCATGGGTTACAGCCTTAGAGTAAACTCTAATCAATATCCCGCCCCCCGCGACCGCTGCTGGGGCTGAAGAAACCAACATGCTGCAGTGTAGAATGAGCGCTCCATAGAAACAAGTCAGCTCCCTGCATCGGTCAACAGGGAGAGGGGGTCCTTGCTAGGCCAACTCCAGCATGAAGGGGGTTGAAGAACGAGTGGAAAGAGGGAGAGACAGGAGATGCTGGAATTTAAGGAAGTGAAGATTAAGACTGATCGAAGGAAAGATCAAGTGAAGGGAGAAAGCATTCTTGCAGAGTAAGAAAAATAGGACCCTGAAAATTCCCGTTTTGTGGGAAGGAGTTCATACAAGTAGAGATCAGAAGGAACATTGCAGAGGTGGAAAATAAGCCTCCGATACATATAAAAGCAAACAATGTGGTGTCCACTTAAGAACAAATATGCCTTGGTGCAGTGTACTCTCAGTACCGGTGCACTCATTGAGAATTCAGACCCCTTTTCCCTTAGTATCCCCCCTTAAGGAGACTAGTAGGGTTCCACACTCCCATTTTGGCCTTTCGCGGTGTTACGGTCAACGACGCAAGAGGTGGCACCCCTAAGCCCAAGGGTTTGTTGACAGAAAATACTAATCCCTAGGATAGGTATTTTATAGAGAATAGAGCCATAAATGCTTACTAGCTGGGGTTTAAACCCGTGGCTACTGGTAGTTGGGAGTGGTTAGGTTAGCAGGAGATAGGGCACACCGCCATTACTTGTACTTCTCTCTCTCTCGAGCTACTGTAGCTGGCCACTGTCAGAGACAGGATGCGGGGCTTGACGGACCATGGGTCTGACCCAGTGTTGTACTTCATATGTTCTTACTTACCGAAGGGATTAGGAGGGAACACCCAAGACATTCCCAGGTTAATCTGAAATTACTGGAAGGGTAGGAACTCCTGGCTGGGCTACAAGTAGGGTTACCACCTATGCACATTTTTAAGGAACACTTATGAAAAATACAGGTTGCAGGGCCTGTATCATGTATTTTTCATCAGTGCTAGCTAGACCCTAGAACCAAAGCAAGCCCCATAGAGATGAGTGGGGCTCTCGCTGGCAGGAAGAGCTAGCACCAGGACTAAGTAGCCTGAGGACCACACTGTGGTACCAAACTAAACAGAGAGTGGTGGACATTTGCAGGTGCAAAACACCAACTTGAAACTTGGGGTAAGGAAAAATCCTAGGGAGTCCCACACCTGGAAAACAAACAAGAGGGAAGACAAAGCAGGTTCTGGGTTTCTATAAAGTTCTCTTAATCCAATGAATCACTTAGACGAGTTTATTAAGCATGGTGTCATCCAGAATGGTGTCACATTCTGTATGCTTCATCCACAGTGTGTCATGCAGCAGCCAGTTTGGCTGCCGAGAGGGATGGGTGTGGGCTCTCTTAGTTCATGTCTGGAAAGTACTTTGAAAATGAAAAGTGACCAGGGATGCGTTCAACTGTAACGATAGTCATCCAGGGTCAATAATCAACCAATTACCTAAGCAGCCGCCCACAGCCTAACCAGAGCAGCTCTGGGAAACTCTCTCACCAAAGCAGTTTTATTTTCTTTACCTTGTAGCTGGGTTTGGCAAGTTACTTTTCACTAGGAGGGAGGGACACATTTTCAGCTTGTTCTACATGGCTAAATTAAGTTGTTCTGTGAAACAACTAGCATCCATCGCAAGGGCAGATGGGCTTCTTATCAAGTGGAAACACCCATATCCAGATCTCTGTAATCCAAATCCCTCTTTACTACAGACCTGTTTTATGCTTCCTCCACTTCACCCCCACCAAATTTTCCAACATTTATTACTGTTACAGGAGGAACTCCCCCTCCCCCCAAATCATTACCTCAAAAAACAAACAACGACGAAACCATATCCACCTCCACCCCGCTTCAGTGTCCACATAAGGTTTACTGACACTTGCATTTTATAGCAAGTTTATTTTTATACAGCAGTTTTAAGTCTATACTAAGCAGGAGTGTAGCCTGGAGCAGAAGGTGGAATGGGGGACCCACTACACTCCATCTTCCAGTAACAGGGAACACAGATGCACAAGGGAGCAGGGGCCCTCCTGGGATCCTGGACCCCATTCCAACGGCATCACCTGTCATTATACCTATAATCTTGATACTGTACAATGGCAAAATTAATCAGTGCCATGGCTGAACACAGTTTCCGTACATGCCAGGGGAGGGCAAAGTTCCCAATATGAAGAGTTCAACAGAGAACTTCATATGGCGAAAAGCTGTCAATGAAGGTCACTCTAGCCCCCCCCCACTCACGCCCCCCGGCTGCTGCCTCTGCTTGCCCCTACCGCATCCCACGCCAAGGGTGAAGCTGAAATCCCACCCATATTCCGTTTCTGTCGGAACCGGGCGTTTTGATCATTTTGATAAACTGGAACGACTGAAAAAGCGTTAGCCATTCGGTGTGCGCGTGAAATGGTTCAGTCGGAATTCCGATTGAAGTTTCACAAGTGGTTCTGTTTTCATAGAGGTGTTCTGCGAAAACGGAACGGCTAGTTTGAACCAACCTCTCCCACTGCTGCACCCCAGCCACTGCCGCTCATCTCTCTGACCACCACCCACTGGGGCACAAATGCGGCACTCACCATTCCTGTCTTCTTTGTGTGCCAGCAGGAACCACCTACTGCCATCACTGCTCCATGCACTCAGCACTGGGCAACCCCTGCTGGCACAGAGGCAGCAGGAGAGGCAAGTACCCGGCGCTGGGCAGCGCATGCGAAGGAGGCAGAACTGGGGGAGACTGTATGGACAGCCTGACTCCAGGCAGTCACTTCTTTCAAGAGTCACAGTAGAGGTGCCATTTGTCCACCTCTGGTATATACTCCTGTGCAGCTCAGGCCCTTCCACCGCCTTTTAAAAGAAGCCTTCTGAAAAGCTTTAAACAGGCAAAACAGACATAAGGGAAGTTTTATGCAATCAAAGCTAGAGCCACTGCCACCCTTTACAGGCAATCTGCATCTGTTTGCTAATTGTATTGATTTCCAGGGGAAACAACTGGGGTGTTGTTCCCTACAACATCAGTGCATTGTCAATGGGAGACACGGGCGATGGTACAATTGCATCTGAGAGATTCAATGGCTGTGATCACGTGTGGAGCCAATGAGTGGCTTCAGCACTTACTGATTTTTAAAGAGAACGCTTACGGGGGAACAGCACTGTACAAAAAGCCCAGGATCTCAAAGTTCAGGCCCAATGAACAATAAATTGACATCTTTGGCTTCCTCTAATAGAGCACAATCCAACCCAACACAGTATAAAGAAGCAATGTATAGCAAAACAGTAAACAAAAGAATTGCTTCTATTTAAACAACAAATGTTCAAAATAATAATAATAAAGTTTAATGAACAACAGCAAATAATGAAATGCAGGTCTATCAAAACAGATGATTCAGTACAAGTCTACCGAATAAGTCAATAAATCGGCAAGTGATATAATACAGTCCAAAACAAGCAGACAACCAAAGAAATACTTTTGATAGACCTGCATTTCATTATTTGCTGCTGTTCATTAAACTTTATTATTATTATTTTGAACATTTGTTGTTTAAATAGAAGCAATTCTTTTGTTTACTGTTTTCCTCTAATAGAGGACTGAGCCATTACAAAGAGAGAGTCACACACATTAAGTATTTATACATCACCAGCAGTGGTACCTGGAGCTTTACCATCATTAATTATAGACAGGCCCCTGCCCCAGCACGCTTACAATCTAGGAGACACAAGGGGAAGGGAGACAAACAGGAGTGGAACAGACGGAGAGACAGGGATACATTCACAAAGTTGAGCGTGTACACACTAAGCTTCGCTATTGTTTATTGTTAGTTCTTAAGTGTATTATTCTAGATGCAGGTGTTCACGTTCTAGATGGAAGGTTTAAGTGGTCACAGCAGACTTGAGGAGTTTGGCCCTGAAATTGTTTTTCAAATGTGGCTCCTGCCTTGGAAAAAGTGCAACCCAGCCCCTTTTGATATGCGCGAGTACTCCAGCAATGCACCCCAATATCAACTGCAGGGAAAAAGTGTAGTATTGTGAGCAAGAGCTCACACCCCTCTCCTACAAGCTAGAGTCACTACTGTAAATACTAGGCAAGCTAGACATGATTTTGTTCAACCGACCTTGGTACAACAATTCCAACGTGGATTTCTGCACTACACACTACAATTATTTAATAATAATAATATTTATTTTTATATAGTGCCCCCCTGCCATGGCACTTGGAGTACTTCACAAAGAACTAACAACTTTTTTAATCCTCACAACAGCCCTGTAGAAGTAGGCTAGGTTGAGGGAATAATGTGACTGGCCCAATGTCACCCAGTGAGTTTCTGGCTAAGGTGAAACTTGAACCAGGGTCCCCCCTTACCTCCCGGTCCAAGTACTGCACACCTAACCATCACACCACACTGGCTCTCTAAATGCCTGAACCAAGCTTTTCCCTCTCCAGTCACACTAATGGCATGCGGGTGTGCTGAGTAGAGCTGCCTGGCGAAGCCTGTTAGTTTCCACTCCTACTAGTAGTAGCTGTATAGCAGGCGTTGACTACATATGGTTTCCTCAGATCCAACCTCCCAAAGTCAAGTCATCTAACTAAGACAGAGCTGGACCTGTCTGGGACTTCTCTGCAAAGTAGCTGTGCATGAAGCAGCACACGCAAAAAGTTTCACCTTCTGGACAAAACCGGTATCTCTCACACACTTTAGGTATTCTCAAGAAAAAGCAAATAAGGCAAAGGATATTTTGCATTGAGAGTTGAAATCTACCTCTTGGCTAGAAGGGAACAGCAATGTATATCAGAGTCAAAGTACAACCTTGCAATTGAGTTTTCCAGGACATCAGCTGTTACGAAAGTAGTATTTTTAAACTTGCATCATAAGACCTGCTTACTATCTTCAGGATAGAAGTGCAAGAAATCGTTCCCTATTCCAGCTCTGCAACATTACCTAGGCATTACTGGTTGCTAAGTCTGTAGAAAGACATATTTATTATTTTATATAGCTCAAGCAATGTGCCTAGTGCTGTACAATCATTAGAAACACTAATTCATTAACTGTACATCAAAGTATAAAAAGAACTGCTAATAAGGGCAGATAAGAGATGCTTATCCCATCTCTTCTGAACCATTACAAGATCTAATGATATTTACAGTCTAATAAATCTAATTAGCTCTGTATCTAATAAATGTGTTAAGGGTTTGTGCTCTGTATTTTTTGGATGGTCCAAGATGCTTCCTTTGAACAGGATGCATGACAAGTTTCACTGACATGAATTTTGTGAAGAGTTGGTGCAATGGACATTTTACCCTTCATTCCAGAATATTTATAGCCCACCATCTCTGTTCTCCCCATAAATATGACATGATAGCAAGTCTATACTATATGCACTGCACTGATGTTTCTATTACATTGATACTAGATTTTTTAATAATCTTTCATATTCATTTCCCCTAGCATACTAAAACAAAACTTTCTTCAACTGTGTGTTTATTTTCTTCCCCTGGGTTTTGTTATGAAAGACGTCATGCAGAACTACATGAATTCAAAGCAAGTATATACAATTACAATTGCTTGTGTCCAAGGTAACTGTTAAAGGGGTGCAGCTATGGAGGAGGGGCCACAGGGTCCCCAGAAATTCTAAGGCCAACCCTGGTTTTAAGGAGGAATGTATATCTACGTGCACCAACACACTGGCCAAAATATTTTATGCTGTATAGATCAAAGGTTGGCAACCTGAAGCCAAGTGTGGTCAATGACTGATTTTTATTAGGCCCCTTTCCAGTTCCTGGATCTGGACCACAGTCCTAGTCGTTACCTTCACGGCCTGGAGGGCTCTCAGGGAAAGGCAGAAGAAAGGAGAGCATGCACTCGAGAACAGGGATGGATCCATGATCTGGACTCTTCTGCCTAAGCCCTATGCAACCCTCCAAATGCCCCTACCCTGCCAACTCCAAGTTATATGGCCCTCAGAACATGTCCTAATTTCAACATTGCTGGCACTATAAAAATACTTAATACTAGGTCCCCCACCCCCTGCTATATACACAATATGCTGTTAACTTGTTTTTCAATTAATTCTGGGACCATTCAATCTGTTTTACTAGGAAACACAAGAGACATGATTACATTATCTGCAACCCTTGAACAGCTGAGGAGTTTAAAAGATGCATGGTTTCGCTCTAGTTTTCACAAATACTGAAGTCCTTCAGCTGTAGGATGGAATGAGTAGGTGCTGCAATGATTAACGTATCTGAAAATCAGAACTAACTATACTTACATAAAACTACACTAGCTAGGGCCAAAGGTCTCCTGAACTAGCTCTAAGTGGTCCTGTTAGAGGAAGAGAATCATCTATTTCCCCTGAACACACATGTCTGATCAAGGAGGAAAAAAATCCTAAGAATTTAGCGTAACCCCTTATCAACCAGCAGAGGGCCATATTGCACACCAAGAGAACAAATCTACCAGAGTAAAGTCAGCTGTCAACCTTTCATTTAATAAGGGAGTGCCTGTTTTAAGGGTGTTTCAATACCTAAAGGATAAAAAAAATGTGTTGACTAAACATGTACATTAATTGGGGATGCCAGCCAGTCATAAGATTCACTTCCTTCAGGGGAAAAATCATATACTCCATTACTTTAAGAAAAAAGTGGAAATGTATAAAGAGCATGTTACTGGGTTAGGCGATACCATGTCAGCATATACAAGGCAGGGAAGGACACAAGAGCAGGCCCTCCCCTTTAATGACAACTTACAGGGATTCCCGAACTATTTGAACTAACAAACCACTGATAACTCTCAAAGTTTCTCATAGGCCCCCCAATGCACCCTAGTTAGGCATTCAGCAGCCATCTTCAGCAAACTGGGGAGCAGGGATGGCTATTATGCAGAGAAGTCAGTCAATGTACAATATGGTCACCTGTCACTCTTCGAGAGTGCTATGGGCCTGGTGATGTGTAGTGGACAGATTTGCAGGCCGGTTATTGTGGCTTTGCAGATACTGTTTGGGAGCCATTTGCTTATTTAAAATGGGTAGGGAATGGCATCCCTGAGCTGGCCGGGGTAGAGAAGACACCAGAGGCACAGTGGGGGGAAAATTGGAGACCGGAATCACTGTAGTTTAGCTGTCTTGTAAGAGAGTACTCTGCTGGTGGACAGGACACACCCGTCCACAGAGTGCTTCAGCAGGGCCTCACTGCCACAGCGATCCCGGCACAGGCTGGATGGGGCCTGACTTAAATCAACCAACGCACGGAAGAGTTCCCGTGCATTAAGAACAAACATTATTGCGAGCGCTTCACTGAAGGGCTATGAGTTTCTAGTCCTTGACCAGCATTTTGGCAGAGCTCATCTTCAATAACCCATGGCAGAAAGGTAATGCAATTAAGGAACAGGGTAAGTAATAAGAAAACCTACATTTTTCTCTTAGGTCTACCTTCTACTTCTTTTGTCTTGGACAAGTTACCTTAGGGCTTCATCCTGCAAGGTGTTGAGTATTTTAGCTCAATCCTGTTGAATGAGGGGTGGGGAACCTCAGGCCCAGGGGCCAAATGCGGTCTGAGCCTTGTTTTTATGTGGCCCCTTTCCAGTTCCTATCCCCAAGAACTGAAACAATGAGCTCAGGGTAAGGGAGCAGAAATGAGGGCACGCACACAAGGACAGGGGACAGATCCATGACACAGGACCATGATCTGCACCCTACTTTTCTTGAGTGCACCCCTTTAGCACCTCCACCCCCAACATTAATTTTATTTTATTTATTTTACAAATTTATATCCTGCCCCCTCCTGCAATGCAGCTCGGGGCGGCTAACAGCACCATAAAATATTAAAAATATACTTAAAATACAAATATAAAACATCATCTAAAAATATCACATAAAACAGGGCTAGAAAATAAATAAATAGATGGGTGGGGGATTAAAATCACCCCTCCCCACCCTCCCTCCCAAAGGCCTGGGCAAACAGCCAGGTCTTACAGTTCCGCCGAAATGTCAAAAGGCTTGGGGCCAGGCGAGCTTCCTCCGGAAGGGAGTTCCACAGCCGCGGCCCTACCACCGAGAATGC
>QEPC01002394.1:222568-240581 GCA_003113815.1 Sphenodon punctatus | reverse complement strand
AGGTCCGGGCCGGAGACAAACGGACGCAGTCTCCGTACTAGATATAGCTGGCGGAAGGCAGCCTTAGCGATTGCCTCCACCTGCCGCTCCAGACGAAGATCTGCGTCCAGTATCACCCCCAGTCTCCGAGCCTGCAGCGCTATAGGAGGGCAAACCCCCCCAACTAGAGGGGCCACCACCCCCTTCGCTCTCCCCACCAACATCACCTCCGTCTTGTCGGGGTTAAGCTTCAGTCTGCTCAGCCGCATCCACTCCGCCACGGCCTGCAAACATTGGGAAAGCAACGATAGCAGGGTCTGGGTCAGTAGAAAAAGAGGTACAGCTGGTGACATCGCACCCCGAACCTTCTCACAACCTCCCCCAACATGCGCCTTATTGTCTTTTGTTATCACAAGCGCGGTCTTTACAACTGCGTGCTAGCTGCCAGTAAGAGGTGTTTGGACTGTGATCGGCTAGATGTTCAGCTAAGACAGATCTAATAAACGCATGGGCGGGTGGGGATAGGAGGCGCTGGACGGCCTCCTAGGGTGAGAATAGCCGAGAACAGCTGGCGCAGCTTCTTCTCATAGTTCACCAAGGCTGTGCATCATGACAAGCATTATTATAGATGACAAGTGGAGGGATACTGGAAGGAGGAGTTGGTGGGCAGAGCATGGCAGGGGATCGGTTAGATTCCATCTGTTAGGTTTGTTGGGCTAAATCTGAGTGGAGGCTGCCCAAACGCACAGGAAATACATGCAGGGGCTTCCTGTTTGTTAGGCTGGACAAGCTAAACAGCGGGTTGCATGGACTAAACACAGTGAGCTCTCATCTCGTTCAACTCCCTTAGTACGGTTTCTTTAGGTGAAGAGCTCATCTAAGATTCGTTCATACCTTACGGCAACCAGGAAGAAAAATAGTAATCCCTTATTTAAGGGAAAGGTTAATTAGATTGTAAGCTCTCGGGCAGGGACCATGTCTATTTTATTCTCTGTAAAGCACCAGGTACATCGCTGACACTATATAAAAGCTAATAATAATTTCTAAACCAATGCCAATCATAATTTGCAAATTCTGCACATTGTGCTCATCAATGTTCAATCTAGATTTAAACTTAAAACTGGACATATGTTAAAACAGGACTTGCCAAGGTCACACAATTTAAGCAACCAAAGGAACTTGAGAAAATCTAAACTATTGTGCCTAATTTTCAATTTTTTAAAATAAAAACATTGACTTATAAGTGTAGAAAACATAGCTTGTAATAGCTTTCAGAATCACTTTTGGGTTCCATCATATACAGATTCAAAACTTAAGAAAAACTCTAGCAACTTTATTTCAGCTCAGACTACAGAACAAGGCAGGTGAAAACCAGTCTTGCTTATAGAGAAGCTCTTTTGGATGGGAGGATGAACTTTGTCCTGAGCTGGTTTAAGCTAAAAAGCTTCCAGGTCTAAATGGAAGAGCACCTTTGGGACAAATAAGGATTAGGTTTAATGCAAGCCAGAGGTGCATGAGGTACAGCTCAAAATCATGAGAGAGTTCCTTCACCAAATGGTGTAAGTCTAATTGTACAAGGCGTGTCATACAAAGCTGTAATTATGGTAAGCCCTGCATTTGTGCTGGGTTCAGTTTTGCATGGGACACCCTGTAGTTTCCACAAACTGATATCTGCTAAGATTCTCCTTTAATATTAACTCTCACAAACTGCTTTCATCTCAAAAGGTTAATTTTAATTCTCACACCTAATCACCAGGGCAGAAACAAGCAGCAGCAAGCATATGGCTGTAACAGAACCCTTCCAAACATCCATGACGACATCTTGTAGTCAAAGGCACATTTGCTGGGAACACTTCCTCCCAAACTTAAACAAGACATTTAGAACCTTCAGCCAAGCTAGTTGTTGAAATCAAGTTTAACAAAGGGTTCTCAAAAGGATTTTCTTTTCTAAAATGCATCATCATCATGGAATTAGCAAATGCTTGATCTGCAGACAATCTTCAACCCATCCATTGTTTTAAACAATGTGGAACTAAACAATAATAAAGCTTTGGTATGACAGTCTTTACTGCTTCTGATACCCAAGAGTCAACACGGGACTGCGCAATGGAGCTTAAGAACTCTTGCATGCTGTACTGAGAATAATGAACAGTGAGGAAAGTATTAGATTTCAGTGTCTTGTAAAACTTAAATGATCATCTTGGATGTCTATCAAGCAAATGTTTCAATCAGCTGCACAGGCTAGCTTTTCCTGCTACTTTAGCTCTGATTGAATAGTCTTAATCATGACTTGCAGAGAGGCCTTTTAAAAGAAGTTTCCAAAAATGTGTTACCTGAATGATATGATGCAAGATACCTCTTTACAGTATCAATGGTTAGTTTTTGTAATAAATACCCTTAATAAGGACTGGATTTGGATATTGTGCTAACAACGATACTAGGTTTTTCTCCAGCATGGAGAAACAAAGGGTATATCAAAGACAGAGATCTAGCTCTTCAGGATGATTCCGCTATTATGCGGGTTGGCAGAATAGCACCTTTGTATGTCCACTGGAAACCAGGTACTGGGATGGCAAGGTATTTACATCTGAATCTAAAACTAGACTAAGTCGCAGGCAGGGACCGCGTCTTTATCTTTGTTCTGTAAAGCACCAGGTACACGGCTGGTGCTATACAAATGTTTATAATAAAATAAAAAACAACAACAACAACAACAACAATAATAATAAGTACATATCCTGTCTCTTATACACATCTAGATGTGTATAAGAGACAGGTTGTAGGCTTGGTCTCCCCAGGTGGGTTGGGAATGGTGGAAGACTTGGTTCATTATGTTTGGTGTGCGCCTGTTTTTTGGGATATAAAAAAGGAAGCATTTTCTTTTACCCATTTTATCATAAATTAAATTCTTCTCCAAAAAAGAAAAGCTAATATGGCTCTGTCAACATACTGACCAAGATTTAATCAGAAGGATGGCAGCATTTGCCTCCAGGGCAGCTGAAATTAGAAATATCCCTTACTGGTTATAAAATAATATTGTTAGGTACTCAGTTTAGTTGATATTCGCTCGTTGCAAAGAGCGAGGATTTTATATTAAATTTAGGATGTTAACGTGTTCTTTTTAAGGAATAAGGTTGTTTGTGTTTTTTTACCTAAGAATTTTGATGTTGTGAATGGGGTGATGTCATTATATAATTGTCCTTTGTCTTCTGGAACAGCGTGATGTAAATATATAATTGTCCTTTGTCTTCTGGAATGTTTAGAATTAATTTTGGCTATGGTGCGAGCCGACACCACAAATAAAGAACACAGTTATAGTAAGTTTAACTTCAACAGTGCAAGTTTATTGCACCAATTTAATTTTCCCAGCTGTCAGATTCTTATCCAGCTGTTGCCTTTTTTTCTCCAACATCTGAACTGATGTTCACGCAGCAATACACTAGAGATGGGCTAACTGGAATGGGAGCCACATGCAGCTCTTGACCAGGGCAAGTTCCCAGTTCCGAGCTGCCTTATTGGTCCTGTGACTTAGGGTGAAAACAAAATGAGACGTTAGCCTATATTAGCCCCCCACACACACTGCATGTCCACCTGCCCATGTATTGCGCGGCCGCCAGCTGTTTACCCACACCAGACACAAACCCACCACTAATGGTGTCGTCATGGAGAATATGGAGCCCGCCGTGCAGGCAAATCGAGGTGGGTGTGGGCTAGTGGAGGTTCGTGGGTCCACATCTCATTAACAAGGTTAATTCACAGCCTCACCTGCATCCAGGTCTGCCAGCACCATAGAATCATGTCTAGTGCGCCCCGGCAGCTGGCATGCGGCCAAGGGAGAGGTGAGCTAGTGACTGCACTGTCCCTGAGCCGCCTGTCAGCTGGGCAGCTGAGTCAGTGATCGCACTGTTCCTGTCGTGGTCACCTAGCTAGCAGGTGGCCCAAGGGGAGGGCGAGCAAGGCAGGGGGTGCAGGAAGGATTTTAAATGATCTTTATGCCTCCTGCACTCCTCTCTCTATTTGGGAAAGGAACCAAGGGGAGCGGAGGAGCTGTGCGGATCCTCTGGAGAAGTCGCTCATGGACTTTGATTCCCACTCCTTTCCTGCCAGGAAAGGAGAACAATGGACATGGAAAGGAGAGGTCTCGGCCAGGGAAAATATTGTCCCTGGCTGTAACCCCCCTTTTCCACTGGAGCCAGTGCTAGCTTGCCGAGGCATCTTAAAGGGAGAGGAGAGCTAGAGATTATGCTGCCCTAGTGTTGCTGAGAGGATTGTCTTCCCATGTCCCTCCCCACACCCTGGTCTAGGTGCTCCCTGAGCTGTGGGGATGGGAGCAGGGCAGCACTTGCAGCTCAGATGTGCCAACGGCTGGGAGGAACTGGCATTGGAGTGTTGTAGGGGAAGATCAATTCCCTTCCATTGGTGAGAATCGCATGGATGCTAGGCACCACCACTGACTGGGATGGGGTGGAGGAGCTTTGGCAAAGCTGCAGTCCGTGCGGGTTAGACATGGGGCTCCACTGCTAATTGCTGTTGAGAAGAGAAACGGCCCACACATCCCAAGCCTCAAGCGCTGCTGCCGGCTCACTTGCTGCTATGGGAGCTGCGATCATGGGGGTCCCCACATGCTGTGCGCTGCCCCACTCCCATCTCCGCAGCTCTGCAAGCTCCTACCCAGGGGACCACAAGCCTCTTGAGCCCACTCAGGGCTGGCCCCAGGCATGTGCCACATGTGCAGCTGCACATGGCCCCGCAGCCAGCTGGGGCCCTGCACTTGCATGGCTGGGCAGCAGGCTGCAGCCAGCTTCTCCCCCAATAAGTTCTTCTGCCTCCGGTTCCCACCCCTCACCTGCCTCTGCCTCCTAGTAGTGCTCCAGCAGCGGGATAAAGCTGTTTGTTTACAAACTTCTCCTCCCCATGAGAGTCACCAGAAAGTTACCTTGCAAAGATTCTTCAAGACATTCTCACAACTGAGTTCTGCATGCTCACCCTATTCAAACAACAGACCACATGATGGTCTTGAGCTCCTCTAGTATAAAAAGCACTCTCCCCCTCATCTTTCTAGGAATAAAAGAAAAAAATTCCATGCAGGGCTGGAAGGGTGGGTGTTGTAAACAAGGTTCTTTGAGATGGCTCCAAACATTCTCACAAGGTAGCAACTTTCTGTTCTTTAAGTGGCTCCTCACAGGCTATTTTTACATGGCTCCGCCGGGTGGGGTGGTCATGGGCACCAGTGCATGGGCAGGGCATGCACACAGCTGCACACGCATCCCCTCTCACCCCCATTCATCCACCCCCACATAGTAACCACCGTTTCCCCCGGTTGCTCCGTGCGCGGGGACGAGTGGGGGGGTGGGTGAGTGGGGATGCGTTAGGCAGGTGCACACGCACCCCCACTCACCATGGGCGCATGCACCGCGTTATTCACACGGGGCTCCCCCACCTATGAACACACAGGAATCTGCGTGTTCATGGGTGGGAGACACCCATGTAAAAAGGGCCACACTCTCACAACTGTCTTACTTATACTACCTTAGAAGAGATATTGCTTTACATCCTAAATTTCTACCTATCTTGGAAAATAAATCCACAAATATGGTCCTGAGATTATTATGGCTGCTATTTCACGAACTCTTCTTAATTAAGTTATTGCTAACAGGAATACTGTCTAAGCCCACACCCCATAACCAGTTTATTTGCATCCTCCATATAATTAATTCATGCTGCCCCAGGGGCACAAATTAAATGGTTATGGGTGAGGGGCAGCGTGAACTGATTATAGGGGCACAACTGAACTGGTTTATCTCTCTATATACACACACCTCATATATATATTTATTTATTTATTTATTTATTTGGCATAATGTGCTTAATAGGCTGGCTGCATTTTGGGTGTCTTCTGTGTTTGATAGCAGCGCCTCTGGACTGGTCGCACTGCATGGTGCGCAAGGCACCGGCAGCAAGAAGTAACAGGCCCTGGAGGCCAGGCTGGCTAATCTCACACCCTCCCCCAGTAAGGTAGTGGATGCAGACAGTCTCTCTCTGCCTGCCTGACTGCCCGCCCGGCTGCCCCTGCAGTGGATCCACTCCTGGGGAGCAGTGGTAGACGCGCAGCTGGGGAGGTGAGGGAAGCATTGGGAGGCCATGCTTGTCTATGGCCACTTGGCTGAGTGCCAGGGTAAGGCAGCCAAGGGGTGCCAAACCAGAGGGGTGGGGCGAGAAGCACGGGGAGGCCATGCTTCTCCATGGTTGCTCGAAGGGGTGGAGATTGAAACTCCTTCCTGTCCAGAGGGAGAAAATTTTATGTAAATTTCTACATTTGCATAATTAGGTGGGGCCTAATTAGGCAAATTAGGCCCCACGCCAAGACTTCGCACATGGCCTCAGAAACCCTGGGGCCGGCCCTGAGCCCACTGCTGTCTGAGTCTTGACTGCAGCTCTTCAGACTGATCCCAGTGTCTCCCTGCACCCCCAAGATCCGCAACTCCCTCTGCGGCCTCAGGATAGCAAGATCGCTAGTGAGCGCAGCCAGCTGATATGCGGCTCAGAGGAAGGAGATCACTGGCACCACCCAGGGAAGGCGGTCGCAAGCATATGGAATGCGAGCAGGGGGTTGCCCTTTTATTCCATTGGACATGCTAAACCCATGAGTGGCAGCTCCATGAGAGCTGCACAGAGTGAACCTGGGTTACCCACCGAGCTACTGTCTTGTCTGTTAACACCCATAGTTCTTTGCACTCGCCTCAACAGCTGGATTGCAGCTGCTCATTCTCAATAATCAGGACTGCAGAGCATCAGCTCCTTTAACCAATCACAAAAGCAGGAGAGGTTCAGCCCGGAAAGGTTTCATGGGGACACAAGCATGGGTCTTTGTGGCTCTTGACATCATCAAGATTTTGGTACTTGCCTCCTCAGGTTGGGAACTTTGCCCACCTCTGCAATACACCAGTCTAATACTTGTAAGTTAGATACCAAATTTGCTATGTTTTTTCAAATCCAAAGGCTTTGGACAACTGTAACACCACATCTGTCTGAGAAGTCAATTTAGTTGCTTTGTGACGTTTGCTCGTGCAATTTCCTCACCAAAGCACTATCATGGAAATAAGTAGGGGTTTAGCTTAGGAATAAATAGATTTACTCTATGTGGCTACTATGATTCAAGAGAAAGCATCTCTCGTACCCTTAAGATTGTTCACAGGTCTGCCAATACTAGTATGCACTGACACTAGCATATGCCCCATTGAAACAAATCGTTTGGCTTCTTGGGTTGCCAATTTACAAAGCTGAAAATCAAGCGTTAGCCTGCACTTATTCTACACTGTTCTTTCCACCTTCAAGTGCACAACCAAAATGTACGTTTACCAAGTCCTGGGAAAACGGGCGAGAGCAGAATATACTTTACGACAGCTACCCACTAGCGTAGTTTGCAAGTCTGATTAACAGCAGATCCATGGTTAGGACTGCATACTTGCATAATTGAAACAAAAAATGCCTCAACAACTTAGGGACAACTCAAGTGAAATTATTCAATTTCTTGGTGAAACTTCAAGTATTAGAAAAGCCATTATAAAATGGTCCATATAACCAGTATTCTGAGGAGTAGGGAAGCCAAGTTATATTGATAGCCATATACCTTAATTTTTACATTATTTTTTTTATAGAGAAAGCTAACACTGACTCAGTTTCCAGAGGTTTTAGAAAGTTACTTAAATTACTTGACTAAAAATGGTCATAAAAAAACTAGAGAATGACAAGTTACAGAAGACTGCATTAGTGTGCAGCGGGCAAGAGTCAACACTTCCACTGATTCTAACAGACATGCAATAGAGAAAATTCAAGTTAATGGTACTGGGCACCTTGCCTATACGTGCTCTCCTTTGTCAGAAAAAGCCATATGCTGGATATTACACTCAAAAAGAATAACGGAGAAGGTTTAGTCGCTTTCCTATTAAAGTTTATAGGGAATTAAGTCAGAATAGAAATAAAGGACACTAGAATGTTCTAGAGAACTCTAGAGCTTCTTCTAATGTTCTAGAAAAGGAGGCCATGCTCTCTTACGCAATGGACTTTCAGCTGTAGCTTGCATACATCTGATTTATGATCAAAATACACAGGCTCAGGGTGGATCTTGAGGGCCAGTGTTTAAACATGATATTACAGCACTGTGGGCTGTGGCATGCACATATTGCATACTTTCTAGAGCACAAAGGTTACCAGTGACAAGGTATGAGCTCTTATTTTCATTTTCTGATTCAGAAAAAATGTATATAGTAGTGTAATTAGTTACAGTATTTACATAAGTAAATATGTAAATAGCTAAAATATCTTATTCAGAAAGACCTCAAATGCACCCAAACATTCATTTACATGGAACAAGCTATTAATCTAGACCAGAAGAGCAATACAAGGTTTCCATCTTTGTAAAAACCAGATGAGATTAGTTTCCAATTCTTCTGAAGTTAGGAGAGCAGCCAAAAGAATCGGGATGATTAACGAAAAACTGAAGAGGCTAGGACCTACATTGAATATACGCCTCATGACTTGCATGCTGTATTTCAAGTTTCTTAACGTGGTTATTGGTCATTAGCAGGCCCATACTTGACACCCAAGACAGCAGCAATTTTGAGAATTTTCTCCACCACACCGTACACAACTAGCAGTGAACTTTGATCTGAATCCAGATGATAATTACTTGACAGAAGGAACCTACTGTTCAGCTTATGCATGTATTTGAAAGCTAGTGCTAAACAATACTGCTTCTGAAATGGTCTTGCAACGTAGGAAAGTATTTTGTCCAAAGCAACAATACACTAAGTTTGTGGATGCAACCTTCGTGATTTATTGTAATAAAAATAGTTACCATGGATCTAACTTCCCAGGCACAATGTGCACGTGCAGAAATACAGAAACTTCTTTTTAAGCAGCAAGAAGCCGAGTACAACTTGCAAGAACCCATTCAAGCCATCTTTTGCTCTTGATCGTACATATTACATAACAAAGCTTTAGTAGCCATCCTCACCATAATTTTGTGTTTGAATTTAGCATAGCATTCTTCCAATTAACATTTGAAGTCTTACACATTGGGGGCACGCAGCTCCACCAGTAACATCAATGGAAATTTTACCATTGACTTCAAACAGTAGAATTGTGCAATTGGTGGAGGATGTGCCCTATGCTTGCTTTTTCACAACCAGATTCTCAAAACTGTTCAGTGCTAACTTGAGTTACTTCCCTGCCTTCAGGAATTTTCATAGCATTTCCTGGTGCAGTCTTTCACACAATAGGGGAAGGAAAGTTTTTCCTTCTCTCAGAGGAGATATTCAAGTAGTCCAGAAAGGGTTGTTGCCATGTTTCTCAGATTTCTCAAGGGTTAAAGGCCGTATGTTTGAGAAGTTACGGGAAACCACAAAGCCCTCTCTGGAAAAAAACATACAAGAATAAAGCCCAATTCCATGACCCAAGAATTGCTCAATGGTTGTTGGAGTCTTGCAAGTTTACCTGAAGGTATGGGTCATTTAATTCCGTTTTGTCTGACCAGTTCACAAACTTGTACAGGGATTTACTTCAGTTAAGAAGAGTTGTTTATATTACAGAGTTACAGTTAACCCAGTAAGAGGAATGGATAAAACTAGATTGCTATAAGCCACTAATCAAATTAAGTTCCTACACAGGCTTTTTTATTGCTTTAAATTGATTTAAAGCCAATTTAAGTTAAACCGGCTCGCATATAGAGGAGCAAAATCATAAAAAGGAATGATCAGGAGTAGTCTAAAAGTGTAGCATTTTATATAGTTAACAGTTTGGGGCAGCAATAGGTCCTAACAGCACAGAGCTTACAACTCTCACTCTACATTCCAAAACTTTACCTAAGTTTTAAATAAGGATCATTTGAAAGAAAAGAAAAAAAGTGGCAGCCATACATGATCAAGCAAATAATAAACTTTTTCACCTTAACACCTTACCCCCAAAGGTGGTACGATAAACATCAGGCAGCACTATGGCCTGGAGAATCACAGAGAAAAACGCCTTCCTGTTCAGATCGTTATCCTTGCTATTGGGTGGCCAAATGATGGTGATATGGCTCCAATCAATTATTCCTATACAGTTCAGAAACCTCTCATGCTGAAAGCTCTCCACTAATTCCAAGAGGTCAGTCAACTGCACCACCCGGATGAGCAGTACTTCCAATTGCTGTGCAAACCTCAGCTAGTATGGTGCCCATTGTGGGGGGTCTGGAGTGTTGAGCTTGAAGTTGTAGATGGCAATGGCAACGCACTTCTCCACAGGGATGGGTGACTGCATCACCATGCTGTTTCTACAGTTGTGGCCTGAGGATCTCGGCTATCTGCAGGATGAGGTGATGGGGCATCCCTGAAGTTTGCGACTCACTCAGCACATTCTCCCACCAGTCAGTTCTTTTCTCCTGCACCCAGACAAGCCGTAAGGGTGGGGGACAGCCCTGTACATGGTGGCGACTGAAGCTGCATCTCCTGACTGGTACCTCTCTGTGTGCATCAGCTGCCCTTGCATAGCTTTGATTCTGCTCAGTGTGGTCCGTTGTCACTGCAGGTAGGCAAGTGCATGGCGCCGAAGCAGGAGCTGCCTCCCACTATGCTGGGGCAATCAAGCGAGAGCCTGTGCCTCGACAACGTGCCAACAAAGACAGAAAGCTTGGATCACTCACAGGTCCTGCTCAGCAGCAGAATGGAAGGCCTGGAGAGCAATAATGAGCACAAGGAAGTTCTTGGCATGCATCTCCATGGCTGCAGCTCTGGCGTCTGTCAGCTTAGCCAACCACGTGCTAATGCCGCACGTGAGCAGCTATTGGCCAGTATTGGTCATATGCCCCCTTACAGTCTGGAAGCATGCCACACATGAGTTGCTCTTGGTTACAGGCTGACTATTGGTTGGAAAAGGTTTTGTAAAGCTGAGTGAGTGCTACAGATGTTAGCACCTCCAGAAGCATGCAATTTTTAATTGGAGTGGGGAGGAGAACCACTGAACGTTAAGAAATGGGCAGGTGGGGGGGGATCTGTAAGGCAGTGAACACCACTGTGCTTTGAATTGTATGTTGGAGCAGAGCTGCCCATTGGTTAAAAGCTATTCATTTTCTTATTTTTTGAAACAAACAGTTTTTGCTTGCAATGCGCATAACACCACAGAAACCTATTGCTGCAAATTGTTTCGGATGGCAGAGACGAATCTCTTGTGAGAAACAAGTGAGCTGGAATACGAAAATATGAACTGACTGAAGGAGAGCTTATTGCCCTATACAAGGTTTGGACACTCTGAGAAGTGCAGAGTGTCCTCACCAGCAAAAATGTTTTCTGCCCCCATTGTATGGTAACGCAGAAGATGCAAGGGGGCCCCAAGAGATGCATGTTTGACTGGGGGTTTTATGCAAACCAAAAGAGATTTCTAACAACACAGCAGGGGAGACCCCAATAAAACTGTGTGCTGCTACCTGCCAGTACACTGCTGTGGATGTGGGAAACTGGGTGGTGACAAGCAGCAAAGACCGACTGCTTTCATTTTCAACTATAGGCACTCAAAAGCATATAGTTTTCTTAATAAACTCAACATCATGTGCATAGCAGAAAGTTATTTCCAGTTGGCAAGAATTCACAGGTATAAACCCAGGTATGAAACTCTGTACGTGGGGGGCATTGGAACAACGGATGCCAGACTGCCTCCCAGAGTCGTAATAGCCTGGAAGAAAAACATCTGGTGCGGCGGCTTCTTCCTATGGTCTGCCATGGCTGAGAGTCATGACAGGGGGCGGGATACTGGGGGGTGGGGGGAGCACAGCCCCAACACACACAAAATACACACAGAAGGCTACCTGTTTGTTTATTAGGCTCTTCACACTAAACATGTGAGATGGGGCAACACAGACCGAACCTGTACTCCAGGGGCTATCGTCTCGTTTGTTAACACCCATAGCTTAGCCTTCTTTCCCTTAAAGGCAAGCTACTCATTTATTGGGCAGCCACCTGTGTAGCATTTTTTCATTGATAAGAATCCTTTTGTACTGGTCATAAAAGGGTTTTGGGGGGAGGGAGAACACGACTTTTGAACACACAATATTTGCTATCAATTCAATAAGAATTTCACCACTGGCTCACAAGGAAGCATAGACAGACCACACCATCCTCTGGAATGCCCAAGCTGTAGCTGACATAACAGCACAGTTCACTTGTATGGTATATTTTACACCACAGTTTAACTTTCATATTACAGATGAGGTAACAGAGTTCAAGTGACTCACCCAGTTACAACAGGAGGCAGCAGATTTTTTTTTTTTTTTTAAGATACAAGAACTCCGGTCTAACTTGGAAGTTGTCCAAGGCTGGCAGAGGAGAGCTTCATATGGATGACTCCAAACACATTTAGAAAAGTGCCATTTTCATGTAAAACCAATATGCTTAGCAAAGCAGACAAAGACAAAAAACAAGAAAGCTCAAAATGAGAGCGAGCAAGTATGATGATATGGTGACAAGTACCATTAGAAGTAAACAGAAGTTTCTATGAACTTAAAATACTTTTTAAAAAAAACAATGGTAAATTACTCTTACTGTGCAAACACAGAAATTGAAGAACAAAATTTTTCAACATTGTTGGAAATCAATCCCAAGGAACAATGGCAGCGTTCGATCTAGGCACTAGACAAAAAACAGGTTAATGCAGTGTACTTGAAATTAAAATTGCAGTAGGTGCAACTCTAAAACGTACGCAGATCCCAGGACCAAATGCTGCAGGAATTAAACCAGTCTTCAAAACAACAAATGGTTAAAGAACCCTACTACTATAAAACAAAAACAAAATTTGTTTGCTTTTCGATGTTAAAGCAAAAACGGTTAGTTGGCAAAGCTTTCCTACTACCGCGACACGTGGCTTAAAATACTGAAAACTAAACTGTAGCAGGCTGTACGTACTAAATTTACTGCGGCAAAAAAACCAAGCAGAAGTGTATGAATACACTAGGACTTCTTAAAGTTTTGCATGGAAAAGATAACCCCAAGAGCATCTTAGGCTAATGGACACCACTACAGTTTAGACCATAGAAAAGATTCAGAAAGGTCTAGAAACACCCCCAATTCCATTAAAAAAATGGTTCAAGCCATACGAAGGAAGCTTTATGTAAGAGGTCTGCATTCTCTGGTGTGCACCCCTGCAATGGTACAGTATTTTAATCCCCTGCCTCTTACTATCCTACTTGGAAAATAATTTTTTTTTAAAGTAGTAATGGGATGTAACAACCATATCTTCTAAAATTACAATACATTTTTATACACACTTGCTAGAACTGGTTTCACTTGTCAATGATTGGATATTTCTTCTGTGAAAAATGATGGAATACGATTCCACATGTATGCAATGAACATTAGTAAATTATGCAGATTATTGTAAGGCAAATAAAAACAAAAGTTTTTCCCTCTAGGAAAGAACAAGAGTTAATCTTAGTCACAACTTCAGCAGAATTAGACACACTTCAACAAAATTAAACACTAAACGTGTTACTCTCTCAATACAGGTTGTGACTATCATTCATAAAAAGGTTAAAAATAAGCATTAGCTCTGGGATCCAAAATGAAGCAGCAAGTGAAAAACTGAATGCAGATTATTATAACATCAGAGGTTATAAAGATATTAATCTTAGAGCCCCAAGGTAGCAGCCCTTCACCCAACCACATTTGGAAGTGGAGATCTCTCAGCCAAGTAGCACAGCTGGGAACAAACCAAAATAGCTGTCCAGCAAGAAGGCTAATTCGCTCAGGTCAGTATATAGAGCTTTGTGGTTTAATGCAAAGTATCCATTTAAGTCTTTTCACACCAAACAATTGGTGGACTTGGTTATTTTACTCGCTCTTTTCCTGTCTACATGCTGAAGGGACATGGAGCCTTCCATCCTATTCAGAATAGCAAGAGATAGCATTAATATCTATTAGTCAAATTTGAATGCTCAGAAGGCTCCAGACTGATTCTTCAGTGAAGTCATCGTGCGACTGCTAATTGAATGGCTTGCACCAAATAGCTAAGTGAGAGAGTTGGAGCCTAGACCTATGACAAGGAGAAGCCATCACGGACTTGAGACATACAGCTGTGTAGTATGCAGAAGCTAGGCGGGCACAGGGGCCATACGATGACTATTAACCCTACACAGATGAACATTTTCAAGGCACTTGAAACAGCTTCTCATTTATCTGTTTGGGCCACAAAAGTTAAGTGTGAAAGGAAAGAATATAGAACCATAGGGTTATCTGTTTATGTTTAGATACAGAAAAAACTCAGTTCCAATGCTAAGGATGTTACAATTTTGGAAAGGCAAAAAAAATCAGCCTCCAACCATTTCAGATATTATTTTGTTTTCTCCCTCCACACCTTTTATTGTTGAAACTGTTGATATCTACAGAAGTGAAAGGATATTAGAAACAGTCCCCTTAACAAAGAATCCCACTGTAGACAGTCTTATTAAGCTCAGCTCATTAAATCATGTGTTTTGTTTGGCTGACACAATTATCCCGCAGGAAAATAGGTTTTATCTCCCTCATTTCTTAAGAGCTTTCATAACTCCCACAGAAATGTGTTCGTGGAAGAGACTGCAGATTCCATTCAGGAGAAGGATTTAACAATATTAAGACAAACAAACTTTTTTCAAAAGATCTTTCAGTGTTCTATATTGCCTGGATGAACCAAGCGAAAGAATTCAGCAGAGATCAGATGTTCAAAGTCAAGTTCATGCATGTACTTTCACAAGCACGACTTCCACACAGAAATGCCCAATGCAAATATAGTATGTTTAGCAGGTATTGCATGCATGTTCCGGCTGTATGCATGCAAATGAGTACCAACTAGTATATACTGCATAACATGCACACAGAAATAGTCACAGGTAACTGCTTGTTATTCACTTTGAAAATCTGATCCAATATTTATACATTTGTAGCCTGTTTTTCTCCATCCCATTAATGAAACTGGTCCCATTTTTCCTTCTCATTTTGGTTAGTAAGAGTGCAAACTAATAGTAACTAACTATGCAGCTGAAGGACACACACCAGTGGCCTAGCCAAACGTAAAAGTTACTTATTTCCTTGCCAACTCATAAGATTTATTTTGAGGAAGAGGACTTCTAAAAGGAAGCGCAGTTTTGATATCTATGCCAAGGATATTATTGCTGATTAGCAATTCCGAGTTTGACCAGTATTCACCAACACTGGGTTTTAATGGAGGTATTATGCTTTCCCATTGCATAAAAGGAGAACCACTACAACTCCAGATATTTGTGCAGTGTTAAGAGAAGACAATGCAAACTTGAAGCCATTGTTAAATTCCCAGCAGTGTCTAGGTGACTGTAATTTAATATTGCTGACTTGTTTTTGGACAAATTCATATTTTTGTCCCAACAGTCTGTCAGCCCTAGGTTACGCTCCCTACATGGAGGTATAGGTTTGGAAAGGAAACAAGTCATGTTTTTAAGGATGCTGGAGAAAATATCTGTCAAGAAAGAAGCCCCTCCTCCTGAAGCAAGTGCTGAAAAGCAAAATAAGGGCCCCGGTTACCCAAGTCACACAAAGACAAAAAAGGCTACAAAGGCCAACCATGAAAGAATGCACCACAATCATTTATTCATTTTGAATTTTTTAGCAAATGACATAGTACCCAAGCTCTCCAGCTACTTTTTTTTTTGTGTGTAGTTTGCCTAGGCTTAACACATTACATATGTAAACATTGTCAAAACGTTCTAAGTTGCTGGCATTCATGCACAACTAGAAAACATCCTTAATTGGCTTAAACCAGAAATGCACTATCAGTAATGTATTAACATTTTTCACTACTAAATATTAAAAAAGTTGAAATTATTGTTAAAAGGGTTGTCCTTGGAAATGTTAACTTCACAGCAGACAAACTACTTACTAGTTGGCTCACAAATGTCAAAACAAAATCAAAGAGCAAGATTCATGCTAGTGTTAGTCTACATTTTGCCCTAGCACTACTGAGGGATCACACTGTTCACCTTAGATCATGTTTAATACTAGAAAGCAAAGTGCATACAAGAATTTACAACAATTGTAAGGACAAAAAAACGGTCCTATTCATGTGGTCCCAGGATTAACTCAAAAGTCTATGACAGTATCATGGGCTCCGATGAGCTGTTTATAAATACTTTAGTTAGGTACAGATATACTGAAAGTAGAGTTCGTTTGAAATCTTCAAAAAATGTTCCTGTTAATCCTCAAAGGGTTCTTGTTATAGCTTAACATTTCTGTTAAATGCGTGCGTTGAATTACTTGTTATCCAAGCGTAGCAGCTGCTCCTTACCATTTATTGTTAAGGACTTTAACTGCCCGTCTTCTTCAACTTCTACTCTCTCTTGTCCATTCTCAACAATTCTGCAGGAGAAAAATCCATTTAAAAATCACTGTCTGGAAGTATTTCAGACAGGGATCCATTTGCAACACCCCCACCTCTATCTAGCTGTAGAAATTGGTGTTTCCACACCAATTTTAATCCACTGAAGATCCCTTTCCTGGGGGCGACAGTGTTCCAATGAACCTCCACTTTTACACAATTCTCTACCAATACCCAAATACTTTGCAGTTAAATGTTATGAACAGTTATCACTGAAGCCTACCCCGTTTCTAAGTTTCTGTACATTTACTTTCCGGGTGAAAAGTTTGGTTTCCCCAGCCTCAAAGGAGATGCAGTTATAGTAAAAACACTGGAACTGTAATTCCTGCATATTTTAAGCATGCTGTATGCTTTAACACAAACATTCAAAGCACATGCTAGAAAACTGTTCAACGGTTTGTGGAACGTGTGCAATGCAGCTAAATGCTGATTTGAAGCGTGGTGAAATTAAGGTTCAAAAAGTAGTCATTTTTCATCCCCTTACCAAATGTATACTCTTAATACTGTATCATGTGTATAGATATAATTAAATTGCACAGTGCATAATCTCAAGTATGATTTTGAGCTTGCATCACAATCCAGCTTGCCCTCTTTGCTGGAACCATTTTAATTGCCTTCCAAACTCAAACTAAAATGTAGCCCACACATGTATGCTTATATTAGACTATTCACAAAATATTGTCTCTGTATGCAGTGCAGAAACATGCTGATTTAATCTTTTCTATACTATTTTCTGGTTACTCCAAAGAAAGCTGCCATCTCAGAGTCAAGGAGGCTGTGATGCAGATGGACTGAAGATATTTCAGTACCTAAAGGAAAGAGGCCAAGAGCTCTTCCTCACATCTCACTCACCCATTATGTGTCACAAGATCACATCCTTCTTCAAAAAGAAACCGCTTTGCTTTAAAGGCCAATTCAAGCAAGTCCACCAGTCCTACAAGATCATTGACTACTTAAGACCTTGTACACTTTGCAGCAGAGGTGGGGAACATCCAGCCCAGTGGTCAAATGCACCGCACAGCTAGTTTTTAATGTGTCCTCTTCACAGTTCCTGGATCCATTACCTACCCCCAAGCACTGAAAAACAGTTCAGTGCAAGGGAGTACAAATGAAGGCATGCACATGAGGATAAGGAGCAGACACATGATATGGACCCTCCTCTTCCTGGCCCTCAAAAGCATGTACTATTTTTCAAAGTGGCCCCTGGGAGGGAAAAGGGTCTCCATCCCTGCTCTACAGCTTAACTGAACTTAGAAAAAAAACCAAAAAAACCACTTAGCAGCATGATTGGTTCTCCGCATACTGCGTGTGGATACATGCATGAAGTTTGGTTAGAGACCCTGGCAGCTATTGGCATGATGCTCTAGAGACTGGTGCAGTTGTTTAATTGGTACAAGACATTTACTATACTTTCACTGTATGGAGAGAGCATCCTAACCATGTTTATGTGAACTTTGGCTTATCCTTGCCAAACCTGTGCAACGGGTTTTCTCACACTGCATTGCTCTATATGCCATTGTGTGTCACTATCTTCAGGGCCCCGATTCTTCCGCGGATTTTTTTTAAAAATTCCACGGGAGTCAGGGGCCAATTCTGCGCCTCGGCGCGATTTACCATGCGGGGGGGG
>QEPC01002394.1:200689-222145 GCA_003113815.1 Sphenodon punctatus | reverse complement strand
AGCCCCGAGGGTTTTTTCATTCCCCTCCCCTCATGGAATCTCCTGCCCCGCGTCCCCGCAGCGCAGGCTGGAAATTCTGCGCTGGGGTAAGCGGGGCAGGAGATTCCGCGGGGGGAGGGGAATTCTGCGGGAAATCTGCGAATCGCAGACCCGCGTTTCCCTCGGGGCCCTGACTATCTTCCATGATGGTTTATCAGTAATAGTAGGAGCTGCAGCTGTAGTGTGGATAAACTTTTAGACAACCTCTCCTTCAGAGGCTACCTAGCGACTCAATACGCCACATATGGACAAGATGAAGAAAGTCTTCAGTGGAGAGTTTTCTACTTGAATCCCCAACTAGGAGTCCACCAGCATTTGAATTATGCCCTGCAAACCAGCAGATCCAAGGAATGGATCAATGGTTTGAACCCAGAAGTAAATTCTAAGTGGCAGATATGGCATCGTCTAGTAATATGCTCTCTGAATAACTAGTTGCCTCACCCCACTTCTGAAAAGCAAGATCTCATTTTAATCCACTACTTTTACAGAGTGTACTAACATGGAAACCATTGTGCTTTCACAAGCGTTAAGCACATTTTATTTTAAATTTATAGCCCACCCTATCTCGAGGGCTCAGGACAAGAAACAGCATAAAGACATTGAACGAAAAGTATAGAAAACAAAATTCATACCAATCACTAACACACATTTCCCATACACAGGTCAAGCTAACAAGGTGGTGGTCAATGCACAGAAACGGATAACTGACTCAACATTGCCAACAAGAAGCTTGGTCTGGTGGTGGTAAGGGGTGAGGTGAAACTAGTGCTACTAATCACCTACCCAACTGGTTAGACCAGTCTGGTGGTCGGGCTGCTTGTTCTTCAAACCTATGTGGACAGCAGTGTAGGTGACAAAAATGTCAGTGTTCACTCTAATATGTTGCTTAGACAACCTTAGTGAGAATGCAATTCCAAAAACTAAGGGGGAGGAAGGGAGACAGATTAGAGATGACCCACCACTGCCTACAATAGCCAAAAAAATAGGGCACAGAGGGTTCCAGTGAGGAATTTTGCAGCAAAAAAAGGGTGATGGAGAAAAACTCGTTTGCTGGCTTTTGAACAAGAATAAGTTGGCACGACTAGAGTTTCAGACACCTACTGGAGTCAACATACAAGGGAAGCCCTTGAATAGGGTGGGATAAAAATTCTAACAAAAAAATACAAAAGATGCCTCACTCTTAAGCATGTTGAGGACATCAAACAGGAATTCCTGTACCCTTCCCCAGAAGCTCAGAGTTAAGTCAAGCTTCTCCCCAGTGAACTGCTGATAGTACCCACTCATGTTTTGGCTATTAAGGGACTGATCGCATCTACTTAATTTTTCCTAGTAAGTGTTGTATTAACAGGGAGGAAGAAATGAGATTACCCAATGGATTCCCACCACCAATTAAAAAATGAATAATTCCACTAGCAAAAGATTCATCTTCCACAAATCACTGTACCTCTTTGTAGTAATTTTTCTGCCATTAACTATTTTAGTTGAAGTCGATACAGATTTGAAGTTACCCATCCCGCTGCCACCAAACGACGTAGAGGAGAACGAAGTGAGGCCCCCATGTCCCAACGAACCAAATGAATTAAAACCTGTAGCAAAAAAATGTGAAAGTCAACCAGACCAGCTTGTGCATATATCCTTTCTGCAGGCAAATTGTTAACTATCTCACAGGCTTCAGAGCAAATAGCTCTTCGTTCATTATGGAAAAGGTAGAGGACACTGGCAAACATACATTTCAGAGCTGGTTTGTTAAGCCAAAGTTTCAGGAGCACTAACTGTAGTTTCTAAACACCTATTTCTGGAATTTTACATGTGCTAAGCACCTGCCACTCCCATTATTCTCACTTGCAATTATTAAAAGCAGCACACAAGTTCCTCAGCACTTGAAGGCCCTACTCACGACAATAATAGGGTGGACGGCTATTGGTTGAGCATTTCAGTCTTGTAACACCTGCAAACAGGCACTGTATTTTACAGATATGGAAATGCACCAAGTGAAACTTAAAAGATATTTAATCATTGTCATGAGGACAGTAGAACACATCCACTTCCCAAACAGCGTTTTTATATTAATTGCTTTTCTACTACGCGGTATATGCAAAGCTATTAAGATGTCACTTTGTAACACACTTCTGTTTATTGTACTAGGGTTTAGTTTACGGGGGGGGGGGGGGATGCTGAACCAGATTATTCCAGAGGGACTCTGGTCCTAAATTCTTACCTGTGTCAAATGAAGAAAAACCACTCCCAAAAGCAGGAAATCCACTGAAGGCAGAGAAAAATGATCCACCACCTCTGTTTCTGCTTCCGCGTGGACCTCGTCGACCGCCAAAGAAGTCCTCAAAAGGATCTTCTACAAAGAGAAGGTTTCATATTAATTATCTTTTGGTTAATTAAAAAGGTCAAACCACTCTGTATGCTCACCAACCATCAGAAAGCAGTTTCTTCATTAGTCATTATTGCTTTAATTGTACATTTTCCCTTCAAAGTAGTAACATTTTGAAGCTGAATGTTGAAGTATCACAAGCCTATGAAGTCACTGCAGGCTAAGTCCTGCTTAGTTACTGCACTCAGCAGTATGTTTTATCAACTTAGTCTGAATACTAATAATCATTTACCTCACAAGGTTGTAACACAGGCAAACCACTTAAGGACTGTAAAGCACTTTGAACACTGAAACTGGCGGCTACTAAATTTAAGCACAAATTTGTATTACTAAAAAGACAGTCAGCACAGTCAACAAATATCAAGGTTTCCTGTACAATTTTCAATCAAGATAAACTGGTTTACCACTACAAGATTTGTTCCAGTGTACATTAGTGTTCACTTTGAACTTTACATAGCATAAGAACAAAGTAATAGAAATGTCCCTCCCCCAGAAGCCTCAGGGTGAAAATAAGCAAGACAGCTCACATTAGCCTGCACCAGGAGAGTGATCACCTGCACATCTATTAGGTGTTCACCGGATGTTAGCCTGCAGCTGCCACACAGCCCCCATACCCGCCACTCATTGTGGTGTCTGGGGACATTGCAGGTGAATCCAGACTAACAGACGCACACGTACAGGTCCGCCAGCACTAAAGTCACACCTAGTGTGCTCTCGCAGCTGTGAGTAAGGGGAGCGAGGCAGGCGGTACAAGGACCGTCTCCAGAGGATCTGCACCTGCATTCCTCTCTCCATTTTGGAAACGAACCGAAGGCAGCGTACACAGCTCCTGTGCACCCCTCAGTTCCTTTCCCAAACAGAGAGGAGTGTGAGTGCAGATCTTCTTGAGAAGGTACTTCCTGCACCTCCTGCCTCACTCTCCTTTCACAGCTGCATATCAGCTGGGAGAGTAAGATTGCTCTCTCCTCTTGCAGCCACCTATCAACTGGAAGTGTGATTGCTCTCTCCCCTCACAGCCACTTTTTTGTCAAGAGCATGCGCTAAGCACTGCTTCTGTTGGAGAAGGGGGGCAGGGCAAGGCAGGGCAAGGCCAAGGAAGAAGCCTTTCCTGGCCATGACACCCCTTTCCATCAGAGCCAGGACTGGGGAGAGGGAAAGCACTGAATGCTGCCAGCACATGAAACGCATGTAGGGGGCTGCTCATTTACTATCTCTACATGCTAACACACATGGAATGGGATTGGGGGTGGGGGGTGAACCCAACATGGATTCCAGTGGGCTATTGTCTCATTTATAAACACCCTTACATGTGTTTTTTAAACTAAGGTTGCATATTTATGTACTAAAGATCCCAGAAAAGTACATTTACATTGCAAGACTGTTTAATCTGCAAAAAGGGCTCAAGTGCCTCTTGCAGCTACCTCATTTACAAATGCAGGCCCTTTTTAAATTTTAGTCTCATGAGCAAGTGATGGCCTTTCATAAAACTACATAATGCTGTGTACGGAGAGACTACTAAGCAAATATTTTCAACACAAGTACAGAAAAGCATATACAAGTTTTCTTCAAATTTAAATTTATATAATGCCGTTTCCCAAAGGCTCAGCACAGCTCACAAGTCATAAAAGCATTAAAGCCAATACAAAAAGGCCCAAGAAACCCAACCCTCCCACAAAAGCCCAATACCACACACAACCCTGCCTGCCAAATGCCGCCAAAATAGAAATGTTTCTTCAAACAAAGAAGTTTTACACCGCCTCCGGAAGATGCCTGGGCTCAAACAAACCTCCAGGTGAAGGGAGTTCCATAGCAACGGGGCAACAACTGAGAATGCCTCCCTGCAAGCTCTTGTTGTATGAACAAGGCTAACAAATGGTACCTACAGGGAGGCACTCTCGGACGATTGCAGGGGCTGCAATGCGGCATGGAAGGACAGGTGGTCTTCCAGATATGTGGGGGCCCCTTACCATTTAGGACTTAAAGGTTGAAGCCAGCACCTTGAATTGTGCCTGGAAAGCTATAGAAAGTCAGTGCAGACTTAGGCGCACCAGTGTAATGTACTCCCTGCACTTCACCCCCAAAAGGAGGCAACATAATTTTTTATGTTTTTTGTGGAAGGGCCCCGCTTCCTGGTGAGAGCAGGAAGATGTGGGGTGGGGGTTGGAGAAGGACCCCTTCCCTGGTGGCAGCAGGGAAGGAGTGTGGGGTGATGTAATGATGAGTGATGGGATATACTGTAATATGAATTTGTTAGGGTTATTTAAAATATGGGTGGTTTTTTCTCTTTATATATTGTGGGTCCTGCAGACCATATTGCATTTTGTGCTATGAGCGGTTTCATTTTGTTGTAGCCGCCTCGAGTAGCCTGTGGCGAGAGAGTGCGGGATACAAATAAAAAATGAAATTCAATTAAAATGAATCAGAAAGAAAAGGCCACTGCCCACCAGATGAAGTTGGTGAAACGCATGGACTGCCACAACCTGACAATCCAGACACAGCAAGGGCTCCAGAAGCACTCCAAGGCTGCAAACCTGATTGACCAGAGGTGGCCAGACTTTAATCAACAACAGGAGTCTCAATCCCCTCTACATCACAAGGCTGGCCAACCATCACCACCTCAGTCTTGTCTGGATTCAGTTTCAATTGGCTCATCCTCATCCAGTTCCTGACAGTAGTCAGGCAACAGGTGAGCATCGAGACTGCAGGACCAGGGTCAGGTGAAAAAGAGGTAGAGCTGGGTGTCGTTAGCATACAGATGGCACTTCACCCCAAACCTCCAAATGACCTCACACCACTGAACAGAAGAGGAGAGACAGAATAGAACCCTGCAAAACCCCATGAGGGAGATCTCAAGAGGACGACAAGCAATTGCCTGTCACCACTTTCTGGGACCTCCTCAACAGGAAGGAGCGGAACCACTCAAGAGTAGTCTCAAACACCCCTGCCAGGTCCCACAGTCATGTCACCACCAACTCGTGATCAACTGTATCAAAGGCTGTTGAAGGATCTACCGGGTAGAATTCCCCTTGTCAATCTCAAGACGCAGGTCACTGACCAAGGCCACAAATGAAGTCTCCATACCATAACCAGGGCTCGACTGAAACAGGTCCAGGAATCTGAGGCCATCAAGATGAGCCTAGAGCTGTCTGGCAACCACCCGTTCAATTCCCTAAAAAGGGAAGGTTAGAGACAGGCCGATAGCTGGCCAGGGAGTCCGTGTCCAAAAAGATAGATTCTTAAGCAGGGGCTGGACAACCACAATTTTAAGGGCATCCAAACCCAACTTCCTAAAGGGAGGTGCTGACAACCCCAGGCAGCAATGATTCCAATGGCGTCCAGCTGGCTTTCAGCAGCCAGGACGGGCAAGGGTCTAATTCACAACTGGTTGCACTCATTGCCCCAAACACCTTACCCACATTGGTGGGTTTCCCCACATTGGTGGGTGATACAGACTGAAATTGATCCAAACAAACAGGGTAAGACCGAGCTTCGTAACCCCAAACTCAGATTCTGCAGATGAAATGGCAGTGATCAAGAATTAAAGGTTGCACAGCAGAATCTCAAAATTATAAACACTGAACTTACATTTTGATTGGTCAATTGAATCCCTTACTCAAGTTTTTTCAAAGCTGGAAATTAGTGACTCTCAAAACATCTCTTGTGAAAGGCCATTTGGAGAGTTATATAAATTTATGACTCCAAACTGCAAAAAATGTACTAAGTATATCACATACTGATCACAACCCCTTATGCTGATATGGGTCCTAACTACAGCTGCACTGGGTACTAAGATTAGCACCCTTGGGTAATGCCTGCATTTGGGGGCACCCAACAGGGTAACCTATGACCAATTGGGTGCCTGGTGCCCAAATATGTGAGCATTACCTAAGGACATTTCAAAAAGGGTCATTTCACAAAATTACAGAAGACCGAGCACAGCTGAAGTTTGATTAACACAAGGGCAAAATCAATTTGTCTTGGATCACGCAAGACAATACTGTTGGAAGATCTTACTCACTGAAGTAGCACATTACAACAACCTCCTTTATTCAGTGGCCATATCACCAGGTTAAAAAAAAATAGGTGAATGATAGCTAGGGGTATGTTAACATGCTGTTAAAGTTGTCTGATTTGTTTTATAGCATACTATGTACAAACACAGTGGAATGTAAAAAATTTCCCTGTACCCACACGAGACTCAATATATGGATTTTCTCCATTAGAGAGTTTGTCCTATTCTAGTTTTAAACTAAATTTCAGAAACCTGTTCAGTCCCAATTCAGATGATGTCTTTGTGAGGTATGTTTAAACTGCTGTTGTTCATATTTATGCTTCTCCAAATTGAGCCTTAAGCTACCTTCTGAAACACTTCTTAAATCTACCACTTGTTAGAAGTGTGTTTATATAGACTTCACTAGGATTTTCCTGAATCAGGAGCTTTGTCACTTTCAACTCATATGAACATAAGAAGTGCCATACTGGGTCAGGCCAATAGTCCATCTAGCCCAGCATCCTGTCTCTGACAGTGACCAATCATGGTGGCTTGGGAGAAGCACTAAAACAGGTCATAATGGGGGATCCATTCCTTGTTGTCTTCCCCCAGCTCCCATCATGTTCCCTGATTCTGTCTGGCTAATAGCTGCTAATGGCCCTATCTTCCAGAAACTTGTCCAAACCTCTTTTAAACTCAGCCATAGTACTGGCCCTTACCACAGCCTCTGGCAGTAGATTCCACAACCTGATTATACACTGAGTGAAAAAATATTCTCTTATTTGTTTTAAACATGCCACCCATGAGTTTCATGGAGTGTCCCATAGTTCTAGTACTAGCTGAAAGGGTAAATAACTATTCCTTGTTTACTGGTTCCACACCACTCATGATTTTATAGACTTCTCTCTTCTCAGTCGTCTCTTCTCCAAGCTGAAAAGCCCCAACCTACCAAGCCTCTCCTCCTACAGGAGCCCTTCCATGTCCTTGATCATTTCTGTTGCCCTTCTCTGTACCTTTTCTAGTTCAGCTATGTCTTTTTTGAGATGGGGCAACCAGAACTGCACGCAATATTCCAGGTGCAGTCACACCATTGATTTGTATAGAGGCATTATGACCTCCTCAGTTTTATTCTCCATCCCCTTCAGAATATTTCCTAACATTGTTTGCTTTTTTTACTTCTGCTGTGCACTGCGCTGTGGATTTCATTGTATTGTCCACAACCACCTCCAGATCCTTTTCCTGAGTGGTAACTCCTAGCTTAGTAGCCAGCATTGTGTACACAGTTTGGATTATTTTTCCCTACATGCATCACTTTGCACTTGTCCACATTAAATCTCATTTGCCATTTAGATGCCCAGGCACCCAGTGTCATAAGATCCCATTGCAGTTCCTCAGTCTGCTCATGTTTTAGCTACCTTGAATAACTTGGTGTTGTCTGCAAATTTGAACACCCTTTTCCAAATCATTAATAAATACAAATCAAATTCTTTATTGTTCCCAGCACTTTTGCTATTACAACATATCAAGCTGTCCACAGGAATAAAATGTTAAAAACAACAAGATTAAGAAAACTGCAGTTAATACAGTTAAAATTAGGCTTTAGACTAATCCAGCGCAAAAACTCAGTCCACCACCATGGACAAAAACCTTTCAGTTAACCATCGCGTAGTAACATGGAAAGGTCAGTAAGCCCTACATACAGTCAAACACCAGGTATCAATAGGTCATAGCAGCTATCTAATAATTGTTAGGGATGGGCGAACAGAACGCGGTTCGGATGTTCGGTTGCTCGGTTTGAAACCCGAGTTTTGGTTCGATTCAGCAGAGTTTGGTTTGGCTAAACATTCAAAAATAGCGAAATCGAAACCAGACCGAAATCGAAACCTAATTTTTGTCCCTGGAAAGACGTTTTTCCTGCCTCCGAACTCATCTGAACACGACTGAACTGTTCAGTCGTTCCAGAGTTCGGTTTGGATGTCCGAACAGACTGAGTTCAGTCTGAACTCCGAACAGCATTTGCCCATCCCTAATAATTGTTATTCTCATGTAAAGATACCTTAAGGTCTACACTAGCAAACCTATAATATAGCAGCAGGATATAGTTCATTAATAGCTTCAAATCTTAGCAGCAACTTCCGCTGCTAATGACTCGGGAGGGAGAATTCACATACCTGGGGCCTTTGGGCATCCAATTGCTGATCTCTCTCTATAGTATCAGGTATACTAGTGGACTTTATCTTCCTCTCAACCAACATAAGGAAGGAGGCAATTACTTTAGTTAGTGCAATGTCCGTTGCTAACAGCAACCGTTTCATTCTTTCCTCATTCAGCAGTGAAAGATCTTCAAAGAGGGGCTCAATCCAGATAGCTCTACGGTCATATTTGGGGCAACAGAAAATAATATGACTCAGCGTCTCCACTTCATAACAATCGCACGAGCATAATCTATTAGCATAAGGTGATCTCTTCCACCTCAGGTAACAGCTGTTTCAAACAAATTAAACCGCATTAAGGTAATTTCTCTCCTTAACCTAGGATCTGAAATATAAACCAAGTATTGTTCCTTTGGGCTCCAGTGTCGTGGATTTTGTTTTTGTAACCCCACTAGCGTTACCTTACCTTTTGGACTTCACAGTAGGCCAGGGGTTAGTTGGTGATCATTTGCCACTGTCCCTTTCCTTAGCCTTGGATTATTCTATTGCAGCTGCTGTACAGCCCTCGTGTCTCGAGGGTTCCCAACTAGCAATATTGAGGGCTCCCCACTGGGGTGACTCTTTGAAGATCAATATAGCTGGTTACATCAACTAGCCTTCGGTGCAGCAATTTAGAGAACAATTGCTTTGTTCTACCAACTCGGAGTAGACGTTGGAGCTATATGATCAGCTTAATGCTAATTTGTCTCAATTCATTCAAGAACTTAGCGTAGCCCTCGACTCCCTGGTCCCGGGAGTGGGAGTCAGTGGTTTGACAACGAATGTAAGCGGGCGCATGCTAAAGTGAATCAACTTTACCGCAGGTACAGGAGGGATTCATCTTATAGACCCCCTACAGAGTACTTTGATGCCAAAAGATCTTATAGACAACTGTTAAAAGGATAAAGAGAGGTTATTTTGGGAAAAGCAGTGGTCAGCTCTCATTCGGGCAGCTGAGGAAAAAGACTACCCAATTCCGGTGCTTAGTAAATTCTTCAACTTGCAGGATAGTAGCCAGTACTATTCTGCAATCCACTTGGGCCAAGTATTTTCGTAATTTATTTGGCAGGCAGGCAGATGATCCCCTGCCGTTACAGGGTGGCAGCGGCTTGGATTACCACCTATGGCCTGCTGCTTTAGAGTCAGAGATCGAACAGCTGATAGACTCCTTTTGCAATCGAAAAGCCCCAGGCCCGGACCAAGTCCATATAGAATTTTTGAAAGCTCATAAGTCATGGTGGGTCCCTCTTCTTGCGAAGCTTTTTACTGCGATCAACAACTCGGGAAGGATTCCCATCTTATGGTCAAAGGCAATAGCGATTTCCATCTACAAAAAGGGACAGTGGTCTGATCCAGCCAATTATCGCCCGATCAGCCTCCTTTGCGTGGTTGGGAAGATATACACCAAACTTTTGTTGGCCAGACTCACGACACGGATGAGTCAGGAAAAGATCATCCATGCAGAGCAAGTTGGCTTTCAAGCAGGTTGCTCTACTCTAAAGCAATGTTGCTTACTGGATCATCTAGTCAGCAAGTACCGGGCTCGGAATCACTCCTTTTTTGTGGCCGCCTTAGATCTGAAGGCCACGTTTGATTCCCTAGACCTATATACACTGGGATAAGCTTTGGGGGTCCACGCTAGATTGAAGGCTTTTTTGGCTGATTCAAGCTTTGTACTCTCCCTTGTGGTAAGGGTGGACTCAGGTGGCCATGTTGCAGACTCAGCTGACATACAGCGAGGCATCAGGCAGGGCTGCGTTCTTGCGCTGGCTCTTTTCAATTTCTATATAAATGACAGCATTCCTGAAATGCCCAAGTTGATTTACTTCCCCCCCCAAAGTTGCAGCTAGGCCTGTAGGGTGTCTCTTGTATACCGATGATGTCGCACTCCTTTCCCAAACCCGACATTTTGCTTGGGAAGCCTATTGACAAGGTGGCTCCGAGACATCCCCTGCCCGTCTCGACTCCGCAGGGTCCCTTGGTTTAACGAGGGGCTGCGGGGTATGAAGCAGGAAGACAGGCGACTAGAGCAACGCTGGCATCGGACTCGCGCTGAATCCGACCGACTTCTTCGTAGGGCCCATTTGCAGTCCTACGCTGAGGCTGTGAGGTGTCTCTTATACACATCTAGATGTGTATAAGAGACAGCAGGGAAGGAGTGTGGGGTGATGTAATGTTGAGAGATGGGATAAACTGAATATGAATTTGTTAGGGTTATTTAAAATATGGGTGGTTTTTTCTCTTTATATATTGTGGGTCCTGCAGACCATATTGCATTTTGTGCTATGAGCNGGAGCTGTTCTGGGTGGTGCGGAGACTGGTCAGTCCGGCCTCCCTATGCCTGGACGGGGACTTGTCCCAGGCCCGCTGTGAGGACGTTGCCATCTACTTTGCAGACAAGATCGCTCGGATCCAGAGCAACTTCGACACTGGATTAAAGATCGTAGAAATCGAGCATGAGGTGATGAGGGCTCCGTCTGGTCCATCTTTCTGGGATGAGTTTCAGGAAGTGACACCAGCCGATGCTGTGGGGATCCTGGGGTCGATTAGGATCACCAATTGTGAATTAGATCCTTGCCTGTCCTGGTTGATGAAAGCCTCCAGGGAGACACTGGGGCCGTTGTTGGCGGGAGTGATCAACACATCCCTTTGGGGAGTTTGCCCCCCGGTCTCAAGGAGGCCGTGGTGCGCCCCCTGTTGAAGAAGGCATCTTTGGATGTGGATGCACTCGCCAGTTACCAACCTGTCTCTAACCTTGCCTTTTTAGGGAAGGTTATTGAACGTGCGTAGCCTTACAGCTCCAGGGTCACCTAGACAGCATCTGTTTTCTTGACCCGTTTCAATCAGGGTTTCGACCTGGCTATGGTACGGAGATGGCACTGATGGCTTTGGTGGACGATCTCCGCCGGAAGATAGATGCAGGACGCTCAACATTACTGGTCCTGCTAGATCTCTCGGTTGCGTTTTAATTTTTAGTGCCAGCAGCCGGGTTCCAGTCTGGTTAAGGTGGAATCCATCCTGTCTGTATAGGCTCCCCCACTCCACAGAAGGCTGCCCAGTGCCTGATAAATCTAAAGCCTTCCTCCTTAGGCACCATTGTCTCATCCACGCGTTGAGACGTTGGAGCTCCGCCTGCCTCTGGGGCCCTGCGCATGGAACAGGTGGCACTTCCAAGAAGGCTACCCTGGAGGTTCTGGACTTGAGTCTACTACCTAGAAGCCTAAATTTGGCCTCCAGAACCTCCATCCTACATCTACCTATGTCACTGGTACCAACATGGACCACAATAACAGGTTCCTCCCCAGCACTCTGTAGGATTCTATCTGTGTGTCGTGTGAGGTCCGCTACCTTCGCACCAGGCAGGCAAGTTACTATGCGGTCCTCACGGCCACCAGCAACCCAGCTATCTACATTCCTAATAATCAAATCCCCAACTACCACAGCTGTCCTATTCCTACCCTTCGGGGCACACACCCCTGTAGAAATATCCTTGGTGTGAAAGGATAACACATCATCCGGAAGGCAGGTCCCAGCTCCGGGATTGCTTCCTGCTATTTCACATTTGTGCTCTCCTTCCTGGAGACCTCACCCCTACAAACAGCACACGGGCTGCCAGAGTGGAGATGGGACTGTTCTACTAAGTCCCTGAAGGACTCCTCCATATACCGGTGTGCCTCAGCTCCTCCACCTTGGCCACTCTAGCCACCAAAGACCATGCATGTTCTCTGAGAGCTAGGAGCTCTTTGCACTGGGTGCACACATACGACCTCTCCCCAACAGGAAGATAATCGTACATGTTGCACTAGGTGCAAAAGACTGGGTAGCTCCCATCCCACTGCTGGTCTGCTATCTGCATCTTCTTGTTTAGTGAGATGTTAGGCTTAACCCTAGTTAAGCCTAACATCTAGGGACCTAGGCTTAACCCTAGGTCCCGTTACTTGGAACCTAAATACAATAGCCGAGGGAACAGATAGTTTCCTTTCTACTCCCAAGCTTGGAAACAGCTGTGCGTGCAGACACGCCCCAAGTTGTCAAAACAGTAGTTGCTTGTTCTCACTGGCCCTTCAGCAAAAGCAACTACATGGATCAGATATCTGTAAGGCAAGCAAGGTCATTTTTCTTTATATACCAAAATGAAACCAAAAAAGCATAAGCTGGATGTTCGCTTTCTCCCCTCCCAACCTTTTTTTAAAACTCTTTGTAGATCACCTCTATTTCTGGGAGTAAGCTAGCAATTCTAAAGTCAGCTCTCAGGAATGAAGTATTAAGAAATTCTAAGCTAAGCTATACATTTTGTAGTACTTTCAAAACACTTGTGCATAATATGCCTCTTTTCAGTCTGGTACAATAGCAAGTTCCACAATTGCAGTTAACAGTGGTATAGTTCAATTCATTTCTGCTAGTTAGAGAACGACTCGCAAGCAAGTTATGAAGGTCAATCACACATGTGTACAAATGATTATATGTCCACTGTTATACTGTTTATAGGGATGGGCGAACAGAACCGAGTTCGGAAATTCAGTTCGGAAGTTTGGTTCGGTTGATCGAACTGGTTGAGTTCGCCCCGAACTTCCAAACCGCATTCGCCCATCCCTAGCTGTTTATAGTCCCAGCTTTTCTTCTGTTACCTGTTCTTTTAAAAGAGCAAAATTCAACTCAGCTGAACCTTTTGTAGTTCATTTTAAGGTAAGACTACTGAAGGAATCTGAACCACACCCAAGATCTCCCCTACTCCCATCACAACACCTGAAGGAGCAATTGTTTAAAGACCGCTAAGTGACATCCCTGATCTTCAACAATACTTCAACTTCTTCTGTCAGCAACACCGTAGATTTTTTTTTTCTAATGTACTGGTTGTGTTCCTCTTCATCTCACCTCGATTTTTACCCCCCGACTACTGAACAGCCTAAAGAATTCATTCATTCTATAGTCTAAAATAGATATAAATTAGAAGATGTCTAATGTCTATTTTGTAGCACTACTTCAAATTGGTCTTTCAGATCTTTTACCTACATTTTCATATGGCAGCTCACATATTTTGAGCTCTACCACAACATAAATACCAAGTGTAGCAGTCCTAATCTGAGTAAACCGATTGTACCACAAATCACACTCATGAAATACAGCTACTCTGGAATTCAAAGCAACCCTTGCTTAGATGAATACACATTGTTAATTTTATCTTGGGTTACAACAGTACTGACAGAGGACAACCAATTCCTTATGTAAAAAACCCTAAAATGCACAATCTGGGATTAACAGAAATAATTAAGACACTTTATATTCAGTAGCAATTTTTCAACGAACCCTTTAGGTTTAACAAAAAATGTCCTTCATATTAAACACAATATATTGAAATCCTCAACGCTGTATATTTCTGACTAGGTCAAGAACTTTTTCAAAGCATAAGACACTATTCTGTCAAAACAACAACAAACGACCAATTTAGCTTCAGTTTAATGAACATTTATAATCTGAAGATTGAGAATTTCAAATACATGAAGCTTGAAAAGCTTAAAATTGAGAGTCCACGTTTCCCACCCATAACTTGCCAACAGTACAGGATGAGACTGCTTTTCCCTACAGAGATTCCTTCTTACTGACCTGTAGGGGGACATCACACCTTAGAGTTTCCCAAGTACAACTGGTAGAGTATTTGGGGGTCATGTAAAGTGAACTTTATGCAGCCAGCTAAAATCTAATTGGTCTTCCTTCCCAATTATGACTCCCACTCTCTCTGCTTAAAATAAAGTTAATCTGCAACCATTTTCCACTGAGTTTCTGCAAAGTTTAGATACTGAGCCCAAACACAACCTAACTGGATGCTTCAGTGCCTTAAGTGGATGCTTTAAAAGTACACATTTACCAGCACCCAGGAGGATGATTATCACTTGTACTTGAAGGCAGGCTTGCAGTTTACAAACCAAATCCTGAAGTGAGTCTTCCCCACATTAATCTGCAAACTCAATGCCTTTTTCTCCTTCAAACATTGCCTCAAAAACTACTTCTGTCATGATACTCATGGTAAACTGCCAACTGACAATACATAGGTGGTCAAAGATTAATCGTTACCAAGTATATGTCCATGGAAATTGATACATCATATCTTCGTTCCCTTCTCCCCAGTTTGTTTGCTGCATCCGTTTTATTCACTAAACTCTTCTGGACAGGAACAGATTGATTACGCTAGGCATGGCACACACAGAGTCCTAAGTTGAATGTCAGCCTTGATGGACTGATGTAATGTTGCATGCACTTTTTACTGTATATCAAATTAGAGAAACTACACAGCACATACCACAAACAGGAAGATCTAGATCACCAAGTGGCTGCTTACTCTACCAATTTCTTCACTGATTACACAACCGTAAAATACCAGAGAGGCTGCAAACTGCAGAGCTGGGTATCGCAAAAGCAGGAAAATGAAGTATCAAGGCAAAATCGATGCAAAGAAAACAACAGTGATGTCAAACTATTGTGGTAGAAGAGTATTGGTCACTGCTGGGACATAAGGAATCTTCCATCTCAGTAGCTGTGCTCAACATATGGCAATATTATTTGGGGGAAGGCACAAAGATGGTTGGCAGTTTTGGATTGCTGACTTATCAAGTTTCCGAGTCATTCGTAAGAGACAGAAAGAAGCAGCTCAATATGCTCTTCAGGCAGCAGCCTAAACCTCCATTGACAAGCCATGGCTTGATATTCTAGCTGAAGTTGGACTTCAGGCCCATAAGTCAAACATAGTTGATTAATCAGCACTGCTCAGTATGCAGTATTATCCCGGCTAGTGTCTTACCAAAACTGAGATTGGCGCAACAATAATTCTATATGAGGCTCAAGAGTATACATCATGTGTACCAATTCCTGCAGATTTTATTCAGTATATCCGCTGTGCTGATACTTGTTCCTAAAACCTGTAAAAACAATTAGAAGCGCAGAACAGAATATTCACTTCAAATATTCAATGTGTCCTACACTGTCTAGACTCTAGCAGTGTCCAAAAGTGTTTCTAGATCTTATTTGACAGTATGTTACAGTCACTAAGCGTAGCCTTCTCTTGGCACCAATATCTTTTCTGCATAACTCTCGAGAGCACCAAAGGCATACAAAGCAGGAATCTGAAGTCAGCACATTTGAGTTCATAGTGTAAAAGCACATTTTGTTCTACTTCATGTCAATTGAGAAATACTAAAGAAAGGCTGTGTGGACATCTGCAGATACGTCAACAATTCATTCTAGGTATCTGGCAGCGACAACAAGAAGTGTAGACAAACATGAATACTCTGGACTAGTACATTCTTCAGAATGAAAGCCAGCATTCGTTCTAGCTAAAAGAGGGCTTGGGACATCATGTGGCGATGCACTACCTACCGACAGCATGATTAGGCCATCTTTTTATCCTGGTTTTTCAACCTGTTGAGGTACGGTTTGTTTCTGGGCGGGTGGGCTGCATGTTGCATGAGCAGAACCCAACTGCTCATTTTAAAAAGTTGCCCATGAGCATTCAGATTGTCCCGCGAGCTTACAACTGCTAGGGTACGCCTGAGCTTAACACAAGCAGCACAGATTCAGCCTACACAACTAAGGCTACAATAGATATTTCCACTACCAGCCAATGAAACACATACTTCCCTAGTCTAAGAAAGGAAGAAATCAGATGCTCGTTTTCGTTTAACTACACTTTACTTTACATTTAAAGACGCTATTTTTAATGAAGTACAACTCAACTCCTCCATCTCTGACCCTCCACTAGTTTCTTCCTCCAGCTCCTCAGAAACTTTACTACTACTACTAAGGTCCTCTATCCATTCTTCTGATTCTACACTGGCTTCTTCTAATTCCTCTTCTGGTATTCCACTGGATTCTTCTTCTAGTTCTTCCTCCAGCTCTTCTACAGAGCCTTCACTGGATTCTTCATTTAGCTCTTCTTCTAGTTCTTCCACTTCTCCACTTAATTCCTCCTCTACAGACCCTTCTTCTGATCCTCCATTAGAATCTTCTGGCAGCCAGCTGATAACCACAGAGTAGGAATCTAAAGGGGGGAAACCCACACACCATTATTAGATCAGTTACTGTTTTACTTTCAAACACACAAATTCTACCAATAAAGATGCAAATCTAAGAGTTCTAAGCTACAATGCCTGTCAACTCCCGTCATTCACTTTATGGAAAAATACCGTTAAATTTATGTATTTTAAGTTGTTTAATATTTACAACCCCCAACCCCACTGGTGCAATTAGAAGGGTGATCTCTAAACATGAAGGAATCTCATTACGATAGTTGATGTTTTTAATTAATTCCTATTTTGATATGAATTCACTTGTGAATTAGACTAAGATAGCATAGCCTCCAAATGCAGGAATGCTGTACAGATGGTGCTTTACTGCCCAAACCCAGTCAATAATTCTGAGGAAATTGGTTATTGGGGTATTCTGTATTCAGTTAGTCAAAAGCCCTAGGTATTTCAAGATACATTGGTTAGGACCATCTATCCTCAGGATTCCCTTCTCCCCATAAAGTACATGCACCTGCAATTTCATGGCTGTATTACTGTCTCTCCTTATGTGCCCCTCTCCTTTGTTACCTCTCCCCTTGTCCATTTTAGATTGTAAGCCCCTCAGGGCAGAGACCTTCTCTTATCACAACTGTTTAGCACCAGACACATTACTGGTACTATATAAATAATACAAATAGCAGCAGCTAGAGTTTAACTGCTATCCCCTACCTTCATTTCAATTGGTTTCTGTACCATTAAGTTTTTTACTAGCAGGAAGGACATCAGCTCATCTTCTCACTCTCTTTTGCTGAAGTGCAGACTATTTAAATTTTAATCCCATTCTATCCCAAGGGCTCAGAGTGGATTACAATATATATTTAAAAATACAAAAAATTAAGCCAGTTAAATCCCCCGTAACTGCCTAAACAAACAAGTTTTACATTGCAGAAGAAGAGCAGGCTTGGGCTTAGTCACATCTCCAGGGGAAGGGAGTTCCATGATCAAATTGAGAATGAACTCGATAGCCAAATGTTGTATGTACAAGGGTACTTCCAGAAGACCTCAGGAGGTCATGATGGGAAATAAAAGGAGATGGTCTTTCAGATATGTGGAACCTAGGCCTTTGGGGGCTTTAGACGTCAAAACCATCTCCAGGAAAAGCCCTGCAGGGGGATTAAGACGGGTTGAACTTTCAGACAGATGTCTATGGTTCTTGGACTCATTTTCTTTCCCCCTCAATTTCTCCCCCTATCTCACCTCCTCATTACAAACCATCTCTTTTAAGAAGGCCAGTACAGCTCATTTCCTAAAGAATTTATTCTCTTATTAATTATTTAAGAATTTTCCCAGTGGTACGTCTCCTCAACAAAAGTGGAAGATGTAAGCTGTTAAAAATTAAGTAAATGAGTTTTCTTGATCCATAACAGAAAATCCTTTTGTTAAGGGTGTCTTCATACAAGTTTCTACAAATCACACTTCTGGCAACTGGTAAAAATACCCACTTAGCCACTGACATGAGAAGAGTATGAGGTGTTAAGAGTGCATTAAGGGAAGGTGCATTAAGTGAATTCTTAATCCAGAAGAGCCAGTTACAAGAACACATTCTTAAATGTAAAAAATGCTGTTTACTACATTTTTCAAGATTTCCATAACCGATAGTCAATTCTCACAGAAGACAATCCTCTTCATGTTCCCTCCCCGCCTTACTAGCAGAAGGGTGTGATTAAGCAAAAAACTGCTATTCTTTAAAGATAAATGTGAAAGATAGTGAAAATTACGATGATCCACATACCCTTCCCACCTCACCCTCCCATATGAAGATAACTGTAGGTCATAAAAGCCTATTACCTACTGTATGGATAGCTTGTCCTTTAATTCCTCTTCATTGGCAGAGCCAGGGAGATGGTCCTTGTTTCTCCCATCTTCTCTGTAGCCCAGTAGAATAGGATTCCAAATGCCACCTTTCATTCTTCAAGGTGGGCTCCAGGAGTGAAGGGCCAGACACAGAATGTGTTCTCCTTTTGTATGTCAAAAGGCAAAAGCTGGTACTAAGCAGCAAATCTGAAGCCATTTTGCATGACCAGCAATTAAGTACTGGGACTAATCAGCCCCAAGCACTGAAGTATTTTGTTGGTCAGCTTTCATCTTTTTCTTTAGCTCCATGGTGGCCACTGGCTTTGAGAACCAAATACACAGCACTGACCCAGACTGTGCTCATTTGTACTTGGCAGCCATATGGCACCATACTGTGCAGGAAAACATACCTCTGTATATGTACCCATCCTGTATTTCATAGAACAGTTCATGCTAATATAAAAAAGCCAGTATTCAGTGGAGGCATAGTTCCAAGCATCACTTCAGAAGACTTCAGCAATTCATGAATATTCAGCTAATTAGGAGAGACACAAGGGTCCCAGCTTCTAATTCATTGTTTACGCAAAACTCCAATACTATTTAAAGTGCAGTTTGATACGTTCTTTACCCATTTAACAGCATTAAGATATTCTTTTGTAAAAAAATAAAAAAATAAATTAGTCAGTCCTTGGGAAAGAGCACATAGTGGCAAGCAAAAACCCTTGGGCAACAATGAACAGTGAAAATAAAGCAGAAGGGGGAAAGAAGAGACCTTTAAAGATATTTGAGAAGGAGCCTTATGGTATGAACAATACATAGTGATATTTGCATCTTGATACAAATTACTTCTGGCAGAAACGGGGAGTGTTAGGTACTTCTCTACCCCTGCCCTTTATTAAAAAATTTTTTTAAAAAAAGCATATCCTGAAAGGCACATATGATTACTTACCAAAGAAGTCAAATGAAAAGGGGTCCCTTCCACCAAAGAACTCCCTGAAGACATCATCTGGATTACGGAATGTAAATCCATATTCGAATGGGCTGTCAAAGTGACTTCCGCCTGTCAAAAAGATGCCAGATGTCACCTTTCTTAACTCCTCAGCTCAAAGAAACATTGTTTGCACTGTTTCAATATTTTTTCTAAAAAATCTATGTCAGTTTTCCCACTATTTTCTATTCAACAATTCACTAAAGGGAATCTGCAACTATGTGTTCTGCAAGTTATGGTCTGGTTTACTGGAAATGAGGTAAAGTAGCTTCCTAAAAGATACCTTAATCATGTTATCTTTTGTGGGGTTCCATCCCACAAGTTTTTTTCTACCGCAATACTCTTCTTCACTTGACTATTAGTAACGCAGTCTTTACTGTTTAAATTTATTAAGAGCTCCTGTAGGCAAGAGCCCCAATTTTGATGAGGAAGCAGGATACATCTATTTCATTAGAACCCATATATTGCAAAGCTTTACTTGAACAGCATCTCTTATACCTAATGACAAGAATCTTAAGCGTACATTTTTAATTAATTCCCTAGCTAAAGATAGGATGGTGCCATAGTACCATCTGAGCTGTTTATTATTGTGCAGTACTATAGCACTTTTAAAAAAAAACACCTTAATTTGTCATTTCATTCCCAGATTGTCATTGGAAAGATGCATACTAGAATATTACAAAAGAAAACTATCTTGACACTATGTTCTAGTTAGTGGATTGTGCCATCACAGAATGAAAGTCATGTTTTGGTTATATAGTCCATTTCAGATGCTGTACAGATGGGATTTTAAAAAGCCTAAACATTCCCAGGACTATGTTTTAATCAGACTTTGTATTTCCAAATGTATAATGAGTCAAACTGACGGAGTCTAACTTTCCTTGATTTACAACTGTGCAACCATCATTACCAAAAAATGAATGTAACTTTACCTAAAGCAATTAAAAATAAAATTAAAAAATGGAGCTTCATTTTCAGAAACAGCTTTGATAAGCAATAAGGTTCAGATTAAGCTTGCATTCTGTGAGGCATTCTACCAAGTAAACCAAAGCAGCCTTGTTCCAGTTTCATTTAAGCCACCATGTAAAGAATTAAGTTTTTAGTTCTTAGGATTACAAAAGGGTCTTCACTTCAGAGTACGAACTAATATTTGTCTTTAGTGAGTTTTAAGAAAACATCTTTTGCTAATGTCATTCAGAGAGAGAGACAGGAAAAGATGTTAAATATCTACGTACCGCTTCCATTTAAGCCTTCTTTTCCATATTTATCATAGATGTCACGTTTTTTAGCTATGGAAAAAAAGTCAGTCAGTCAAGTTCCATACAGCATTTCTTCTCTGAAATGCACATATATCAATGTTCTCCGCAGAGTTCCATCTTAAAACAAATTGCACTTCCTGTAACAAATGTGGTTTAAGTCAAGATATTTTTGCTGAGAATTACTGCAGAACTAAATTGTAGAAAACAACTTAGTTTTATAGCAACAAAATTATTTCAATCTACCAAGCTGCATCAAAGCCTACACTTTGCAGTGACTGGTTTGAGCTTGCGGAAAGAGTACTTTCTGTGAAATAAACCTAAGGAAGCAGTTTTTCAGTTTATACATTTTTTCTTCTTATTGGGTAAATTAAAAAAGGTACTACAGCAAAACCAGAAGACAACTTGGTCAGTGTTCTGTATCTGAAACAGTAGTAGTGGGAGGGAGGGAAAACATGGATTAGGAAGAGAGAGGAAGTGCACAAGTAGGAAGAGAGAGGAAGTGCTCCAGGTGAGCAGGGCCCCACCCCATAGCCACAAGCCAAAGGTGCACGCCCGCGCCCAGCGGGCGACAGCCCTTGGGCAGCGCCCAGCGACAAAAGGGCGCTGGCCGTTTTGTGGCCGTTGTGCGGCCGGAGCGAGGACAGCGAGGGGCCACCCCCCTGACAGCACGCACACGACACCTGCAGGCCTGGACTCCCCCCGATACTGAACAGGTAATACCTATGATGCCTCCCTATACCTCCCTCACCTCCT
>QEPC01002394.1:137810-197656 GCA_003113815.1 Sphenodon punctatus | reverse complement strand
CCTCGCCTCCTCCCTCCGCTCCTTCAAATCCCTCCTCAAGACCCATCTTTTCAATGCTGCCTTTCCCAATGCCCTCTAGTCTTTCCCCTTGCTCTTACTGTCGGCCCTCCTCTGCTGACTGCTGCTACCGACCACCTTGTAACCAGCTGATTATATGTTCTGTACAGCGCCAGGTTGTTACTGGCGCTTTATAAATGTTTAATAATAATAATAATAATAATAATAATAATAATAAAGTAGAGAATAAAAATATTCTCTTTAGCGTAGACCACTTGATCCAGAATTTCTTCAGGGAGTCCTGACATATGAAAATCATCTGTTCTACAATGCAGTTTTTTGTTTGAGGTATAGAGAAATCCAGAAATAGCGTGTGGTTGCCGTGTTGGTCCCAAGTGACAGAGAGGGAGACCAAGTGGTTCGAATTATATCTTTTATTTTATTGGACTAACTGCTGCTGTTCTCACCAACAGCAGTTGGTTCAACAGAAGATATCATTCGAACAACTTGGTCTCCCTTTCTGTATATAGAAATTGAAGACTAGCATGAAAGTTCATCAGACTCAATGCATTTCATGCTGGCTTTCTACCAACAAGGATCTACCAGAGCAAACCTAGGATTTACTGCTCAATCAATGCACCAAATTCCACCAAGGATGTCAAATCCCAATTGCTTGGAGAGACTTAAGTGTCTGATACTATCTGTGAATTCCCAGAGTATACACCACCAGCCAGTAAGCTGAGGGTTCACGTTTTAATAGCTTGTTAGAGAGCAGTGAAAATCTGATAATTGAGAAGCTCAGCAGACTGAAAGAGAAGCGGTTAAATACTGTACGTGGACTGGCAGGATAGAAAATTCATCTTGACAGTAAAAATAAAGGAAGCTAGTAACCCTTACTGCTCCATGATAATATCATCTCTGTTCATATATGAAGTTCTTTTCCCCCTAACACGAGTAGGTTTATAAGAATTTAATGATCTCAGTCTAGCATACCCAACCAACTACATCACACAGCAGTACTATTTTTACAGCTTGGTTGCAAAAATAAACCAAAGTTTGGCATTAGAGCTCTTACTCTGAAGTGATCATTTTGGTGCAACCTAAGAACACAGCAACTGAAATAATCAGTTAGGCCAGCGATCCATCTTGTCCAGGATCCCATTTCAGACAATGGTATCAGCCAACTCAATAAGAAGTCTTAAAGCATAGAACTTCAGAGTAAGGGCTGCTTTCCCACGAGATGGAATGTGCAGTCTTGTGGCATGGCACCATGGGAGCCTGTGTGGGTCAGATGATGCGCAGCTGCCCTCTCGTGGGAAAGGCGGAAGGGCAGGTCTTTCACCAGTAAGTAGGCATGTTGGACAGAGTAGTGAAATCCTACTCTGTCCAACATGCATACCTGCTGGCGAAAGACCTGCCCTTCCGCCTTTCCCACGAGAGGGCAGCTGCGCATCATCTGATTCGCACACGCTCCTGCAGTGCCAAACGCGGCACATTCTGTTTCGTGAGAAAGCAGTCTAACTTTTGTGCAAACAAAGTTTCTCCTTAACCTCTCTCTACACATCAGCACTTACTGCATTAAGAAAGAACCACCAATCTAATCTATCAAACCAGGCCACATCTTGATGAAAATAGAGAAAGAGGTAGCAGCAGAAAAACTTCTCCCCTGTAGTCACTAAGCCCTTGGGAGAGAGCACAACAACAAACAAGTGAATTTCACTTAAAACCAGAGAAAAACGAACAAGTTGTGACAGTCTGAACAAGAGTTGTAGGGAAGATTTCCTATTGGCAACGTCCTACGGCCAATCTTACTGCAGTGTTCTTGACAGAGAAGATATAGGGGACAACTCTTGATTGTACCAGCTTACTCTTTTGAAGTGTTTAGGAGAAAAGCAAGCCTAGTCTGAAAATAAACCAAATTAGTAAGTAGTTTTTTCAAAGCTTTTAATCACTGAAAACATAACTAACAGTGGGTGAAAATAGAAGCGAAAGCCACGTGATGGCGACCCACCCTGGTGAACATGGTCCGGACCAGGTGGGTCACCAATCAGACATGCTTGCAGCCAGGTTGCTGGCCACACACCATGTTGGCCCCGCACAGTGCAGGCCTAACCAAGGATGTATTGGCAGCCCAGGAACAGACGATAGCCTGCTGTGGTAGACCTTAGCCCAGGCTGTGACTTTGGGGGTTTCCCTGAGGTTCGAGCCCAGGCCAGTCACCAGCACAGCCCAGGGTAATCCTGGGCCAACATCCGACAGCACCTGCACAGACATGCAGATGAGGTCCAGTCTGAAGTGGGCCTCGGTCACGTCTGTTTGTACTCTACATTTCTTTTAAGTTGCTTCAGTGGTATGAACATCAAAGAGAGCACACAGAGGCATGCAGCCAATTATTTGAGGATAAGGAATGTGGAAGTTAAGTAGAGCATTTGATTGATAGTTCAGATTAGCTGCTGTTTATGTTTAGAAAAAAGGGAGAATTCCTTTCTTTTGGGTAAGAACAACAGGAAATGAAGGAAAGTTGGAAGTCTCCCAATTAAGCCGAATCAGAAGAACTGCAAAACAAGCATTAAGTTCTCTGAACATATTTTCATAAATGCCACCAAGTCGTAATATGTTAAAAAAAAATTAAAAACCAAGTCCCCTAGATAGGTCACAGGATTGACTACTGGGCAGCAGTGAAGTTTTAGGCACTTGGATATACACACCCATCTATCATGATCGGCTGCTGTACACAACAGGCAGATGACAGTAAAAGATTTGAATTACTATTTAAAATGAACATATTGTGACTTGATAAAAAGCTGAAAACTAGCTGGTGAGGGTGAAGAGGATTTAAGGCCTTAGAAGGAAGAAGAACTATGATGATCTATTCTAATGGATGTCAACGTGTTCTTTTTTTAAAAAAAAAAATCCAAGCCCCAAATCATGCACGATTCATCACTCTACCTCTGCCCTCTCCTTTTTGTTAGTTAAAAAAGCCAAAATGAATGCCCCTTGCCAAGTCTTAGGGTTTGCTTCAGAAAACAGTTACCTAAAGTACTTACCATCAGACAAAACTTCATAAGCCTCAGCTACTTGCTTGAATCGCCTTTCTGCTTCTTCCTTGTTGTCAGGATTTTTATCTGGGTGCCACTTTAATGCCAATTTACGGTACCTGACAAAGGGAATAAAACATCAAGCAGCTTATGAGAGCATTAATTGCCAAAAACATGCACATACCCTTTTCTATACAGGCAAAGTCTCTCAGTCTACTAATAATTAAAGAGAAAAGGACATCCCCCACATTAGCAAAAGATTTCACCTGGAATAGAGTATCCTGCTGAATGTTCTGGTCAGAGGTCCATCTGCAGCTATAATATTTTTGTTGCATTTACAATAAAATGAACCTATGCGGCTAACATGAATTTTAGACACTTGAGACCACATCCCCTGCAAGAATGCAACCCAAGGAAGCTCCTTTTCTACTATTTCAAAAGTTCCATCTTTCTTTAGTGATTAGACAGACAATAGGATATGATCAGTTTTATGGTTACATACTGGAGTTCAGCTTGAACACACTTTATAAAAGCTTCCCTTGGCAGTGTGGTTAACTAAAGGAGATCTCGTTTGTCATGACTTATTGCCTAAAGCTACAAAACATGGAAGAAAAGTGGCTCAGTTGGGAGCAGCATACTCAGATCAAAACAAAAAAGGAAGTTTATAGCTTCATCTTAATTACTTTTAAATCATATCCATATTACCAGAGAGCTATTTTATAGCTGCAAGTAATATAACTCTAAATTTTAAAGATGTACATTCAGTTTCTCCAGGAACTTGCATCATTTAAGAGTGTCCACTCCTTAATATTTAAAATATTGAATCCAATCATGAGGAAGACCACCACCCAAAAACAGAAGTAGCAGCTTCAAAAACAACAAAAAACCCAATTGCTTTCTATATTTCGTAAGCAGAACACATCCCAGTTTAAGGAGGTTAATAGTTAGAATGGAAGATTCCATTCAATTTTGCACAACTTTTAAATATCTGAAGTAGTCTGCTTCCTGTGAAAGTTGCCACGCTGGCATTAAGGAAGCCTGACCCGTTCAGTATCCATAGGGCAAATCTTGGCACCATCTACAGTGTGAAATCTGACAGTGCCCTACAAAAGCCTGCCTCCAAACCACTTCTAGGGACAGTTGAATTCTAAAAGACAAATTAAAGCTCTGAACTGGGTGCCATTCTTTTGAGTATCCCAAGTTAAACTCCAACACTGCAGTTCTGCTTAAGCCTTACACAAAACACAGTATAAGCATTGTGGAAACTAGGTGTAAAACCCCCAATTCCAGGAGTATTGAATCAAATGTGTTAGCATTCTGGAATAACTATGTATAAGCAGAAGGTAAAAGACCCAATCATCCTAAAAATTCATTAGAGGCAATGAGGGTTTGAGGAAAATAGAATTACTATTGATAAATGATACCAAAAATAAATGTTACAATAGAGCAGTCTAAAATAAAAACAATTTATTGTAAAATATGTTACAACAGAGCAGCCATTCGCTTTAAAAAATTTTTTAGACCCTTTCATGTTAAAAAAGCTAACCACCTATAATTTGGTTAGCAAAGATGTATTTTGAACTCTCTAGACAGAAAATACACCTTGGACTGTTGTAAGAGTGGCAAGTTTGGAAATTACCCAGTTGAAAAGTTTAGATTTACTTAGCACTGGAATTCAATTAAGTAAGTAGCTGATTATAATCTATTAATCCAGAAATGTTTAGACAAACTATAGTTTGCAGAGTCTCTCTGAACATGACCAATCATCAGGTTTGCAAATTAATTTGTAACGTAGTCCGACTAAGTCTTACGTCTGTGTTCCATTAAAAGTCAAGAGTATATACAAGACAAAAGTGGATTTTTCATTGGTCATATCCTGGCAATCATTTACTAACATAGGTATGAAAGATGCAGTTTTGAGACTAGGTGCAAAAGTATATGTTCAGATCTTGCAAACTAATGAAGTACTTACGCTTTTTTAATGTCCTCTGGTGAAGCATGCCTATGCACTCCTAAAACCTCATAATAATCCACCATGTTTTAAACAATCGTCCTGTAGCAACAAGTCCTGCAATTACAAGGGTATATTAATTATTTACAGTCCAAGTTTATAGAAGCTGGTCAAGCTGTGGTTAGAACAGAGTCTTTGTATTATGAAACTGGTCCCAGTGTGGTAACAGGCCTCACTTTGGCCAAGCCTATTAAAACACAAATTTGACACAAATATGCTTACTTACCCATAACTGCTGCTTTCTGAAGATGCAATGGGCCGCTATTCCTAGGTCTTTAACTTATGCTTTCAGAAACGCTAAAACAAAGCGTTTTAGCCTTATGGCGGAAAAGATTAAATGTACATCAACACTCCTCTCCCTCTTATTTGCATAAAGCTTTGACTATGGACTTGCCCAACGAAAGACCCCATGAGGGCTGAAAGCTTCCACATCTACAAACTGAAGCTAGTTCAATAAAAGATATTACTGTACTATTTTGTCTCTGCCTATATTTGGATCCAATATGGCAACCATACTCTCTCTACACCACAAAAGTTACATATCTGGAAAATGTATCTGAAAGGAGTAGCTACCAAAGCTTATTTGCTTACCTTAAGTCTAGCCCTATGTCTAAGATGATACAGAAGGGAAATCCTCACTGAACATAAAAGCTTGAGAGTTGTAACAAGCATATCCCCTCCCCCTGAAAACAACATTTCAGGATATTTCTCTATCAGCAGTTTTTACATTATAAAAACCTCAAGAGAATGACAGATTGATACATCTACTTTAGCAAGGATAAAGCAATGAAATTGCTTTTCTGACTAGTAGGTCACTATCACACTTGAGGCTTTAAAAATTTTAGCTAAAATTTTCTTTAAATTTGAAAAATACTTTCACCTTAACAAGTTACCCTAAAAAAACAGCCAAGCTGCCTTCTCAAAATAAAGTCACTGATGATTTACAAGCTAAGAAGCAGAACCTATAAGCAGGGACCCGAGTTGACTACATTGCTGCAATTTGCAGTGATTTTCACAGAATATGTCAATCATCGCAGAATCAGCCAATCCTGACCATCACCCGAGGGTAAATAGGCCCCTGGAAGATGAATTGTGGGTGGGGTCTGAAGGTCCTATGTTTGTGTGAGGGAGGCGCTGAAATTCCAGAGGTATTTGATTTGTGTTTGATTAGCAAAGTTGTGATTCTATGTCAAACCTATTGCAAATTTGCTTCCCAGCATGCATAGTTATGCAAATCAAGTTAATTATGCAAATATTAATGCTCACGATGAATTTGCAGAATTTGGCTTCACTGGTTGCAGAATTTAAAATTTTTTGGTGCAGTCAACTCGGGTCCCTGCCTATAAGATTTCATTTTAATATGTCCTTTTAAAGATCAAACACTTACTTGGAGTTATGTCAAGTTCCAAGATGTTACAATTTGAATCTATGGAGTTGGGAGAATACAGGAAGAGGGGAGGATTAAAAACCATTTTCACACACCACTAGTGTAACATATGGAGTTAAATTTACATACATGAAGCAAAAGTGGATCTGAAAGTACATCTCAGGAAAGAGTCAAGGAGAGCTACATAAACATTAGTTTAAAAAGAACTCTCAGAAACATTAATGCCTGTGCCCTGCAGTACTCACAACTCTATCCTACATGTTATGCAAAATGGGAAGCAGCAGCCATAGGGAAGACAAGAAAAGAAGGGATAGAATAACTTGACCTAGATGATCATGTAATCAATTACTAACATGTCCTACTACTGGGAATAGCACTTTAGGAAGACTTACTGTTACCTTCTGCCTTTAAAAAAAATTGCACTCGCTGTGTCTTGGGGTCCATATGACCTCTATGGGAAAAACCCATTATAGGCGGGGTCTATTTATCCCCAAAACATAGTCTGTGTCCCAAAACCTTCAAACAAAGCCCTGGGACCGCGTGCACACACACACACACACAAAAGAATCTGTTTTATGGGGATTGTTTTCACTCCCCAAATTCGCTCCAAAGGCAAATTCTCTCATGCAAGTTACTGGATGTGTCTTATAGTCAAACTTTACTAAGCACAGTTAAGTACACTTAGCACCTTTATAGCCTGCTATTTGCATTTCTTTTGTTGTTGCCTAGGATGCTTCTGGGCTTGTTTGCATTTCTCCCAGAAGGGAAACTTAAACTTAGCCTGAAGAAATGAAACCTAACATTACCTGAACAGCTGAGAAATGACACAGAAAAGGTTTGTGTAAAACCAAATAGGAAAACTCCACTGACACCTTGTGCGTGTTTGCAACCTGGCACTTTTTTGGTCATTAGAGACAAACGATAAGAGATATCTGGCTGAAATTTGAGTATGTTACGGCCAGAGGTACCAGTGACAACGTGCTGCAAGCTCAAAGTTGTAGACCCAATACTTAGCATATTTTCATGGTTTTTTTCAGTCACGATACAAAGGCACAAAATAGCAGCAGTGAATGGGGTTAATTTTCATTGCTGCTGCCAGTCTGAAGTTCCATGTCCCCTTGCTATCTGAATGGTTTATTTTAAGCTGGGGTCCATTTGACCCCAATTGAAATGCATTGGCTTGGGGTCAATTTGACCCCAATAGGCAAACGGTAAGAGGTATTAGGCTGAAATTTTAGTATGGTATGCCCAGAGGTGCCGGTGACAACGTCCTAAAAGCTCAAACTTGAAGAGCTACTAATTAACATATTTTAATGTTTTTTGTACTTGCTGGGGTCAGTTTGACCCCAATACAGAAGGTAAAGGTTTTTAAAAAGGTTTACCATTAGACACCAACATTAAGACAGACTTTTGTTTCAGATGACTCAATGACAAATGATGTGTTATTGCACAGACCAGGCTTCAGATAATCTAGTTTCTGTTCAAGAACGTGTCTCCGTTTTCCCCCCGTGTCTTGCAGGAGGGTCACTAAGAAGCTCCTACAAGTTTCACGTAATCCAAAGAATGCCAAGAAAGCTGATGCAGAACTAAACGCAACTGTTCCAATTTAAAATGCCTAGTTTTGTTGGTCTGGCAGGACTCTTGCCATTGACTTCAATAGGTGAAGGACTGTGCCCTCAAGTTATCTGGAGATACTACCTAACCTAGGTAGCACATCTACATCAATGAAACTCAGCTACAGATTCAGGAGAACTAACAAAGCTTTCATAATTAGAGTTCAGATTGGCAATACAAACAGTTTCAAATTTTAGATGTCAAAAACTTCATGTTCACTAAAGTGCTCATATTCTGTTCCTGTATTTAGATCGGCTTCTAAAAAAAGATCTAAATATAATCCTAAGAAATTGCTGATCTCTTCTGCACTAAACAAAAACACAGTACCATGGGATAGGCTCATATTTCTCCAGCCATGTTAAAAGTTTGACTTTTCAGAAATTCTGCCCAAGCAGACCTTAAGGAAATGGACATGTTGGTGGAGAAAAATAAAGGGTTTCCTTGGCTCCAGTCCCCTTACCTCCTCTCAGAAGCAGAGTCAACTCAAACAGCAGAGCGGGGTGGGTACAGAGAAGTAATCCTGTCAGTTCTGACCAAGATTCCTGGGTGGTTTGGAAATGGCAAAGTGGTGTTCAATGTAATGCTCACTCCTCTTGTAGCCCACTTGAGACCCCCATTCAGAACTGACAGGGTGTTAAACTGACAGCTTGGGGGGTGGAGAAGAGGTGTGCGAGTCTCCATGCTCGGAGAACTGGAGAAGACAGGTATTCCCTAATGCCCATCTCCAGCCTGCCCAACATGAAGACTCACCCAAACAGGGTATATACTACAGTATTTTAGTCACGTGTTGCCAAGAAATCATTCATGCACTGAAAGGTCCTGATGTTTTTAGTTGGGTATACCCCTAAACCTTAAAAATTCTATTTATCAGGGTTCAGAATTTTACTTATGCAGATCAAGAAACAATACATCACTATGGATCTGTGGCTGGGGAAAACAAACTAATTCCACTTATACAGAAATTCTAGTTATGCAAGTTCTACTTAAACGGACGCCACTGTAAATATATTACTCTAAAAGGAAACAAAATGGGTGCAATCCGCTGGCCTGTGAGAGCCCACATACCTCGTGGGCCAGGGAATGGAGCAGGAATGGCTCCTGCTCCACCCCCTGGGCCACAGGGTGTGTGGGCCTGAGTTGCCTTTGACTCGTGCGGCTGTGCTGTGCACCTGCATGCCTGCAGCACATGCGTTCTGCCCATGAAGGCATGGAGCTGGCGATGCACGCAGGCCACTGGATCGCACCCAATGTATGAAAAAGGACAAAACAGTTATGGTGGTGCCATGTCATTTTACTTCTGAAGATAAGAGTTTCTTTGAAAACGCTTGAACCGCAAACTGGTACTTACTGTTTAAACCCCCTTACTGCTTAAACTTTGGTCCTTCACACATGATACCTCAACATGATAAAACCCCACAAAAACTAGCACTATGCTTATAACCCCATAAAGGCATCAATGCAACAAGCAACATTTAACTGGCCAGAAAACAAACAGGAGCCCTGAAGAACCAGAGATGTTGGTGGAAAGAGGAGGAAATGGGTATCAAAAGGAAAAGAAGCAATCCTAGAAACCAGAGCAGCTCCAGAAGATAAGCTCAAAGCGAACTTGTTGCCTATCAGTAGCAGAAGACAGGAATTTCATTTTGTTACTAGAAAGGCTACAAGTACAGTGCCACATTGGCTATGAAACTGTTAACAGTTCTAAGCAGGAAGCAACTGAAACTTTCAAGTCACCCCTTTGTGGAGCGATTGGCATAGTCACCTAATAAAGCCCTTTCTTAACCCTTAACATCTTGTGTTCTGCTAAGGAGCCTACATATTAGACCAGTAGTTCTTGAACTTTTTCCTGTATAGCCTGATTTTGAGACTTACGATAATCCTGTGACGTCAGAAAGCAAAAGCACAGAATATATATCTAATATTAATCAGCATGATGACCCTATGTAATCATGATACAGTTTGGGAACTTTTGCTTTAGAGAAGCAAACTTCACTTTTATTTGAAATACACCATCTCTGATATGCTAAAATAATCAATGAGGTATGCATTCTGTTTCCACTTTGTATGGGAGGGCCTCTGTGGAAATAGTTTTAATTGTCTTGTATGGTCAATGATCATACAAGATGCTCCAGTATTGAGACTATAAGCAGTGTTCTATGTGTACAGGTCTGCGTGTACAACCAAGCTCAAGGAAGTTCTTGTTTACAAAGTTAGCATGTTGACCTAACAACAATGGTGAACAAGCAGGTACTAGATCTTGCCAAACAGATCAGTCATCTGCATTGTACCAGATGTTGCATCTCTGAACTAAACCACTGAGGCATATGGATCAATGTCCATGAGGAGAGAGGCTCAAGAGATTAGGGTTGTTTAGCTTGAAGAGGCGGCAATTAAGGGTGGATAGGATAGTTTATAAATTATGAGTGGTGTGGAAAAAATAGGGAACTGTTGTTCACCCTTTCTCACAATAAAAGAACAAGGGGACTCTTGGAAGTTAAACAGCAGCAGATTTAAAGCAAACAAAAAGGAAGCACTTTTTCATTCAGCGGACAATAGTTAGATGAACTTGCTGCCTGGAGGCGGCAGTGAAAGCCAGCACCATAACTAGCTTCAAACAGAAACTAAAATGCTGGGATGTGTCCTCCAGAACCTGTACTTGTACTTCTCTCAAGCTACGGTAGCTGGCCACTCTCTGGGACAGGATGCTGGGCTCAGTAGACCATTGGTCTGACCCAGTATGGCACTTATGTTCTCAGGGTTTTTAAGAAAGCCACCCCAACAGTATTCTGTATCAACAGCAAATGTACTCTAGACACACCTGAAGACAGCTAACCCCCCAAAAAGCTTCAAAGCTTTTGATTCATAAAGCAGGTTATAAAAAGCAACTTCTTACTTTGATAATTCAGAATTATATATCCAATAACTGGAAGCAAGTAACTGCCAAGAGGGGCTTTTTGATTAGAAAAAAACCATATTATTTATCATTAACAGGCATTTATATAGCACCAGCAATGTACCTGGTGCTTTACAAAGTAATTGAATAGACACAGTCCCTGCCCTAGGGCTTACAACCTTGGAGACGAAGGAAGGGGAACAGAGAGAGAGAGACAAGGGGTGTAACATTCACAAAGATGTGAGGTCTCAGGTGCATGTGCTTGGCTTGCTTACACTGAGAATAATGGCTGGCTGGTTCATACTGTTCAAGTCACCATTACTTAACTTCCAGCATACAAGACCAGAGTTTACAACTTGCTCTGCAGTTTTGAAGTGTAAAGTTTAAAAGCATTTGTTGGCATGTACAGAGTTTTATAATAGGTTACTATCCCCCATTGAAGCCACCCTTAGTCTAAATGAGGGATAAGCTATGATTAACAAGCATAAGCCAGCCTTCACAAATCCATTTTGGGAGAAAACTGCTCTTGGAAACAAATCACTTTTGGGGCACTATGACTGCTGCTTTAATAGGCTAGTCTATTATATTCGTTTAACTGCCAGAATTTTTGCCCTCCAAAGTGGACGCAAAGTATCTTCCACCCCTTAGGGAACAAGAGATACTGTGTTGATCAAGCTGGAACAAAAATACAAGCCAGTGATTATTCACCCTTCAGAAATGTGAAATAGCTGCAGCAGCAGAAGGCCTAATAATCTGAACACAGAAGTGAGACTAAGTCCACAGCAAGCAGCCACCCACTCCCTGAATGCCACAGCCTTACTCTTATCACCTCCTTGTTGGCTTTGATGCTTTAGAGCAGCACCAGTTATCCCACACTGAACTATGAAACATCAGAAGCTGAACTATCACATTTCCAAACTGTTACAGATTCCTCTCCTATAATGCTACCTTGTCCAAAGAGAAAAATGTTCCACCCCAAACACAGAAATGTATACTTCAAGTCACAATATACACCAGAATGGCCTTAGCATCTGAATTGTTGATAAGTTAGCCCAATGATCTCTACTTGAAAATGAAGTGAAGGAAGGCAAGGACCACCACGAGGATAGGAAAATGGAGACAGTCCCTGCCACCAAAAAAGAAAAAAAGAAAAAGATCTAGAGAGGACAGTTGCCATGTTGATCCCAAATGCAAGAGACGAAGTGTTTTTAAACAAGATGCAACCACACATGGTCACTCATAAATATGCATCCAACTGCTCGTTTGAAGGTGGCACATGGGAATGTGGCTCCCCTTGAGCGATGCAGCACCCACTCACGGCCACTGCCGAAAAATCTGGTGCAAGCTAAAAAAAGAGCATGGGGACAGGTGCTCACACATCCCCCATCCCGCCCCTGCCCACCCATGCTAGCAGAGAGGTCCCCAGCCGGCCACCTCCCGGATCCAACCCACAGCTCTGCTGGAAGCTCTTAAAGAACACATGAGCGAAACACACCACCATGGCAGCCCAAAGCGTACACAACGCATGAGAGAAGAGTCAATGCCATGGAGGACAGCAGTTCAAACAGCAGCTTCCTATCTGTCCACCCCCCACCCCCCACATGCAATAGCTGCTTGTGAGTGGTTTGTTGGTCCATGGTGGCGGGGGAGGTTACCTGCGTGGGCACAGTGACCACCCTGGGAATCGCTCCCCACTTACTCCATGTGCGTGCTCTGCAGCTGTGCCACTCCGCAGCCATGGACACTTGCTCAAGCCTTGCTCATTTAAAAACATCCATGGAGACAAAGTAGTTCAGATCTTTTGCATTGGACCAACTTCTGTTGCAAGTGGATTTGCAAGTTTTCGAGCCACACGGTCACACAAAGAGGATTCCCTCACCAGCCAGATGGCAAAAGGTTTCTCTCCAAGTTCAGATATTTTTGCTTAATGATGTTCTGGAGTTATTACTTCAACACAAACACTATATTTTATATTTATAATAAAATTTGTATGCCACCCCCTCCTGCTAAAAGTATCTCGGGGTGGCTAATAACAAGGTATTATGTCAAGTTCTTCCCCAACCATTCTACATGAGCATGTGACTATTAGCTATGGTTCTTGCACTACTACAGAATGGTGTAGAATGCTTTTTGAACATGTACATGTATTCAACCTGATGAAAGCTTGCTCTAATCCTCATAGCACCGTAGCTCCTCTGTGAACAGAGGAGCCCTTGAGGATCGGAGCCTTAGTTCCCAAGCAAGCACGAATATTATGGTTGTCATTTCCCTTCTGTAAGATGCAAGCTTTAAGAGTTTCCTTTGTCTGGAAGAGAGAACATCTGGGGACAAATAAGAGACTTTGGGAATTGTGTTTAGAATAGCAGAGCTCTGATTTTATCATTCCAGATTTCCCAGCTGTGTGCAAGATCCTGCCCAAATCACTTCTCATTCTACATATATCTGCATCCTAGACATGTTAGAAAGCATGGATGGAATAACTCAGTATTTTTTTCAAAGGTACCTTTGGAAGAAATTACCACTATTAAGACTACCAGCAATTATGCAGTACATGCAGGGCCCTACACAGTGTGTGTGGGATTTCACACAGTGGGATACACTACCCTTTCCGTTGGCCTCTTTTGAGATTGCCGACTCATTCTGTTCTTCTCATAAACATGGTACTGTCTTTTAAGTCTAGCAATATAAAACAGTTTGCTAAAAATTCATTGTTGTTTTGGGATTGTGTTCTTTGTGTGCTAAGTTTATAACCACAAATCTAGCAGAAGTGACATTAGCTGCAGTAAGACTAGTTAACATAGCTTGCTGTTGTATTACCAGAGACACACTGTACTCTGTCTTCCCAACTCCCTGCCATCCCACGAGCATTTAGGCAGCCGCCGTTCAGGGGTGATGACACAAACCATCCCCCTCACCTTTCACAGTGGGGGCTTTCAACTTCGTGTGAAACTTGGCAATGTCAAGTTCCAATCACCTGATCACCTTTGTCCCTGTCCATGCACAGCCTGCTACTGCCACTTCCTTACTGGATGAAAGAGACTAAAGTTTTATTGTAAAAAAATAATTCGTAAACCCCACAATTTTAGTGTTAGCTACTTTTTTTTTTTTTAAAATGGGAACACTGACACTCCTACCCCAGAACACACACACGAAGGGCCCCTTGCAGCAGTCTGCGTCAGGCCAGGTCACACTCACAAGCCTCGCGGCTTGGCTCACCCAACTGGCACCACATTGTGGAGGAGGAGGAGTCCTTCCCACCAGTCCGGACCTGGCTCACTTGAGGGAGGCCCAGCCCGAGTGGGAAGGTACCCAGTGGCAGCTCCACCCACCGAGCACCTTTCCGCTCTGGTGCTCCCCACATCGAGCTGGCCCAGCCTGCCCCGGCCTCCAGGGCTGGTTGGGTGGGCTGGGGCAGCAGTGGCACTGCTACTGCTGGCTGTGCTCGGCCCCAGCGTGCGGGCAGTGAGCTGTGAGGAACAGGGTACACTGCGGGACCAGCTCGCCGCCAGCCCAGAAGCCGTATGGTCCCAGCAGCATTCCGCAGACTCTGCGGAGAGCAAGTATGGCCCAAGCACCAGCAGCCCAGTGCCCCTAGACCGACCGAGCTGGGAGGAGCCCCTAGGCAGGCCGGCTGCTTCAACACTGGCAGAAAAAAAAGAAGGGGGGGGGGGGCAGCACGCCACAGACATTTCTTGTCCCTGGGCCCATCGCAAGCTAGTTACGCCCCTGCCCGCCCTCAAACAAAGCCAGACCAGCACAAAGGTTAACCAGAAACTTTTGGTTTATTTATTATGCAAGTATTCGTTGAGACTTTTTCCTAACTTCTCACTCTACAAGCAGTATCTAAACCTAAAGGTTGCCAAGAAAAGTTGATAAATAATAATAATAAAATCACATCCCAGACTCCTGCTAGGAGTCAGGAGATGTATGTAGCCTTCGGAACATTTTAATGCTTCAGACACAATGCGGTTACAGTTTCAAGCATTTCCCCACACAGCTAAAGCATTGTCCTTTTTTGTTTTTTTTAAAAACAACTTTTTATAGTTTTCAACTCTTAAAGCCGTTTGGCTCCCAATAAAGTTGCAAGTCAGCAACTTTAGAGCCCTCTATTGCAGGGCATGAAATTTCAGATGTAACTCCGGGAGCAAAAAAAATTTAATTTTTAAAAAAAAAATAAAAAAATTCAGTCGCGCTACTTTTTCCTGATATTAAACCGTTCTTGCCCCGCTACACCCCTGAAACAGTTCCCGGCCTGTTTGCTGGGCACCAACGCCTCCCAGGCACCGGCAAATCTGGTGTCCTGCTCAAACGGCAGAGATTCCCAGACTGGCGAGAGGCCCAATCCCGTAGGCAGCCATTCAAATCGCGGGATTCCTTTCAAGCCGCAACGGGGGGGGGGGTCGCTTGTGTTTGCAGCGAGCAAGGAACCTCCTGCCCCGCGGCTTGGGCCGCGTTCGCCCTGGTGGCTTCCCTTCCCTCCGCCCCCACCGAGTTTCAAATTCAAACGGAAACGGGTTTCTACCAGTGTCAGGCCGCTACAACCCTCGCCGGGCCGCCCCTGCCGAAGGGACGGCCTCCTCCCGGCTACCTCGAGCCGGGAGAGACGGCAAAGCCTCCGAGGCCTCACAGGACCGGAGAGGAGGGAGGGGGGGGGGGANGTGGTGATAGGACTAGAGGAGAAGCCCAACTTGGGGTGGGGAGAGGTATGTACTTCACTCTTGTGATTGGAACATGAGGGAAGATGTCTGTCTGCAAAGCAAGGGAGGGGGGAAGCAGTGAGATCTGCAGAGTGGGGAGGGGGGTGTTATACCCCTCCCCAGTCCCTTCTATGGGGAGAAGCAGGTAAGCGACCACCATCTTCCCCAGGATCTAACACAGAGCCGTTCCCACTGCTCCCGTCTGGATGATTGGAGGGGGGGGGGATGCTTTGTACCCAGCATGAGGGGGTGGGGAGCTCTGCCTGCCCCTCCCCTTCCCAAGCCCCAGCCCGTATCTTCGGTGGAGGCCTCACAGGACCGGAGAGGAGGGAGGGGGGGGGGATGCTTTCCCCTCAGCCTCGAGGGGAAGCTGCATCCCCAACCACGGGAGAAAAGCGCCTCCCAACCCTCATCCCCCAGCTCCGACGCGAACACCCCCCCGGACTCCGCACTGCGGGGGGGGGGGGGGCACGCACCGTTACCACCAACACTGTCGCTAGGGGCAAGCAACCGCCGCCAGTGTCTGCGCGCGCGCGCACGCGCCCCCCCGTGTCCAGCTAATCATCTCCTTCTCCCCCCCCGCGCAAGCATCGTAACAGCCACCGCGCGCAGCTCACCCGCTTAGTCCCCGCGAACAATCCGCTCCTTCTCTCTCGCCTTTTCTTGTCGTCGATCAGGGCACAAACAGGAACTACGTCACGCTTATGAACCGCCTCCCCGCAAGGCGAAAGCTCACTTCCGCCGACACGGACTTTTTCCCCCGGAAGTTTCTAGAACGACGCTCCTTTTGTCTCCACCCCTGCCTTTGCTGTTCGGAGGGAAGGCGCGCGGGAGAGTCAGAGCGCGCCCTCTCCCCCTCCGGCATCGCCATCTGGTGGCTGTTTATGGTACCGCCGCGCAAAATGCATCGCGGACTAAGAGAACAGGAAGCTAGTCCCGCTACACCCCACCCCCCAACTCGAACCAGTGGCGTAATGGCGGGGAGGAAGGCGTGATGATCCATCTATGCACTGGAGGGAGGGCAGGCTTCCTTAGTCAGTCCCCTTCCCAGTAGGCTTCTCCCCAGGCCTGGCTTCTCTGTGATGCTATGATTCTAAAGGGGGGTGGGTGGGTGGGTTGCTGTAGAGATTATATTTAAGTTTTAAATATAATCTCTTTAACCCTAAACAGCAGCCCCACCTTTATTTAAGTCCCAAAGTGGATCACTGGGACAAACTTGGGAACCGCTGCTTTGAGTATCAGGCTGATATAACATTATGCAAAACAGACATTAAAGATATGTGATCAAAAACAATTAGCATAAAGAAATTTAACACACACACACCCCACCCCCAAATATAATTATGGATTGCCATGGGGCTGTGCTTAAACAGGGCTTGTGTGGGTGGATCTGTAGCTTGTGGCCAGTGGGAACTCCCCAAAACTAGCTGAGGTTAAGGCTTGGGAAGGAAGAGATTCTGAGCTTGGCTACCGTATGAGTAAATCCAACAGGGGCAGGGAGGGTGGTGGTGGCGGTTCCTTATGGGGATTATACCTCACTAACTGCAATCAGCAGAGTTAAGGCTATCCGCTAGAGCTGACTTGTTTATTTATTTATATTTATAAAATCATTAATATGCCACCCCTCCTGCTCCAAGCGGCAACTTACAATATTTAAACATACAAAACCATAAAATACAAAAAAATTATGTAATAATAGGGCTAGGTAAATGGCAATTCAGATCTTGAATGGAAATTTAAATAAAATCAAAACGTCAATAAGTTTAAGAAAATGTGGCATTTTGGATCAACTGAAATTTTGTTAGACTAACTTGACAGTCCTAAAATTCAAGAATATAATTGTGTTCTTTAATTTCAAATTTGCAAGACTGGGGTAATCGTGTAGTATAATATAATATACAATATAAACATGTAGAGTCTTGCTTTAACTCTTACCAAATTGTGGCAGGCAGTTCCACACTCTTATTGCACACTGTGCAAAACATTATTTCCCTTTTTCAGTCTTTCAGTCAAGAGAGAGAAATTCTGTCTGTTAGTTAAGGATCAATATTTCTTGGTTCAGGGGTTGTCATCTGATCTCAGAATATAAAGTGAAGGGTGCAGAAAAGCCATGGGGTATCGTTCCATGAGGCAAAGAGAGACACACAGAGTTCCCAGCTTCTCTGGATTTATTTTTAAGTCTTACTGGACATAACTGGAGAAGTCCTGGAGCATATTCCATTAAAGATCTATTATGATAGTATTGCTGACATAGTAAACAACATAGTAAATGAGAACAGCCTTTCTCTTGTGAAGTCCTCCTGGACAGCCAGTCAGCACAGTAGGGTAGATCCCCATCACTACCAGTAGGAGGCAGACATAACATGCGAGTAGGAAGCAGACGAGCTGCCTTGTCAAAGTTTAGAAGCCCACAGGCAGCCTACTGTTGGAAGGAAAAGACTCTTGGTGCCAGGAGAGGAGGAAGTCCTCTTCCTGTTCACCCCCCTCCAGCGGAGGGGTGAGGAGGTATCTCCCAGGTGCCCCCTTCTCCTATGGGCAGGGGGCCCTGAAGAGCAGGAGTAGCACCCCCCAAAGGGGTTGTCTAATGATGCCCAGGGATCCTGTTCCCCGCTGAGACTGTGGATGTCTCAGGTGCAGTTACTCCTGCCGCGGCACAGAGCCTGGCAGCGCTGTTGCACTCAGTGTCCCGAGGAAGGGACGTGCTGGCCAGGTCCCTGTAGGCGCAACTGTCTCTGCCGTGGCTGAGCTCCCGGCAGCGCTGTAGACCCCGCAAGCACACACACCCAAACAGCGGCCCGTGGCCAGGAGGGGGCTAGCCTGGCTCCTACGGCATGGCAGCAATGTTTAGGGCCGGGAGGTGATGCAACGCGCGCGAAAGCGGCGGCCTGTGGCCACACCCCCTTCATTGGCGGTTTTCGCGACGTGGGGCACAGAATCTCCAGGTGCAGTCCCCGTCAGACTAAGGAAGAGAGGCCCGCAGCTCTCATAACCCTTCGCTGCACCCCCCTCCCTGGAACATGGCTTCCAGAAGGAAATCAACGGCGGCAGCAGCTATGGCAGTGGCGGAGGTGGCGGCAGACGGGACAGCCACAGTAAGGCCCCTGTGCACCCCCCAGCCCAGGACCCTCACATGGAGGTCCTTAAAGAGATCCTGAATTTTCCTTTTGCAGGAGGTCCTCCTGGATGGCCAGACCCACCTGGAGTGAAAATTAACTCTGAGGTGCCTACGGTCTAGAATGAGTATATAGTTGAAGTATAGCACTTTCCCAAAATGTAAAGGAAAGGAGGGGATAAGGAACCGATAGTTGGGTTCTAGTGAAGTGAGGTATTCATTGGTTCCTGGTTAAAATTAGTTTTTTTAGTATTTGTTATGCAGAGTGGAAGGAAGCTGTGAAACACTGGAGATGGTACGGAGATCCCCTGAGCATGCCCACAAAGATTGTTATGTCTGCCTCCTACTGGTAGTGATGGGGGATCTACCCTACTGTGCTGACTGGCTGTCCAGGAGGACCTCCCTCAGAAGGAAAATTCAGGAGGTAAGTGCCCAATGTTCCTTTCTTGTACACAGCTCCTGCCCACTGCTTCATGCATTTGATTTTTGGGTTTGTAGATAATGATAGTTATTTCAGGAATTAGCCCAAGGGGCATGATATGGAAGCATGCACCATCCACACATCAATTACAAAGCAATTACACCTCCCCTGCTCCCCCAACTGCCTTCTTCCCTTCTCCCTCGCACGCCTGGAACTTCCTCCCTGCCCTTGTCCGCCTTGTCCCTACCCTCCACACCTTCAAGTCCCTCCTCAAAACCCACCTCTTCCACTCTGCCCTTCCTAACTCCTGCTAATCATCCCCACCCAGGATTATCCCCCACCTGTTATCTGTAAACTCCCAATTTACTGTAACCAAGCCAAGAACGTGTACCTGAGTTCTTGCATCCTCATGAATGTTGCATCCCTTGTCTCTTCCTCTATTCCCCCTTCCCCGTCTCCCCTCCCCCTGTCTTGAGATTGTAAGCTCTCGGGCAGGGACCGTGTCTATCTTATTTTCTGTAAAGTGCCAGGTACATCGCTGGTGCTATATAAATGCTTATAATAAAATAAAATAATAATAATAATCTGCCCTGATCCCCCTCCAAACCCCTGCTCGAGCACTCCGCTCCTCTTCCATCCCCTCCTTCACCCTCCCACGCCTCCCCTGCTCCCCCAACCGCCTTCGTCCCTTCTCCCTCGCTGCCCTGCACGCCTGGAACTCCCTCCCTGTCCTCGTCCACCTTGCCCCCACCCTCAAGTTCCTCCTCAAAACCCACCTCTTCTGCTCCGCCCTTCCTAACTGCTCAGGGGGGCGGAGCTGTGGCTGCGGGGAATCCTGGGAAGAGCTGGGACTCTATGGCGGTGCCATAGGCGCCGCCGAGGTCCGCGCGCCTAAGGGCTGCACGTACAAGGGCGCACACCCTTAGGTGTGGATTTTGTCCCGGTAGAACTATTGAAGGCCCAGTTAGGTTGGTGGGCCGAGACATTGGCAGGAGTTTTTACCGTCATAAATAGCACAGGGAGTATACCTAAGAACTAGCTGGCAAGTATTGTAATTCCAATCTACAAGAAAGGGGACCCTAAATTGCCGGGGAACTATAGACCAATTAGTTTATTGTCGGTAATCGGGAAAGTGTACGCGAAGTATCTCTTGGCTTTGTTACAGGACTGGATGGATCAAGTTTCCTACCTAGAACCTGAACAGGCGGGTTTCAGGAGGAACAACTCAACTGTGTCTCAGATTCAGGTTCTGATGGCTATAATAACGAAATACACAGGTAGGAAGTGTCCTGGACAGAATAAAAGGTCAAATTTATATCTATGCTTTATTGACCTGCAAGCCTCGTTTGACTCTATTAATAGGGAAAGGCTGTGGCAAAAGTTAAGGGTAACCACGATCGACGCGCGCCTTTTATATCTGATGATTAAGCTGCATACGAATAATTTGCTGCAGGTCAGAGTGGCTACATCATTACCACTGTCATCAGAAATCCCAGTGAGGAAGGGGGTCAGGCAGGGTTGTATACTGGCCCCCTCCCTATTCAACATCTTTGTCAATGATGTAGTGGATTTTATGAGGGACGACGCTTTTCATCCTCCAAGACTGGGACTTAGACACATTCATATTCTGTTATATGCTGACGATGCGGTTCTTATCTCGCAGCCAAGGATAGGGTTGAATAGAGCCCTCCAAAGGTTTGAGACATACTGCAGGCAACAGGACTTGAAGGTAAACTATGACAAAACCAAAGTACTAGTTACTGGAAGGATAAGTCATAAAACTAGGTATAACTGGAGGATGGGGAAAGTACAAATTGAACAGGTAAATCAGTTCAAATACTTAGGGATTTTCCTGTCAGCAAATGGCTCATGGGCCTGTCACTTGAAATATGTAGAAAGCCAGGTAAATAGATCTACTGCAGCCATTGTCTCTTTCTTTTATAGGCAGGGGGGGCAGCTGGTGCCCCCCGCATTGAGATTGTTTAAGGCCAAAACTCTCTCTCAACTCTTATACGCCATTCCAACATGGGGGCTAGGTAACCTGAATAGCTTGGGAAAATACCAGAATAAGTTCCTTAGGACCATCCTGGGGCTTCCAGGGGGCACCCCGGCTGTTTTATTACGGGCAGAGGCCAATATGCCCTCAGTAAAAGCAAGAGCCTTGATACTGATGTTAACTTTTTGGCTTAGGGGTATTTTGGGGGGACCAGAAATGGGTTTATTAAGATTGGCTCAGGAGGAAAATCAGGTATGGCAAGCAGGGTCAATAGAAGGGTCCATTATGGACCCATTATGAAGGGTCCATTATGAAGGGTCCATTATGGAGAAGGAAGTCCATAAGTTAGGTTTTTCCAGGGACTTTTTTCTTTTATATGATTTTTCAAAGGCTCGGATTATGTTAAAGAAACGTATTCTCGATCAAGACGCTCAAGGGCTGCAAGCGGACTTAAGACTGCAAAGGGTAGCCCCGGACTACCATCTTATTCAGATGGTGGAGGGGAGGGATAGCTATCTGCATGAATGGAGTGATCCCCTTTTAAGACATGCGTATACATTGTATCGGCTGAACTTATTCCCCTTAGCTTGGACTGAGGGGCGGTACAAAGGTATTGATAAAGAATTAAGGCTTTGTACTCTCTGTGATCAAAGGGAGGTTGAAAATTTATCTCATGTACTGTTTAGCTGTTCAACTTATAGACACTTGCGAATCATATTCTTAAAACCTTTGCTTATGCAGATAAAGGCGTTTGCGTGGCCTGAACTTTTAATTCAGTGGATGGGTCCCCGAAATTCACTAGCTGCTAGGCAAGTGGCAAAATTCTGTAGGGGAGCCCTGGTACTTCGTAACAAGCAGCTTGAAGAGAGGTGTGGAGGTCAATTGTAGACTTCCTGGATGCTCTATTACAGGATGTGGCTATAGAGGTTTAAGACATTTTTTTCTGACTTGTGGAGTTATAATAATGAGATTTTTGTTTAAATAAGATAAACTGGTAGGAATATATATGGTAATGGTTATGGAAGTGGTATATACTTTTGTACATTTGCGTATATTTTGTGTTATTGTATATTGGACTAATTTGTTGAAGACCAAAGGTCAAACAATAAAACTATTGTTATTATCTTCCTAACTGCTGCTAATAATCACCACCCAGGATTATCCCCCACCTGTTATCTGTAAACTCCCAATTTACTGTAACTAAGCCAGGAACGTGTACCTGAGTTCTCGCATCCTTGTCAATGTCACATCCCTTGTCTCTCCCTCTTCCCTGTCTCCCCTCCCCCTGTCTTTAGATTGAAAGCTCTCGGGCAGGGACCATGTCTATCTTATTCTTTGTAAAGCGCCAGGTACATCGCTTTAATTAAATGCAAGTATTAACTTTTTGTTGATATCAGAAATATTGGCAATATTAAGGAAACCAAAAGGATTCTTCCTCAACTATTTAAAATACAAACAGGAACAAGCCCATTCAATTGCACTGATTAGACTGAGTCTGAATCATTCTTCAGAAATCTCATTTGCACTGGCTGGCCACTTTTTTTAGTGCCAATTGTCTTTGCATTCATGCAGGCTTTTCTTTGTCTTTCCTTCTCTGAATGAATGAGAGGAGAGCCAGCAACATAATGGGGCATGCATGGGAGCACCATCCGATTATAATCTGTCTGCAGCCCACACAGTTTGAGAACTGTTGCCATGTCCTGGCAATGGATCTTGTAACCAGTGGCAGCAGCCCCTTATTACTTACATGCAGAGCTTCATCAGCAATTATGCCCAACATTCCATTTTCATTAACTTGATCTATGCTTTGCTTTCCTATCCACATGTCCATGCAAGAGATTAGTTAATTCCATATAGTCTGTGATTGATTGGTAGCACTAGCATTACATGGAGCATTTGCAAAATGTCTCTGCAGCATATTGGGTGTCTTTAGACAGGGGTAGCCAGCCCGGCATCCCCCACATGCAGCCCTGCCTGCACTGTGCTTACACAGACCCAGCAGCTGCCCCGGCCCACAATCTGCCTGTGTGGCACCCCTCTCCCCCGCTCCATATTGCCCGACACTAGTCTGCTGCCCGCAGTTCTATAGCGAATTGCCCGGGGCAACCTCCAGCCAAGAGCAGAGCTGCAACAGCCATCCACTGAGTAGACAGATTGCAGCTCTGCCTTTGGACGGTGCCCCATGTTTGGGCGGCCTGCTCTGCTGGCCGTGCTTTGGGATTTTTTGTCTTTAGATGAACGGGCCACTGGGGTGTGAGGCAGAGCAGAACCGTGGGTGCCATCTGTTTAAAGGCACCTATTATCTCCTGTACTAGTCATGAGTCTTTTACAGAGTTCCGAATTAGGGCCGCTTTCAGAGCTCCCCCGGACATGTGCAGGGATGCAGAGCTCGATTTCCTGCTCTTTATCCTTGCGCGTGTCTGCTGGCAAAGCCGTGCGGCGCGGCTTTCAGACCAGCCAATCCCCGTGCATATCCTGGCTGTGCGTTCCCTCCCACAGCCAGAATATGTGTGTGGGGAGAAGGTCTGAAAGTGGCCTAAGACACACAGATAGGATTTACTTGGTCACTAATCAATGGATTGATCCTGTAAGGAGCTGAGCACATGTGGCTGATCCAGCATATGAACCTATGAAGTCCCACACTGGGTCAGACCAATGATCCATCTATTCCAGTGTCTTGTCTCTGATAATTGGCCAACTTTGGTTCCTTCAGAGAAGTGCAGGACAAGTCATAATGGAGTAATCCATTTCCCAATATTCACTCCCAGACTCCAACAGTTAGAGAATCTCATCTCCTAAAAAACTTTACTAGTAGCCAGGGGCACCAGAAGTGTTTTTAAGGGAGAGAGGGTGGGGCTCAAGGCGATGAATGTTGCCTACTTTTCAGGTGCATTTTGCATCTGCTTATTTACTGGGCAAATAATAAGCGATCCCATTCAATATTGTTGAAATGAGTTATCACAATCATACTTACACTTGAAAAGAAGAGAAAAATCTAAGAACTTCTCATTCAACAAAGTAAAAATTATAGAACATTTATGGAATTTAATTATGGAACACTACTCTGTATGATAATTTAAAGGTAACCTATATTATTTTCTTCAAAGAAGAAAGGGAAGGAGGCAACTAAGTAAGGTCTTTTGTAGAAATTTGGAACCTTTTCTTTTATTACTGGAACATGACATCAGACATAATCAGCAAATACAAATGGAGATTTTTTACATTTATAATTACCTTTTTGTAATATACAGTACAAGGTTGGTTATGTTTGTTGTATTGTACTATTTATGACTTGTTTAACGTATTATTTATGACATGGTTGATTGACCGCGCCACGGTCATCTATGCCTTCATCACCTTGAGGCTGGATTACTGCAACGCGCTCTACGTGGGGCTGCCCGAGAAGCTGGTCCAGAGGCTACAGCTGGTGCAGAATGCCGCGGCCCGTCTCCTTACGGGGGCAGGTCATAGGGAGCACATGACACCAGTGCTCCGGGCTCTGCACTGGCTGCCTATAAAGCACCGGGCCAGGTTCAAGGTGCTGGTTTTAACCTTTAAAGCCCTTCATGGCCTGGGTCCTGCTTATCTGCGGGACCGCCTCACTCCCCATTTATTTATTTTTAATTTTTATTTATTTAAAATTTATATCCTGCCCACAGGGCAGCCCGGAGCGGCGAACAACATTCAATAAAAATATAATTTAAAAAAAAACAATTTAAAATTATGATATGTGGGGGAAAACCCCACCCCACCCCTACCCCTCGCCAAAAGCCTGACGGAACAGCCAGGTCTTACATACACACCGAAACAGCAGGAGAGTGAGAGCCAACCGAGCCCATGTGCCCGTGCGACCCTTGAAATCGTCCGTGGGAGCCTTTTTGGAGGTTCCCTGGGCGAAGTGGGTGGCCACCGATGTTAGATCTTTTTTGGTGGCCGCCCCTGTGCTGTGGAATTTGCTCCCGGAAGAGGCTCGTTTGGCTCCCACTCTCCTGCTGTTTCGGCACGTATGTAAGACCTGGCTGTTCCGTCAGGCTTTTGACGAGGGATGGGGGTTCCCTGCATATTGTATTTTTAAATTGTTTAAACATTTTAAAAATTGTTTTATTGATTGTTGTTTGCCACCCCGGGCTGCCCTGTGGGCAGGAGGGGCGGGATATAAATTTTAAATAAATAAATAAATAAATAAATATAACTGATTTGTATTGTGTTTAATAATAATGAAAATTATTCGAACCATAAACATTACTATGGCACACTTACGCCAGAGGTGGCCGAGCGTTTATCAGTTCTGGTGATGAATTCTTTAATCACGCTGTCCAAAGGAATCTGGCCAGTTTTTTCCTTGTGGACATGTAGAAAGAACAAATGAGTCAGGTGATTACGCAGGTACGTCTTCACTCTCCTCAGTGCACTGAAAGAGCATTCTCCTGATCCTGCCAAAGCAGGTATTGTGAGTAAGAGCTGTACCAGCATGGTGACTTGGTCCAGGAGAATCCAGACCACCTGAGACTCTCCTCTCAGTGCTTCTTCTGAGATCTCTTCAACTGTCTTCACTTCAACAGTTGGAATGATCGTTGGGAGGAGTAACAGCTGCACCAGAAGCTTGTCCAAGTCAAAGTCACAGCTGTGAACACCGAGGGCCTCTCCGAGCTCCTCTGCTCTGAAATGCCGTCCACATGCAGCGGTGACTAAAGTGTTTTCCATCTTTACCAGTTGGTTCATGGCAGGCTGATTGAACTGACGTTTGATTTCAAAGGTAATGCGATCAATGACACCAAAGAACTCCATCTGAAGAATTTTCTTTGCATCCAGGACTGCAGGCAGCGTTGGCTTCTTTGCTCAAAATGTGCTGGTGGTTTTCCAGCCCTTGGAGTTTTGGGTTCCTTCAACTTCAAGCCCAGCTTCTCAGCGGCATTTTTTGTGTCTTTCCAATTTTTTTCAAAAGAGCTGTCTGATCTTAGATCTGACAGGATATGAAGAAGCATTTCTGCTGCTTGCTTTTCCCCTGCTGCACTGTATTTGGTGCTCTGGAGGGTCCTGTCAAGCTCCTTGCATAGGACCTGAACACTGCTTTGGACATATTTAGCCTGAAGACTGTTTCAAAATTTCCAAGAATTTTCTCGTATCCTTTCCTTGTTGCCCTCCAGCCATCTTGAATGGACCCTGGATCTTCCAGGATTTCATGGAACGTTGTTTGAACCCTCTGATAGTTCTCAAGGAACCTCTGTATGGGCTTTACTCTGACAGCCCATCATGTTGGAAGGAGGCTGTTTGGTTTACGCATCGCTCTGGCATTTTCAACAGCTGCAGGAAGAACAATGTTGACATACATGCTTTTCCATTTTACCAAGTCCAAGATCATGTTGGACACGTTCTTCACAGTGCTTAGTGCATCGTCAGCCATTTCACAGCTGCGGCCGACCTCCTGCAGAGCCAAATCTAATGAGTGGTTGCTGCAGCATATGTATACTGACTTCGGTTGAGTATTGGGGATCTTTTCTTGAACACTAGAGAAGCAACCAGGCATGTTAGCTGCACCATCAAAGTAATGTCTGTGCAAAACATGGAAGTTAAGCCCCATCATGAATGATCATATCTTTCACAGCAGTAAAAAGTGTATCACCCTTGGAGTCAGGCAGGTTATAAACACTAAGATACTCTTCTCTGATCTTCTTCAATGACTCACTCTCTACCCAGTGCAGACAACATGTAAACTGCTTGTCTCCAGCCACATCCGTTGTTCTGTCAGCAATGATTCCAGAGAAAGGACTCAATTTCACCTCTTTAATGATGTCACGTTGGAGTGTTTGAGCCATAATTTCAGTTAGTTCATTTTGGATATCACTGCTCAACTACTTGTCTCTTTGAGTCAGACACTTTTTAACGGTAGGCACATCTGAGCAGTCCTCCAAAAGGTCAATCAAGTTACCATCTTGTTTGACGCGCCCCTGCAATGCTTGACCTGTGAGGCAGAGGTAGCACACAGAACTACGATGCGTAGCGCTGCTCATGCCTCCTGCTGCTGCTTACTTGGATGCTTGATTTATGCATCTCTTTGGCATTTTCTACGGTTGCAGGAAGACCAATGTTCAGGAACCATGGTAAGGAGCTCAACAACATGCATACCTTTCTCTTTTGTTAGGTGCTACCTTGCTGAATCAACATGGTAAGTTCTCTTTTCATGACAGTGGAATTTTTCAAGAGCGTTTTCCCACTTTGAGATTCCATTTTGAATAAAACACAGTTCTACATCTGAAGAATTATCCCTCTTCTCTCTAAATGCCCTGCTGCATTCGTGGCAAAGAACTACATCACAATCTGCATCGTAATGGAGCCAGGCAAGCGTCTCAAACCATTTGGGCTGACAAGACCTATTACGCTTGTTCTTTGGGAATGTATAGGGGTTTGGTGGCACAATTCTGGTAGATGATGGTAGTCCATTTCCTTCTTTCCAATGTTGATAATCCTCCGTCGGCTCGTTCAATTGATCTGTGTCAAGAGGCACTCTTCTGAGACAGCAACCACTCATCAAGCAACGATCTTTTTTTGACATTGTCCTGAAAGTAATCAAATAATTTTTTCTTACGAATGATATTAAGTTTAACACTCAAGCAGGTGATCCCAGCTGCAGACAAACTAACAAGTCATATGTAAAACACTTGTATAGTACTCTTCCCTCTACACACACACACACAAACCAGCAGCAATCCTCAGCGTTTGCAACATTAGCCACTCAGTGTAATTCCAGACATGACGTGCTCCCGGGTCGCCACAGTGGATCCCCAACCATGGCTAGCCGCCCAACCCCAACCCGTGGTTCCGACAAGCCCCAAACAGACATGACGGGAGTGGGACCATGGCAAGGAAACAGACAGCCAGGCCAAGATCAGGGATAGCACAACAGATGTGACACCAATCCTGGACCATGGCAAGAACCCCCAGAAGCCACCAGGGTGGGGCGGGACACAGACATGGCCGACGGAGGGCAAAGGAAGCCAAAAGCGCCACTAGGCACCACCCATGCAAAGGAAACGGGACGGGAGGGGGAGGAGGGAGGTGAACGGCTGAGCCGCACACACACAACAGGGAGAAGGAAGCCACAGACAGAGCTGAACACAAAACACACACGCTGCTGAGCACACACACAGCCGAAAGGGAAAGGGAGCAAGGAGGAGACACACGGGCACACAAGCGGGGACGGGGAACACCACACCAGGCAGCCCAACAGACAGCGGCAAGGACACTGTGGTGGGGGGCTGAGGCCAACAATGGGCAACAAAACAGGAGTGGACCAGGGCCAGAACAGAGTGGGACATGGGAGCAGACACCCAACATCCCAGGGACAGCACAGGCAGCACGAGGCACCCAACAGCAACACAGGCCGCTGAACAAACAGGTCCACATGGTGACAGAACAGGGTCATGGGACAAGCCACCAATCCGAGAAAGACAGTGGGGAGGGCAGAGGCAGGTCCCAACAGCAAGACAACCGGTCCCAGATGTCACAGGGGGTGGGGGCAAACTGGTAGGGGAACATGACTGTGCCAGTATCATAAACCTACAGACACTCAGGCGTACTTTTCCAGAAGAGGAGACTCAGCACGGCGCTCCGGGATTGCTTTTGGGTTATAAAGTGCCCGTCAGGATAGCAGTGTGGCCCTTGAAATCCACGAGGGATTAGGCCTGCATTATCATAGGGCGCCGGGTTGCCTGTGCTGGAGCACTCCGTCTGTTCCACCACCCACCTCACACACTCCTCAGCCACCTCACTGGGAAGGAGAATTTGTGCACAGCGTGGGGGCCCACAGGGGAAAGGGCCCAGGTTCAGAGGGCAAGGTTAGGGGACCGTTCACACTCAGACAGGATGGGGGAGGGAACCCCCAGGAGGGGGAAGACTGACTCGCACCCCTCGCTACTCACCCCATAAGGGAACCACTCACCCAAGGAATTAGATACAAGGGGGGAAGGGCAGGTAAACACACGCACGCTATCACTCACGCAACTGAAGCACTCCACACAGCCGTCCAGGGAAGGGAAGAGGGAACCAGGAACAAACTCGCCAGGGCTCCAAGGATCAGGAATCAAAAGGTCTTGCTCGCTCTCTCTCTCTCTTGCACGGGGGCCAGTTTCAGCAGATCACCGGCGCTGTGTGCCTCACAGCGCAGGCTTATGAGGGGGAAGCCACACCCCCACAACATGCCTGGAGGTGCGCTGAACGTTGGCGCGCTGGCGGCCCTGCCTCTGCACCCCGCGCTGCATTGGTTGACGCGCTGCATTGGGAGGTGGTGCTGGCAGTCTTTGTTGTTGCTGTTGCCCTGCAACAACAGTCTCAAGGTCCCCGCTGGCGAGGGGGTTTGGCGGCGGCGGTGCGGGGCCCGATTCCTGGGGCTTACAGCCGGCAGTCTTCACAAAGGGATGCTGGGTGGCACAAACAAGGGAACCCCAGTCACAAACAGTCACGGAGGCATCACGGGGGTGCGGGTTGATTACGGACACTGGCTGGGAGCCGTCTGAGCAAGGGGTGCAAAGGTCCATGGGGATCCCCAGTACAGGTGTCGGATAGCAGCTAATAGCTGACCGGGGGGCGGGTCATGGAAACGAACCCCAAGGATACATATGGTACAGTGGTGCCACACAGACGGCCCTGGGGTGCAGGCGAACCGGCACAGCTGAGCGGAATGGGGGGAGCAGATGGAGTCAGGACAGCAGCGGGTCCACAATGGGAACAATGTAGTGGGTCACAGAACAAAAGGGGCAGGGAGGTGCAGGGAGCACGCGGCGGAGGTGATAGTCAGGACACAGATGACCCAGGGGGGACCTACAGCCAGCTGCATGGGGTCACGAAGGGGGGTGGGATGGAGTGGCCCAACAAATTAACGTAGTAGGGCCACTGCAACATTCTCCGACGATAGCCCATCCGTGCCATGTGGTGGGCAACAAGATAGTAGGCCTCAAAAGGATCGGGACTGGTGAACCCAACCTGAACATCGGCACGGGACCACATCTCAGACAGTGCTAGCAGTTCAGGACTGGTGGGATCGGGCAAGGCATAGTCAGCAGCAGGGGGCCACAACAGCTCTCCGAGCTCCAACAGGTGGTAATACGATGCCCCACAGGAATGCTGGTAGCCACGGACCCCTAGGATGCAGCAGAAGTAGGACACAGCCAGGGCAGGGACGACATCCGCCAGACAGGCCTGGAAGCTGGACAAGGCACAGACAGAGAGCGCGGACACTATCTCAGCAGCAGACCAGGACACCAGTGACCCCCTCAGCTCCAGAATGCACCCATCCAGAAAGGGATGGAGGCCCAGCTCCTCAGCATGGAGCCGGCACTCGCAAGCGGTAGCCACATATCCAAAGTGGCGGAGGCCCGAGCTCAGACACCAATAGGCATCTGGGAGGGTAGCACAGGAGCCCAGGAACAGTTGACCACCAGGGGAATGCCACAGGTCAGCTAGAGCCATGGTCTCCCTGTGGTCCAGCAACGTGGACCGGCTGCAGAACCGGTGAGTGGGAGCTCTGATGCAGCAGCATTGGCCATGGTGCAGCTGGCAGAGGGTCTGATAATCAAGGACAGTGGGGCGCCTCAAACCATGGTAGGCAGGGAAGGCAACAAGGGGAGCTCCAAGGCCATGCGATAAGGGTATGGGCAGCACAATGGGACGGCTCGGAAGCGATGCATGGAGAGCAGACACAGCACAGTTGCAGGAACCAAAGCCTGGGGACGGCCTACACAGACAGCAGTGATACGCACACAATGTTCATTCACCCTCCAAGGCCCCATTAAGCCACCTACATACCGGGGGTACAGCCCTCCCCCCTCCCAACACCCCAATAGGCGGTAGCAACTGGCACCAGGGGGCACAGGACCTACAGGTGGAGCCCCCTGGGATGGGTCAGCAGCCCCGTGACACCAGGACCACCCGGCAACGCATAGCCCACAACCAATTGGCGCAGCACCTGGGTACAGGGCCCAACCGACAGCCAGTGGCGTGTGGGCATGAGCTGGCCACAGGCCCCTTATAGCAAGCCAGAACCTGCAGCACAGCGGCAGAAGCGTGCCTCCGAGCAGTGTGCCTGACACCGCCCAGTGCTCCTAGGGCACCTACCAGCTCAGGTCCTCGCAGGTACCTGCCATGGATGCGAACCAGTGGAGTGCCTGTTAGCTCCTACAGGAGATCATAGCTGAGTGGTACCGCCAGCACACCGAGCTCCAGCAGGTCACCACGGAGCTGCTCGACATGTACTCTGGGGTGCGGCAGCGGGAATGCCTGGCCCGGTTCACTGCAACCAGCCTGCTCACCCACCATAGGTGCCACCGCATTCAGGCCATGTGCACAGCGTGCAGGCTCTCCGGGACATACCGCAGGGCCCTGCTGATAGCATGCAGCTGTCCAGCTGCCCTCAGGCAAGCAGCTGCATGCCACTACTGGAGGAGGGCAGCCCTCTTCAGTGCTGTCATGCTCGCTATGCCCTTCCACAGGCACCTCTGGACCATGGCCAGGGCCCAGCAATGGTGGGAGGGGGCCCTGACATGATAGGATAATGCTGCTTGGAGGGTACACTTCCAGATGGACCAGCGAACCCTCCTGCGACTGGCAGAGCTCCTGCAGCCCTGGCTGGAGCAGCTGCACACCCCCACGCGCTCCCCTATCCCAGTCATGCTGCGGGTGGGCATAGCTGTATGGGCCGTGGCCACCCTGGATTCCTGCCGTTCTATGGCTCAACACTTCGGAGTGGGCCTCACAACCGTCACCAGCATCATCCACAACTTCTGTGAGGCTGTCCTCCTCAACCAAGTGATCCAGTTTGTAGATCAGGGGGCAGTGATGGCCGGGTTCCACAACTGCCTGGGCACAAATTATGGCACTCATGTAGAGATCCTCTCCCCCCCCCCACACACAATGATGTGGCTGAGTACATCAACAGGCATGGCTACCACTCATTGCAGCTTCAGGCCATTGTCGATTACCAGGGCTGGTTCACGGACATCTTTACCGGACACTCCGGCCGCAGCCATGATGCCTGGATTCTCACCATCTCCCCCCTCTTCACACAGATGTATAGGGGGGACTATGCCAACATGCGGATGACCCGGATCGAGGGGGTGTTGATGCCCCCCTGCATCATCAGGGACCCGGCCTATCCGCTGGCTCACGGAGGGCCATCCAGTGGCCCGGAACCAGATGGAGGCCCTGTACAACACCCGGCTGTGCACTGCGAGGACCGTGGTCGAGAAGGCCTTCGGTGCCCTCAAGGAGAGATGGAGGTGCCTGGCCGGGCGCCTGGACTACTTGGTGGAGACCTCCGCCCTAGTAATCGGTGGGAGCAGCCCTTGGGTATCCCAGGCCACAGTGGCCAGCTGGCCCCGTTCTGCTATATGTGAACGTTGCGAATCCCAGGGAGTACCGTTACGCTAAGCGGATCCGAGCAGCACTTATGAGGCACATAAAATGGTTGGCCCAGGTCTGAGGCTCCTTGGTTCTGTGGGACGGGACCCCTGGCATGCCCATGCCCAGGAGTGCCCGTTCTGCTATATGTGAACGTTGCGAATCCCAGGGAGTACCGTTACGCTAAGCGGATCCGAGCAGCACTTATGAGGCACATAAAACGGTTGGCCCAGGTCTGAGGCTCCTTGGTTCTGTGGGACGGGACCCCTGGCATGCCCATGCCCAGGAGTGCCCTTGCTACACACGCCAGGGACCCTGTGCTCAGCGGGTGAGGCAATGAACAAGACATGATGGTTTCAGTGAATAATGATGTATTTATTGTCTTTACAGTGACTCTTGTGCCCTATTTCCCCCTCCCCTTACCCCTGCTCCCCGGCCTTTCCAGCTTCCTGGGACGATCTCTCCGCCGCCGTGCGGGCTGCTCCGTGGTCTGCGAGCTGCCTTCACCTGCACTGGCGTCCCCCGCCAGTGCTTCCTGGCTCTGTGACGGCTCCTGACTCTCCTCTGTAGCCGCTGCTGGGGGCTGGACTGGGCCCGGGACTGTCTGCTGCTGCACCTGCCGGGGTGGCTGTTGCTGTCTCTGCCCCGGCAGGACAGGGAGATGGATGCGTGGGCCCTGTGGTTGGGTCTGCTGCTGTGGGAAGGGCACCGGCGGTGGGATGGGTGGTGGGTGTGGGGCTGCTGCTGCCACGATGAAGGCACTCATCATGCCTGCATGTAGCAGCAGTGAGGTGCCGATCTTGAGGGACCGGTCTAGCTTCCGGGAGTGCTCAGCGGCCTGGCGGTCGATGGTCGCCATCAACCACTCTATTACCTCCATCTGCCGTGTGTGGTCTCGTCTCTGCAGCTGCCTCTCCGTCTGCATCTTGGCTAGGAGGTGCCTGTCCTGTGCCTCCACCTGCTCTATGGCCGTCTCCATCCTGTCAATGGAGGCGATCATCCATTCCCCCTGCTCCGTGCTGGTCTACAAGATCTCTTCTGCCAGGTCCTCCCACCGGCGGGGCACATGTACCTTATGCTCCCGCATCCTCTGGGCCGGCAGCACAGGTCCCTCTTCTGGCCGGACCAGCTGCCGGGGCAGCAAATCTGTGGGATATGGGTTCGGTTAGCTCGGTTGGGCACCCGTTAGCTGCATGTGTGCCCCCCCAGAACGGTGCTGTGGTGGGGCCTGGGATGCCTGCCCATCTATCCCCCTTCCCCTTGGGTGGTCGGGGTCCCCCCACCCCACCTCACACCACGCGCTGCTGCTACTGGTCCTGCTCCACCTCGGCCTCCTGTGGTAGTGGTAGCAGTCCTGTGTGGGAACGGCCGTGGGGGTGTGACAGTGGGGTTCCCCTGTCCCTACCCCCATGTCCCCCCCATCACCCCTCCCTTCCGCTCACCTTCCTCAACATGCCCCACCGCTCCCGGTGCCCGTTTCCCCTCCGTTGCCACCTCCTCCTCTCCCTCGGTCATGCCTGCGGTAAGGGGGGTTGGTTAGTATCGTTCCCTGCCTGTTGTACCCCCCCCCCCTGCTCTCTTGCTGGGTCTGTGCAGGCCCCTGTGCCTACATCCTATTCCGTCTCCGAGTCCTCCGTGGCTGGCTGCTCAATGGGGCTCTGCTTGGAGTGCTCCCCTCACGTCCACTGACTCAGGATGACCAGTGTGTCATCTGCGAAGCCCAACCCCGAGTGTGGTAGTGGGCTCCCCGTGCCTGTCTGTGATGGAGGCCTGCTGGTCCCCGAGGTTCCAGGCCGTTCTTCTTGGGGTGTGGGTCCGGCAGTCTCAGTGGGTGCACCCGGTGTTGCCATGGGAGGTGGGACGTCCTCCCGTGTCCGGCCCTGTGCTACGGTGTTCCCTACCAGCCGGGGGGCCACGCTGGATCCTTTCATGTGAAGGATCTGGTCTAGGGCATCATAATAGGGCACTCTGTGCTGCATGACTAGACCTCTGGTTATTGTCCTTAATGTGCTTGTAGCCCCTCTTGAGTTCCTTGGCCTTGGACCGGCACTGTGTTGCCGACCTCTGATATCCGGCCTCTCCCATTTCCCCCACTATCTGGTTGAACAAGTGCTCATTGCGCTTGTTGACTGCGAGCTCTACCTGGTTTTCTAGGGACCCCCAAATCCTGATGAAGTCCTGGGTCTCCTGGACTTCCCACTGTCCCTCTCTCTGGTACCTCCGTCTCCGTGCTGGACCCTCCGCCTCTGGTGACGCTGCCTCCTCCTCCGCCTCTTCCCTGCTGGTGTCCTGTGGGGGTTGCGGGGCTCAGGCCCGTTTCCTGGTCTCTTGGGTGGACATGGGGGGTTGAGTGTTGTGGTTGTGCCGTTCCTGCCCCCACCTCCCACCCTCCCTCCATGGCTGTCCACTACCCTTGCACCCCCGACCCCCCGCCATCCCATGGTGATCTCCCTACCAGTTTGCGGGGGAACTCCGTCCCATGTTCGGTATCCCCCTGGGGCGGGTTGCTCTGGGTCCTGCTGCTGCTCCATCGCCGTCCTGTCTCTCCACTCTCTCTTCCTGTCTCGCCACCTCATTCCCCTCGCCACTGTGTGGGATTGTTGTCCATGATCACGCCTCGCAGTTGCCGTTCAGACATTACGTTTGGCAAATTCCCAGTGGGGATTGCATTGACCACAGTTCTGGACCTGCTCCCGTTCCGAGCTCCAGAACCGTGGTTGGCCTTGGCCCCTACCAGTGATTGACTGTAGTGAACATCTGGATACCGCTGAACAGATGTTCAGGGCTCATTGGCTATGCTGGGGGATTGAGTGTGGTTCACGGTGATTTCGTAACGTTTGAAATTACCCTCAGTCAACTGAGCTGTACCAAGGGGTGGGAGGAGGAAGGAAGTGTCTCTCAAATACATCAGCCAGCCATGATTCAACAAGAATAATAATCCTGGTGCTTAGCCAAGTCTCCATTTTGGGAGTTGGAAATACTACTACTACTACTACTACACACACAATAACCTTTTGTTAATGTTTAATCATTAAAAAAGACAGGGTGTTTGGGGGGGAAGGGGAAATGTCTATTTTTGTTTTGTGCTCCCGACCTTCCCACCTCCCTATTTTTTGTTTACTTTTACTTGTTTATCTCTCCAGGGTGTGTGTATTGGGCCTACCTTGCTTCCCTCCGATCTGCAGACTGCACAATTTACCTAGCCAGCACAGCAGCCATTTATTTAATTAGTTGCAATCCTATACACACTTACCTGACCCGGAGTAAGCCCCACTGAACTCAGTGGGGCTGCCCCATAGGAATGGGCAGCTGAATCAGGGAGCAGGCTTATAATCTAACAACAAGAACAAGTTCCAGAATGGTATTGGTAAAACAACTAGAAGCTCACTATAGTTCCGGTCTCGGCCTCTCCTCTGTGAACCCTCAACTCTCTGTTTCCCTCTCTCTCTCGCCACACATTAGCTCTCCTCAGCTTGGCTCCTCCCTCCACAGCTAAGCTCAGATCTGTCTGCTCCCAAGGCACAGCAAGCAAGGTTCTGCAGTCGATTGCTGGGTCCTAGAGAATGGGCTGTACCTCTTCTTTATCTATCAGCCTTGACTCCACCAGCAGTCTTTTTTGCCTGATCATCATCCCTGACAGGGCTCAGCCCCACCCCACCCCCCGGCCAATCTTAAGGGAGGGCTCTAGACCCCTCAGCCTCCCCCTCCCTCCCACTTCTGCAGTCCCTGCTGGTAGCTATTAATGGACCTACCCTCCAATAATTTATCTAATCCTTTTTTGAAACCAGCTATGCTATTTGCCTTTATAACCACCTCTGGTAACAAATTCCACAGGTTAATTTTACACTGAATTAAAAAAATACTGCCTTTTATTTGTTTTAAACATGCTGCTAGTTAATTTTATAGGGTTTCCCCCTAGTTCTAGTAGTTTGAGTGGTAAATAACAGCACCCTATTTCCTTGCTCTTAGGATTTTGTCAAATTCTATCCTACCATCTTAGCGATTTCTTCTCCAAGCTGGATGTGCTTACTTTCAAGTGTACCAGCAATTACATTGGTTCTGATGGGCCATGTGGCCCATCATATAGACTCTGTTTTGTTGAAAACTATTGAGTTTTATTGGAAGAGTTTTGCATTGAACTGAGCTATGATGTTTAGGAGACGTAGTCTTGTGAAAAAGAAGGACAGCGTGGTAGGTTAGGCAGTCAGTCATGCATTGTTTCCGTCTCACTTGAACTACAGGATGGTAGGCTGCTTACCAAGCATGCTCTACTCTGGCACGGCTTACAAGCTTTGAAAGAAGGAACACAGTGGAAATGGAGTAGTCTTCCTCACCCTAATGGCCCACGAAACTAGCAGAGACGTTAGAAAAGACTTATCTGAGCAAGGCAGGGCAAAGTTGGAATGGTTCCTCACCCCAAATGAAGGAATGAGAACACTGCTAAATGAACCCGGGAAAATTCCACAGACCATTTCTTTAGGAGGAACCGGGCAGTGAAAAAACCTGCGGAAATCAGCCTCATGGCCACATCCACATCAATGGACCTGCGTTTTGAAAGGGGCAGCCAAGCCTAGAGAATGGACGTTTTGTCCTCGTAACGCTGTATGTGTGATGGGGGTCTTCAGAGGAGCCATAAAGAATCCATTCGGAGACTTAGAAGTTATGGGAAGATAGCTAGAGATGCTGAATTAGGAGCTAGTAATTCAAAACTTTTATGTTCTTCCTCAAATGGGTTGCCAACTTGCCAGTCATCAGTACATTTATTGGCAATAAAATCTGTTGCTTTTACATTGTTTAAAAAACTTGCTCCATGTAAAAGAAATTTTTTTAAATGGTGAGCAGTTTAATAAATTTTTAGTGGGCAACCCCGACTCTCACACTATTGCATTAAAACATATTTTCTTGCAGCAGTCGCTGCAAGAAAGTTAAAGTCAGAACTGCTCTCCATTATAAACAGGGGACTGCTGAAGCCCCGATATTGGGGAAACCGCTTGAGCTACAGTTCTGAAAATTTAGCCATGACATATTTGTGGGGACTGTCATATGTGCAAAGTTTGAAGAGCCTGAAAATCAAAAGTTATAACTGTTTAAAAGTTAATTGGTTGTGGTCAAAATGCACAGTGTCCTGACAATTTTGAATCATCCTGCCTCCTGACAAGTTGAGCCCCCATATTTCACAGCCTTGGAAGCTTGAGATCTAGATCAAGTGGTGGTGTAGTGTGATAATGATTGGTGCAGCCAAAAAGGAGTTATTAAACATTAAAAAATCAGGTCTGCTGGCTGGTGCACGTGCAGTTGAGCAGCCACTGACAGCCATTTGTGGTGTTAGAAAAAACAGCATAAGGAAAGTTACATGACTTTTCATACGCAGTCAAAAGTCTGCAACTTTTCATACCGAGTGAAAAGTACAGAGTGAAAAGTTGCAGTTTTTTCAGTGTGTATGGAAAGTTGCACAGTTTTTATACAGTCAAAAGTAGAGTGAGGCCAGGTGGTAATTGACATGAAACTGACTAAAGAGGCCTCTTGCTGGCTTTCTGAGGCAAGAGTGTAATTGACATGAAACTGACTAGAGCTTGAAGTCTTTGTGACAGATCTGGCTCCTGATAAAGTTATGTGATTTTAAAAAGCAGTCACGTAACTTTCCTTATGCTGTTTTTGGCAGTCAGCGGCTGCTCAACTGTGCATGTGCCAGCCAGCATAATGGATTTTTTAATGTTTAAATAACTTGTTTTTGGCTGCACCAATCATTATCACACTACCGGGGGAGCCCTTTGAGAGGGAGGGCTCCTCCGGTGGCAGCAGAGGATGGTGGGTGTTTTGGGGAGTGGGGATGTCTCTCAGGGGGGCTGGCAGGATGGCCTCGGGGTGTGTGTGTGTGTCATCTGCTGCCATAGAGTTCATTCTGGGGCGGGAGAATTACGGTTCATCTGGGAGGCAGGTTCGACCTGTGAGATGGGACAGATGGTGTGTTTCTGTCCCACTCACTGGCCCCCAGGCAGGTGGTGCAGTGATTGGGGTTCAGAGAGTCCCTGGTCTTGGCTTGATGCTGATAAATGCAAGGTCGGTGGCTAATAAGTCAACTATGGTCTGGGAGTTGATCCTGGACCAGGCGGCCGACCTCACATGTGTCATGGAGACCTGGCTGGACAATGAATCAGGGCCTATATTGGCTGATCTTGTTCCGGCTGGGTACTTTGTGTAGCATCAGCCGCCACTGGAGGAACCGGGAAGGGGTCCGGGGGGGGGGGGGNTCTATGATGGGTATAGAGGGTCTCCATCTGGGGTTGGATTTGGCTGGAGACAGATGGGATACTGCTGATATACCGTGCACCCACCTGTACGGCAGCCTCCCTGCACACACTGACCGAGCTGGTGTCGGAGGTGGTCTTGCGGTCCCCCAGGATGATAGTTTGGGGGGACTTCAATATTCATGCCGACACCAGTCTTGGAGGGGTGGAGCATGAGTTCATGGCCACCATGGGCCTGTCTCAGAGAGTAGTGGGCCCCACACATGTTGGAGGACATACCCTGGACATAATATTTTGCACAAGCCTTGACACAGGGGATCCGTTGGTGGGGGAGATGTCAACAGTGGCCTTGTCGTGAACGGATCATTATCTCCAGGCAGATATCTTGGCACATGGTGGCCCCCGGCAGGATGTGGAACCAGTTAGGTTGGTTTGCCCCCGAAGGCTTATGGAACCTAAAAGCTCTAGGGGATGTTTCCTCTGATCTCAATGGCTGCTCGCTCGATGACCTCGTGTCCAGTGGAATACTGTGTTAACAGAGGCCATCGACTGTGTGGCTCCCAGGCGTCCGCTCCCAAATTGCCGACAACTCAGCTCCCCGTGGTATACCGGGGAGCTGCGGCAGATGAAGCAGGAAGGGCGGCGGTTAGAGCAACGGTGGCATCACTCGCGTACTGAAGTTGACCGGTTGCGGCATAGAGTCTGATTACATACCTATGCCGTTGCGGTGTGGACAGCAAAGGTTTTCTTTGCTGCCTTCATTGCGTCTGCTAAGTCCCGCCTGGCTGAGCTGTTCTGGGTGGTGAGGGGGCTGGTCAGTCTGGCCTCCCTCCGCCTGGACGTAGAACCATTGAATGCTTGCTGTGATTTGTTTGTGGACTTTTTTGTGGATAAAATTGCTCAAATTCACCACAGTTTTGATGCAACTTTTTCATCAGGGAATGGATCAGAGGCAGTAGAAGCCCCTTCTTGTCCTGTTTCATGGGATGAGTTTTGGGTGGTGTCACCCTCAGATGCGGGGGATGCACTTGGGACTGTTCAAGCCACCTATTGTGAACTAGATCCTTGCCCATCCTGGCTGGTTAAGGCTAGCCAGGAGACATTGGGGCCGTTGCTGGCGGGTATAGTCCATGCTTCCCTTGGGGAGGGCGAGGTGCCGGGCTGTCTCAAGGAGGCGGTGGTGTGGCCCCTGCTCAAGAATCCATCTTTGGACGTTGACACCCTTGCCAGTTATTGGCCAGTCTCTAACCTTCCCTTTTTAGGGAAGGTTATTGAACGGGTGGTGGCTCAGCAGCTTCAGGGGTATTTGGACCGGGCTAACTTTTTCGATCCCTCGCAGTTGGGCTTTCGTCCGGGTCATGGCACGGAGACTGCGCTTGTGGCCTTGGCCAACGACCTCTCCCGTGAGTTGGACTGGAGTAATTTGACCCTGCTGATCCTATTAGATCTCTCGGCTGCATTTGATACCGTTGATCATGAGTTGTTGGTGACTCGACTGTGGGACCGGGCAGGGATTGGCGGGACTGTTCTTGAATGGTTCCGCTCTTTCCTGGCCGGGAGAACCTAGCGCGTGGTGCTAGGGGAGTTTTCATCTTCCCCTCGGGGCCTCACGTGTGGAGTACCACAGGGTTCCATCTTATCCCCTCTCTTGTTCAATATGCATATGCAGCCTTTGGGATAGGTTGTTAGGGAGTATGGAGTGACAGGTCATCAATATGCTGATGACACCTTTTCCTGCGACTCCGGTCCGGTCCGGCAGTCTTGGTGCTTACCCGGTGTTTGTCCGCTGTGGGGAATTGGATGAGGGCGAGCTGCCTGAGGCTTAATCCTGACAAGATGGAGGTGATGGCTGTGGGGAGGGCTGAGGGAGTGGTGGCTCCCATCATTGATGGGGTCTGCCCACCCCTGGTTTCTCAGGTCCAGAGTCTGGGGGTGCTTCTGGACCCACAGTTCTGCCTGGATGCCCAGGTGGCAGCTGGAAGTCTTGAAATGGGGGAAATAATTTAAACAAGTCTTGACACCATCTGGTTGTCGTGCTTTCTCTGGGTAATTTCAGACGTGACGGGCCTGGAGGCCTGCCACGCTGAATTCTGGACCAGGATCCGTCTTGGATCCTGGTCCGTGATTAGGCCGTCCGTCCTTTAGACATGTCGGCCTGATTCCTGAAGGGGATCGGGGAGGAGGCAGGGCTGCTCAGCATGACATGTGGCCCCTCAGTCCTGCCTCCTCAGCTGCCCGTCCACAGGGAGACGGGCAGGCACAGCAGCCAATGAGGCCGCAGCACCCGACCCCATCCCGTGCTTGGGGCCTGATGCTGGGACTGGCGAGCAGACATGCAGCACCACCATAGCCGTCCCGGATTGTGGCCACTCTAACCACGGTTCTCGACCGCCAGCCGGCCAGAGGTTGAGAACCGTGGTCAAGCTTGATCCCGGCCGGGGGTTCACCATGGTGAACATCTGACTAGGACCAAATAGACATTCCCAGAAATGCCACCACCACTGTGATGAATGGCATTTTTGTAACGTCTGAAATTAACCTCTGTTGAGAATTATATATAGGTATGGACAGGTGTGAGCGGTATTTGCAGACAAATATACAAAACGGCCCCTGCCTTGAAATGTCTAGTTTGGCCGAAAAATGTCTTGTGATATTGACATTATTGCCCATACAGACAATTTATTAAATTTCCTTTATTGTTTAGCCACATGGCCATAACAATTTTAAAAACACTCAAAAAATGCATAAACAAACGCCATCAAGCTTGGCACATACATAAAATCCCAGAACGGTTAAACCCTCTGGGAAACCCACATATAAAAAGAATTAAGTTCTAAATAAAGCCATCAATCCACAACCCCACCTACGCCCCCTCCTTTCAGCAAATAACTGGATGTATAGGGCCAGAGAGGAGTGCGCCCTTACAGACAATGGCACTATGTGCTCTTCTGAGGTAATCTTTGTATGTACCTGAAATTTTACAATTTTAGTTGTTTAGGTAAACAGGTGAAATGAAATAGCTTCTCTCCCATCATTTATTCCCAGATGACACCTCAAACTAATGGGATTTACACCCATTTTAAGTGTTAGCAAGAGCATCATCTGCTCGTAGGATCACACACCAAGGCAAGCTGATACTTTTCTTTGGCATCTATCATTATGAAAATTCTTGAGCGTGAGTTTATGAGCTATGCTATAACTTACATAGAAGTTCCCAGGAGATGGATTTATTCTGATGCTTGGTTTTAACTTCCTCACAATGAATGTTGACTCAGATCACGGATCTATGCCACTAATTCTGATTTTTTAAATCTATGACCCCACACTCATACACCTTGTTCCCTCTCTTCCCCTCCCGCTTCCCACCCTCCTATTGTCTCTCCGCTCTCTCCCCCTGGTTTTCTGACTCACTTTCCATCTTCCGTTCCATAATTTTGGAGAGCTACGTAACCCAGAGGGTGCTGAACGTGTTAAACAGGACGGCGGCCTGCTTAGGGCACTATTGCCCAGGATAGCCCCCAGGCATGTAAGCGGTGAGCCCGGGCTGTTTTCCTGGAGATGTCTGGGGTCACAGTCCAGGCTACTGCCCACCGGTCAGACCAGAGCAGGCCATAACGTTTGTTCCAGAAACTTGTCCAAACCTCTTTTAAACTCAGCTATAGTACTGGCCCTTACCACAGCCTCTGACGGTAGATTCCACAACCCAATTATACGCTGAGTTAAAAAATATTTTCTTTTATTTGTTTTAAACATGCCACCCATGAGTTTCATGGAGTGTCCCATAGTTCTAGTACTAGCTGAGAGGGTAAATAACTGTTCCTTGTTTATTGGTTCCACACCACTCATGATTTTATAGACCTCTCTCCTCTCAGTCATCTCTTCTCCAAGCTTAAAAGCCCCAACCTACCAAGTCTCTCCTCCTACGGGAGCCCTTCCATGCCATTGATCATTTTTGTTGCCCTTCTCTGTACCTTTTCTAGTTCAGCTGTTCTAAGTATATCACATACTGATCACAACCCCTTATGCTGATATGGGTCCTAACTACAGCTGCACTGGGTACTAAGATTAGCACCCTTGGGTAATGCCTGCATTTGGGGGCACCCAACAGGGTAACCTATGACCAATTGGGTGCCTGGTGCCCAAATATGTGGGCATTACCTAGGGACATTTCAAAAAGGGACATTTCACAAAATTACAGAAGACCGAGCCCAGCTGAAGTTTGATTAACACAAGGGCAAAATCAATTTGTCTTGGATCACGCAAGACAATACTGTTGGAAGATCTTACTCACTGAAGTAGCACATTACAACAACCTCCTTTATTCAGTGGCCATATCACCAGGTTAAAAAAATAGGTGAATGTATAAAGATAGCTAGGGGTATGTTAACATGCTGTTAAAGTTGTCTGATTTGTTTTATAACATACTATTTACAAACACAATGGAACATAAAAAATTTCCCTGTACCCACACGAGACTCAATATATGGATTTTCTCCATTAGAGAGTTTGTCCTATTCTAGTTTTAAACTAAATTTCAGAAACCTGTTCAGTCCCAATTCAGATGATGTCTTTGTGAGGTATGTTTAAACTGCTGTTGTTCATATTTATGCTTCTCCAAATTGAGCTTTAAGCTACCTTCTGAAACACTTCTTAAATCTACCACTTGTTAGAAGTGTGTTTATATAGACTTCACTAGGATTTTCCTGAATCAGGATCTTTGTCACTTTCAACTCATATGAACATAAGAAGTGCCATACTGGGTCAGGCCAATAGTCCATCTAGCCCAGCATCCTGTCTCTGACAGTGGCCAATCATGGTGGCTTGGGAGAAGCACCAAAACAGGTCATAATGGGGGATCCATTCCCTGTTGTCTTCCCCCAGCTCCCATCATGTTCCCTGATTCTGTCTGGCTAATAGCTGTTAACGGACCTATCTTCCAGAAATTTGTCCAAACCACTTTTAAACTCAGCTATAGTACTGGCCCTTACCACAGCCTCTGGCAGTAGATTCCACAACCCAATTATATGCTGAGTGAAAAGATACTTTCTTGTTTGTTTTAAACTTGCCACCCATGAGTTTCATGGAGTGTCCCCTAGTTCTAGTACTAGCTGAGAGGGTAAGTAACTGCTCATTTATTAGTTCCACACCACTCATGATTTTAGACCTCTATCATATCTCCTCTCAGTCATCTCTTCTCCAAGCTGAAGAGCCCGAACCAACCAAGCCTCTCCCTTTCCATGCCATTGATTTTTTTTGCCCTTCTCTGTACCTTTTCTAGTTCCGCTGTCTTTTTTTTTTTTTTTTTTTTTGAGATGGGGCGACCAGAACTGCACACAATTATCGAGGTGCGGTCGCACCATTGATTTGTATAGAGGCATTATGACATCCTCAGTTTTATTCTCTATCCCCTTTCAAGTAATTCCTAACATTGTTTGCTTTTTTTGACAGCTGCTGCACACTGCACTGTGGATTTCATTGTATTGTCCACAACCACCCCCAGATCCTTTTCCTGAGTGATAACTTCTAGCTTAGTACCCAGCATTGTGTACATATACTTTGGATTATTTTTCCCTACGTGCATCACTTTGCACTTGTCCACATTAAATCTCATTTACCATTTAGAGGCCAGGCACCCAGTATCGTAAGATCCTGTTGCTCTGCTCGTGTTTTAACTACCTTGAGTAACTTGGTGTCGTCTGTAAATCTGATCACATCACTCTTTACACCCTTTTTGAAATCATTAATGAATACATTAAACAGCACCGGTCCTAATACAGATCCCTGGGGCAGGCCTAGTTGGGGAGTTGCCTGTTTGGTAGCTACCACCAAGTGGTTTAATATCTTCCCCTTGGTTTTGGATTTCCCCAATGTTTGTGGACGCCTGGTAGAGACAGGCAGGTGGTCTCTCCTGGTGATTACTGTTTATGTTCTGCCTAGCTCCTCCCCAGGATATAGTGGAGGGGTTTGGGAGAGTTTACTGGCTTTGTTATTGGATGTCAGGAGACTTTATCCGGATATCCCTTTGCTACTTTCAGGTGATTTCAATGCAAGGATAGGCTGTTCGGATTTAGATATTCAGGTAAAGGTTGGATTCCGGAGGATTCTACTCCTCTTTTGCCTCGCCAAGGGAAGGATCCTGTTTTAATTGCAAATGGGTATGCCTTAGTCAAATTGCTGGCAGAAATGGATCTCTACCTGTTAAATGGGCGGGGTTAGGATGATTATCCGGGAAATCTTACTTTTCTCTCCAGTAGAGGTGGAAGCACTATAGATTATATGGCTCTCTCTCCCAGTATGCTCCCTGAAATTGGAAACTTTGGAGTCCTGGCTTGGGCTGGGGGCGATCATCTACCCCTTGCACTTTCAATGGACGCCCTAGGCTTCCCTGTACAGGATGAAACCAGAAGTGTAGCCTGGGCTCCTCAAGAACCCTGTGGCCAAATTAGGAAAAGATGGAGTAAGGATCTGGGGTCTAAGCTTGCTATCTTCCCTCCACTCTCGGGTGGGGACAGAGCTAGCGGGCAGCATAACGTTAGCTGAGTCACCAGATGGATGTCTGAATGCGTACCGGCAGTTTATGGCTTGGCTGACACCCCAATTATCATCAGTAGGAAGTAATAGACGGATCCCTGTGGACGAGGGGAAATTTAACCACCCATGGTATGACCAGGAATGTAGAATCTCACGGGCAAATGTGAGACGATTATATAGGCATTTTAGGATCTCCAGTAGGAGGGGTTTGTTAAATGAATTGTCGAAGGCCCGTCAAAATTACAGGTCTCTGATGAAGTCCAAAAGAGAGGCACATATAAGGAGGGCGTGGGAGGAGCTGGATAGTGCAAATTCCTTTAAATTTAAATTTTGGAAAATAGTGCGGGGGATTAGATGGGTGAAGGGTATGGGAGCAGGGGCAGGTGCTGGGTCACTAGTGAGGGAGAGGGATTGGATCCAGCATTTCGCCTTGTTGTATTCAGACCCGACTGCCCCTACCCCCTTCTGTGAAATTTTGGATCTCTTTCCCCAGTGGGCGTCAGTTTTGCTGGAGGATGTAAAAGAACTAGTAAGAAGGCTGAAAGGAGGGAAGGACCCTGGTAATGATTTCCTGCCGGCTGAATTATTAAAGGCGGACATGGATTGGTGGGCTTCGTTGCTGGCCTCCCTGTTTTTGGCCATTAATGAGAAGGGGGTTATTCCGGAGGGATGGGAATCAGCAATAGTCATCCCTATATTTAAAAAGGGATGTCCCACGATGCCTGAGAATTACAGGCCGGTTAGCCTTCTTAATGTGATTAGCAAGCTTTATGCTAAATATCTCTTGGTGAGATTAGAAGGTTGGCTTGTGAGGGAAAACATCATTGTAAGAGAGCAGATAGGGTTTAGAGGAAGGGTTGTTCTACCCAGGATCATTGCATTGTACTGTGCCATCTAGTACAAAAGTATAGGTCTGTGCGAAAACCTTTATATGCGGCTTTCATTGATCTCCGTGCCGCTTTTGATTTGATCCCGCGGGATCGTCTTTGGCAGAAATTGCTTGCGCTAGGAGTGGACCGCCGATTGTTGCTTCTTATAAGGAGTCTGTATTCAAATACCTCCTTAAGAGTTCGATTAAATTATCAAGGAACTTTGTCAAGTGAAATAGCAACAGAGAGAGGAGTAAAGCAAGGATGTGTCTTGGCACCTTACCTTTTTAACATATATGTGAACGATGTAGTCCAGGTACTATCGGACCCCCTCTGTCACCCACCCCAAATAGCTGGCACCTCGGTGCCATGTTTACTATATGCGGACGACACAGTTCTCCTAGCCTATACGCAGGTTGGACTGAGGCGCTCGATGGAGATCTTTTGGAATTATTGCCGAGAAAATTACTTGGAGATAAATTATGATAAGATGAAGGTGGTTGTCTTCGTAAGGGAGAAGCAGGTTCATACATGGAGTGGGGGAAAGAGTGATCTGCCAGGTTAAACTTTATAAGTATTTAGGCTTATTGTTTCAAGCAAACGGAGGTTGGGCATCCCAAATGCAGGTGGTGTTACAGAAAGCCAAGCAACATAGTAAGGTCCTTTTATCCTTCTTTCGCCTAAAGGGTGGTCATTTGATTCCCCCGGCGTTGAAAATTTTTTCTCAGAAATGTTTGCCCTCGTTACTTTTTGGGGCTCATGTTTGGGCTTTGGGGAAGGAGAAGGGATTGGAAAGGGCTCAAGCGGGGTTTATTCGATCGTTGCTGGCTGCCCCACCGGGAATTAGTTCCTTGGTATTGGTTATGGAATGTGGTTTACCGTCTGTATGGGAGAGGATTTGGACTGCAGCATTGGGTTATTGATTGAGGTTGTTATGTGGGAGTGTGGCCCCTTTGGCGGTTTTGGCTGTGAGAGGTCTTCAAAATGACTGGCTTAAGGCGACCAATTTGAAGATCGGGGAGCTGGGCCTGAGTCCAGTCTCCCTTGGGTTTTTGGGCTATAATGCGGCCAGAAGATTAATGAGAAGTAGGCTGGCAGATGTAGCCCGGCAAACGCAAAGGTCAGCCATTGGAGAACAGAGATCTCTGGCTTTATATTTACAATGGGCAAATTAAGTATCCATCCTGTCTCCCTATTTGGATCAGGGGCTCTCCGTTCAGGATAGAAGGCTCTTCTTGTTGGCTAGAACAAATTATTTTCCTCCAGCTATAGTTGAGGGGAGATATAAAGGGATTCCGCTAGCCCAAAGGCTGTGTAAATGCTATTTAAAGACGGTAGTCTCTGGAGCATGTGTTCTTGATATGTCCCCTGTATGAGACAGCAAGGCAAAAGTTTATCTCCCCGGTAATTGCCTCTTTTCCAGGCAGGCCTTCCAATTTCTATGTGAGACTCCTGTTGGGGAGTAGGGACCCAGAGGTGATCTTAGCAGTGGTCCGCTTTATGCGGCTGGTAACTTTGGTGCCAAAAGATTAGTTGGGGGCTGGTTTTTCCCCTTTTGTTGTTTCTTTTAAATATATGGATAGAATGGCGACAGGTTTGCTGCACTCCCCCTTTCAAATCAATCTATGGGAGTTAAATGTTAATGTTGAGAGTAACTTTGTATTAGGTTTATATTTTGTATATATTTTGTGGTTGATGGTGGGGGTTGAATTTGTATTTATATGTGACTCTGCAACGACGTTGGTCAAGTATAAATTGATTATTAAAATGTATGTATGTAGTAGGAGTGGTGGGTTGTATCCCAAAGTCTGGTTTGTCAAATATAAAGTTGCATAAATATTTTATTTGGTTGTATTATGTCCTGGTTGGGGACATCTTTGTAAAATTGTCATGTAAGCACTGTATTTACATGGATGCTGTTTTTAGCCCCCGTTATGGGGATTTATTTTGCAATGGCCTGTGGCAAAGCAATAAATTATTATTATTATTATTATTAATAACAGATCCCTGAGGCACACCACTTTTTACATCTCTCCATTGTGAAAACTGCCCGTTTAGTCCTACCCTTTGCTTTTTATCTTTTAACCAGTTTCTGGTTAAAGCTAGCTTTCATCATAGCTTCTCCGCTAAGTGGGATCTGAAAATTTAGTTTGCAAAAATTAATTGGTCCTGAAAATGGCAAGGTTAACTCCAAAGGCAAAAGAAAAGGTTTCTGTAAAGTAGTGTTTTATTCGGAAATGCTTATGTCAATTAAAATAGGCAATTTTGTCTGTGTATACACATCAAGCAAACAATTTCACAAAATTAAGGAAAACCACCACCATGTCCATTATTAAAACATTTATGTACCTTACTTCCATTTCCAAGTACATGTGTAACAGGTACAGTACTAGAAAAGCATGACATGTCTGAAAAATATTACAGCAAAACTAGGTTTTCCATTTATTCTTTTAAAAAAATCTCTGTGCTAGGGTCAGCATCAGTCTTCTAACCACAAGAAAAATGATCATTGCTGCCCATAGGTTTTCCCAAATAGTTTTTCATTCTGAAAAGACTGAATTTCAGCATTAGCTCATTGCATTTCCTGAATGTTTGCTGCAAATTCCTAAGCCCTTCCTGGCTAAGATTAGGAAGTCATTGTGTGACTGGCTTTAAGTGGTGCCAAAAATTCTCCAGAGTGCTGCCAATAGCATTCATTTTATTTGAAGCAGGGGACACTGCTTACAGCACTGAGACAGTGCAGCCTAGTGCACAAATTAAGACTCCTACCAAGAAGGGTCTAAAATATGAAACCAAGCCTGCCTTATTCACACAAGTCTCTCATTGAAATCTTTATAGGTTTTTCTTCAAGTCATATTAATATTAATCACTATCAGAGAATGAGCAAGGAGTGAAATCCTAGTCCAACTAAAGGCCAGGTTTGCTTTGGCATAGACTTCAATGGAACCACAATTCCACCCTCTGGGCCAAATTTTGATTCAAATGAAATCAGTAGTGAAATGTCAATTGATAGAAGCAGATGAAAAACGTTGGCTCATTTTCTCATCAAGTATAATGCCCCAACCCTACCAAGAGTAATCCCTTAAGCACCTAACTTGGTGCATAAGTTTTTACATGGCCCAAATGGACATTATTCAGAGGACTGACGAGTTTGCCCCAGAAATTTGTTAAATTATGTTCAGCTCTCAACACTTTTTTCCTGCATAGCTTAAAGAAAGTATGTGTTTGTGGCTGCATGTATATCAGGTGGAGGAATGTAGTAGAGGTCATATTTTAAGATCAGAAAGGACCATGGAAATGGTCTAGCCTGATCTCCTGCCTAAAACACATCTTTCTCTATCCTCCGATTGACTAGCATGTTTGGCTAAAACGTATCTTCGACAATTGTTTAGAGACTTGAAATGATGGAGAATTGTAGAATCAGAGAACTTGGGATAGACTTTAAGTTTCAATCTAGTTCCCACCCCTACCCCCCGTCCCCTTGGTAGTCAGTTCTAAAGAATCAAAATCATATGAACTGCTTTCTTTCCATCTATAAATTAACCACTCTCATTTTTAAAAAAACTTGCATTCTTTCTAATATGAAGTTTACTTTTCAGCCACTGCTTTTTGCAATGACATCTTCTACTAAACACAGCCCTTTAATTCCCAATACTTTCTCCCCAAGGATGTACTCGTATCACAATCATGTGGCCTTCCTTTTGTTAAGTTAAGCAAATTCTTGTGCTACAGGACAGCGTTCTAACTCGCATATTATTCCTGTAGCCCTTCACCTTATTTAAAAAAAATAATCACAAAAACATGTTAATGATGGAAGGATGTAGTTCAGGCATCAAAATACGTAACTCTCCTGTGAAGTAATGCTGTGCTATAGCCAGGTAATTAAGACTAATGCACACAATTTCATATTAAATGGTTTTGTTTTTAAAAATTTTTAAATTGTTTGTCCCTTTAATTCATGTACCCCAGATGTCAAGAGCATTCGTCTTCCCGGAGAGTAGCATGGTTTCATTCCAACTGACATCTGAGACAGAAGGTGACAATTTTGGCAGGCACATAGCACCTTAGAACAAGGGGAGACAGCAGCCGTTTCTGAAGATCATTTGTTTATCTCTGCTGGAAGACTTTCAGTTGTGAAGGATGAAAAAAGAAAATCATTTTTCTAAAAATAAATTCTTGAAATGGATCCAATTACATCTGTTTCATATGGAAGTTTCAAAAGACCACGTCATTCTGCTAGTAAGATCATGCAGAACAAAACGTAATCCCAATTATAGGATACTGGAAGCTAACTTTTTTAACCAACCTAGCTATTTGATTTGCTTGAAAATTCTCAAGCAGTTAATTCCATACTGAAAGGGAAAATGCTTTAATTCTGCAGGAGGAACACACACTGTGTTCTTCACAAACAGAAGGGCTGAATCCCATCTTTAAGAACAATTTACAGGACATCATTAGAGTCAATGGGAGCTTTGCCATTGGCCTCAATGGGTAAAGGATTGTGCCAGTGTTACCACAGAACCGAAGCCAGGACATGTATAACTGACATGCTTTCAAACTTCATTTGCAGCTCTATTTCAGTGTTCAACATGTACAATAGTGTCAATCTGCGTTTTGTGCTAGCGAAACTGGGTATTTTCAGACGTGACGTTGACACGGTGAACCACGGTGAATACCCACCTGTGGTCACCGTGTCCCGTACGTCTGTTTGCGGCGCGCCAGATGTTGGCCACGGTCAATCGGCACATGGGGTTCGTTTGAACCACGCTTCCCGGGCTAGCCGGGGGAAGGTCCCGGGAAGCGTGGTCAAACGGACCCCGGGCCGTGGCCAAGGAAAAGTAACGTCTGGCCGCGTGCCACGGCCCGGGATCCCCGGCGGGATCCCGGGCCGTGGCACGATCGGCCGGACGCGGCGGCCGCATTGGCCCCGCCGCCCGCCCGTCTCCTCGGAGGGCGGGCGGCGGGGTGCGTGGAGGGGGCGGGGCCGTGCGGCCGCACGTTGCGCCGCGCGGCCCCGGCCCCTCCCACTTTCCCCGCCGGGATCCCCCCGGCACGTCTGTTGGGCCGTTACGGGGTGACCCCGGCGGGGAACGAAGCCGGTGGTGCCGGTACGGGGCCAAAGGGCCCCGTATCGTCTGAAAGTACCCACTGACAGCCTCCATTTCCTATCCCCTGCCCCAAGAGCCACTGCAAATCCATTTTTAGAGCTATAAAAACACACTTCTTGGTAGGTACCAACAAGTTAGTACTTTCACCTTCATGGTAAGCTAGGAACTTTCCCTTCATATGACAGATAATAATGCACTTATTATGCTGGGAGTCAGGGAACATTTTGCCAGTGTCGATGTGTAGAAAAGCCTAATACCCAAATGACTGGACTAAATACTGACGACAGTGAAGAAATGGAATTTGTGGAATGTTTTTAAAGGACTACAAAGCATCGGTTCAGTAACATTATTCTTGGATCCAGGTGACAATCTATAAAGTATATGGTGGTCTCCCCTTCTGTCATTTCACTCTTCTCGCTCATGGCTCTTCTCCACCAGCACTTGTGGTGATATCTAGGAATGGATGTGGTATAGGGTGTCTTTATACAGCAGCAACCATTGTTATTGTGGCATGACTCCAACACAATCTTGGAAAATGTGAATATTTAATAGAAAATTTAAATTTGCATTTTACAACATACAAATATGACACTATTAATGTAGCAAATTAATTCAATTGAAAAATAAATTTCAAAATATTTAAAGCATTGTGTTTATAAAATAAATAATGCTCTCTAAGAAATGCTCAGCCTTGGCTTTTAAAAGAAGTCAGAAGTGCTGTTAACTGATCTATTTCGGTCTTCTGTATTAAGTTCTATAATTTATGTAGAAAAAATATACAAGAAACCTACTTTCAGGTAAAGCATGTGCAAGGCAATGTAACATTTCCCATGAATAAAGCAGCCTACAGCAAAACCAAAAAGAAAACAATTATTTTATTTCTGTACATAAAGACTACAAATAATATTTTAACACTTCATTATCCAAAGAAATTATACATTTTAAAGCATTACTAGTAAACATCTTAAAATAACTCAGCGCTTCCCCACATTTAAAAGATATTGCTGTTTACTGCTTATTAAATATGAAATTCAACAGAGCTTCCAGTGGCAGCAGAAGAGTTTTATTGTAGAGTTTTATTGTAGGAGAAAAACCACACTCTTACTTGTAAGTTCTGATGATTCAAGTTGAAGATCAGAGGCCTGCATTTGCTTTATGCATTTCAGGGCTAAAGCTCTAATTACTTAAAAATAATAATAATAAAATCATGGCATCTGCATGTGAAAACAAGTCAGGACCCAGTGATGAGCCTATCACAGAACTGATTCTTTTCCCCACAAAACCAATTTTCTTCTAACAGAGAATTCTGTTCAGGAACATATTCTTACCTATTTATCTGACCAAAAATGCTAAGAAAAGCTGATGGGTGCCAAAGGTGTGTCGTCACAAAATAGTAGGCTACTTTCCACAGCACATGCGTGGTATTGGAGGTGGAGAAAAATAGCAAAAAGAGTGAACTTCCGGATATAAAAGATAAAACCTGATACTTTGGTTGAAATCATTTTAACATTTCTTACAAGTATTCTCTCTCTCACTCTCTTCCCTCCGCCCCTCCACCTCATGACTACACAGTATGTACTCTGTATGCCATAGGAATCTGATACATTTTTTAAAAGTCTGTACAGGCACAGAGGAGAGAATGAAACAGACTAGAAAAAAGTATAGACAGTCACGTCTGTTCACAACAATGTCCAACTGATCATGACACGGCTTGAGGCTGTACTTGAAGACAGGCATGCCAAAACCAACTTCTGGAGAATATTTCAGAAAGCACAAAAAAATTAATGAGCAATGTTCTAAATCTCAGTGCCTACCATCTTGAGAGAAGGTAGTATAAAACAAATTAACTTTGTTTCAGTTGCCACAAATAATCTTTGTAAACAATTTCTACCACATGAGAAAAGATGTGGGTTTACCAGAAACAAGCATTGAAACCTTTCCTTCCTGTCCTGGAATATCCACAATCATCTGCTTCCTTCTTTAGGTTTATAACAAGGAAGTCACGCCTTCTTCTAGCCCAGCATGCTGCATTGTACAGAACTTTATTGCCTGCCTGCGGAATTGAGTTATTTATATTTGAACAGCACAAAGCCAAAGCTTCATCTTTGGTTAATTTCACTGAGATGTCACTGTTCTTAAAACGTGCTCTCTCTTGAAAAACCAGCCACACAGCACACAGCATTCATTATCCGAGTCATAATAAAAGCAGTGTCCATGTAATATTAATGAATGACAGCTAACTAACAAATAGCGTGTTTAAAATGGAAACCTACTTTGAGGGCATTGGATAAGAAATGAGCGCCATAGAAACCTAAATCTGAGTTCCCTTAATTTGCTTGGTATGGGTGCTGCTTATGGAGAGTAGTCACTGGTTAAGTTCCTCTGCAGAGCATCTCATTACACCTCAGCTCAACTCAGCTCAAATCCAGCAGCACATTCAACGGCATAAAGAAGCTTACTCCTCATAAGGTTTTCATCGTAAAACTCTGGAAGCTTCAGCAAATTCATGCAGGTACTGGCAGTGGGTAGCCTGTCTAGATCAGAACCTCCATTGTGAACGCAAAATGCAGGATACAATTCCTGGAAAATAAAAGCAAACAAAAAAATAAAAATACATGCAAACGAGCTAAAAACATTTTACAGTAATCAGCAAACACTTCCAGGAGAAGAGAGAGTAGAAACAGAGGGTGAAAACAGACATGCACCTTAACTCCACTTTAACACTTCTTATGCATATTGCAGGGCTGCATTGGGCACCAATACAGCCCTGCAACATGCATAAGAAATATTAAAGTGGGGTTAAAGCCGTGTGAAAATGGAGTTACGTGCATGTCTGTTTTCACTCAGAGTCTGTCCCACTGGCATTTCCAAACATTTTCTTTTAGTTGCCCCAAATGTCCTTCAAGCAGGATGGCCACAGAACCGTAGGGTTGAAAGGGACCTCAAGGGTTATCTAGGGATGTTTTTAGACCAGCGCCTCCCCGCCCATCATCTACCCATCATCATGCATGTTGCAGGGCCGCATTGGCACCCTGTGCAGCCCTGCAACATGCATGACAGGTGGGTGATGAGTGGGGAGGCGCTGGTCTAAAAACACCCTAAGTTCTGCCTCCTGCTCTAAGGCAGGGCATTCATGGCCTCCATATGATACACAAGTTTGACTTGACTGGTCTGGTCTTAACATATAGTAGTGAAGAGAAAAAGAAAAAAAATCAAATCCTTTTATGTACACTACATTGCACAAGCATCTGGCTCTATGTAAGCAGGGAAATATGTAGAATGAAATACAGTAGCATGCAGATCGAGGGCTTCAGTTTTTGCAGCTGAGAAAGAACTTGCAGCAGCGTTAGGTACAATTGTTTATATATTTCCCTAGCACATACGTTCCTTATAATGTTTCTCAATATTAAGGAGCATGTAGTCTCTTGCCACTGAGACTGGGCAGCTGCAGTTCCAGACTACACCTCCTATTTAAAATATTTTAACATTCAGTATAATGGCACCTAGAAATGGTACACATAATGGGGCCAGATTTAGGTCTGCTAAATCCACTTTGTGCTGTATGAATTAGTTCTGTAAAGGACTGTTGTTGCTGCTGTTTTTCCGGTTCTTTTTTCAATAGCATTTACAGTTTCCCCTGTTTTATTTGGAAGGCTATCTTTGTGAATATGGAACTATGCAAAACATGAAAAGCCCATTCTCTCATGAACAGTCAAACCAATTTACTGCACATAGCTTAAATAGCGATCATATGCTATGATAAGTTCTTTTGAATAGTTAAATTTTCACAAGTTATATTTATTAGCAGCTTTATCATGTAAAGACAAAGTTGGACTAAGGGTCAACCATGCCAGTATCTGCCTACGGCCACATTCACACCTGATGCGGCGAAGCTTTTAAAATGATGCAAGGCAAAGACACGGGAATGGGGAGGAGCCCAATGCCAGAAGTAGTGCCGGTGTAAACGGGGTTCTGCCACGGCTTTTCTCGTGGATGACGGTGCAAAATCTAACGCTGTCATCCGTGAGTAAAGCCGTGGCAGAACCCCGCTCACACCAGTGCTACTTCTGGCATCGGGCTCCTCCCCACTGCTGCGTCAGCACAAAAAGCCATCCTCAAAAGACATCCCACCAGTCCAGTCTCTACTTGGTTGTCTGTTTGATAATGCACAAAATATAGGATTGTTTCATAATCATGCTTTCAAGTACACATCATACAACCTAACTTTCCTAGTGCAAACAGAAATACTAAAACGATGATGGGGTGAGTTTTCAAATGAGAAAGAAGAGGTAGGTGGGGCTTCTGATATAGCAGCAACAAACACAAGGTGGAAATCACAAATGTAGAGAAACAAGATATAAAGAGGATATCTTTTATTGGACCAAGTGAGAACATGAACACCTTAGACCTACACAGAGCTCTTCCCTGGGCAAGAATTACATATGAGGGACCTGTGTTCACTGCATTTTCTTCCCCATTGATGGCAACGGGGAAAGCATGGTGAACACAAGTCTCTGTGCATGCATGGATGTTTCTACAGTAGTCAGGTCTATAATTGTCTATGAATGAGGGGAACAGAATATTTTCTACAAAGAGCATATTTATTTCAGCAGTGCTTAAGGACCCCCCTACATTTATATTTTAAAGCTCATAAACTTGCATTACCATGCATTAATCTGCAGTGCTCCACCTTTCCTCATTTAGTGTACCATTTGCCTAGTTTCTTGAAAATTCAAAATTTATCTTGCCAAGAGGGATACAGAGGACACTTATTTGTTACACTCAAAGCTCTACTTCCACTGGCAAGGGAGTATTAATTACATCAAATGCTTCGCTGAACAAAAATAGATAATCTGGTTTTAGAAATTGGGAAAAAAACGAACACCCTAAGCCAGGAGGTTAATGAGATTTTAAGTTAAATTATTGTTTAAATGGAGGCCTTAATGTATTTCACAGCTAAAATGCTGTATTTTTAGTGTTCCTTTCAAAATGGTAATTGAATTTGCCTACTTTAAGCTTTAAAAATGTTTAAAATGAAGTTCTGTATTGAAATGTCACACCAAGGGCGCCATTTATTGTATAATTAAATACTGTACAACGGGAATCTGCAATAGTTTGGAGGAGAGAAGTATCATCAATTTATTAGGTGACCTGATTGGAACTTAACAATTTTCAACCGCACTTTAATGATTTTTTTTTGGTCTGAAACAATCACATTTATTAAACTTATTAAACTTTAATTAGCTTTAGCAAATGTTATCCCAAGTTCAATAATCTGGCACTAAGGGTTCTCATAATTTTTAAATATAGTGTAAGCCCAGACTCTGCTATTTATAAGCAATGGACTTCAAGACATTCCCTTCTCTTAAATGAATATGAACTAACTTTAGCAAAGGTGAAGGTTTCACAATGTAGTAGGTACAAGATTTTAAAGTTTGAGTGTTATAAGTTGTGCTAACAGTAAAATTTAGTATCTGTTTTAATAGAACTATAGAAAAATAATTACCAAAGACACTTTACACTAATTACTACCCTCAATATATTTCTTATAAAAAACTCACCCGTGATTTCACAGTTAACAATACTTAGTACTTACAGTACATGGTGTGTTACATTTTCAAAGTACTGCACAAACATTTATCATGTCTATCATTAAATTACTACTCATGACAGTACTTGCTGCTGATTGCCTTTTCTGGTACTCATTTACAATCCGAGTGCTCCTAGGATACGTAAAGAAGGGCCTTACAAGCTACCACTGGATTGCAGGGGCAGAGCCTTCGGAGCAGCCCAACGTTCTCGGGCTGGCTGGTAGTAGGTAAACCCTATGCTGATGCTGCCATGTCTTATGTGCTAGGAGGGCTGCTACTCAGCAGTTCCAGTGCTTCTTAGGCGCTGGGACTGACGGATGTGAAGTGTTACCCAGGTAAAATGGCAACTTTTGCTCCTCTTCATCTGCCAAAAAATCTTTCCAGGTGTGGCTTGAAAGCTCATAATACGTCTTGGTGGGCGTATTCTCTTCCCAGCATCTTGCTAATATGTCCATCCATGCCGCACACCAAGACTATAACAAAGGTTCTAGACCAAGGGGAAGCCAACTCTGCCCCAATATACCTATATAGTCAGCTACCTTGATCTTTGCCAGCTTGCACATGACCACACTCCAGGCTGCCAAGTTGCTGCCTCTGCTGCTCCCCACTGTCCAAGCAAGGATCTCCTCCCCTTCCATGGCTTTGGAACTTTCTTTCCCACTGCCTTGCTGCTCCCCTAGTAGAGGCAAAGCTGCAGGCAGTGGCAGTAAGGGGGGGGGAGGGGGGGGCAGAGCCAGGAGAAAAACGTAGCCCCAATTTTGAAGGGGTGAAAGTCTATCCCTCCTGGTGTTTCCCCATCTCATTTTGCTCCTGCTGCACATGAGCTGGGTGCAGTTCCCCCACAACCACCTCTGAAACGGCATAGCCACACTACAATCTGCCACCCTCATGCACACTTAACTGCTGACACATTGTCTCCAAGGCCTCTGCTTTGCTGCTACAAACACTGTGCTTCCCTACCTCTAACTCCTCTCCCACACACCCTGCTTTTTCTTAAAGAGACACACACCAATTCGTGAATTTTGATTTCCCTAGGTATATGGTCAATTTTAATTACACTCATTTATCCAGAGTCATAAGACTGGAAGGGACTTCAAGGGCCTTTTAGTCCAGCCCCCTGCACCAACACAGGAATCACCCGCTCACACAGAAAAATCCACCAACAAGAAACAGAGCCTTTAATAAAATCTGCCACAACTACAGGAATAATTTTATATAAGAAAAATCTAGATGTCTTCAACAAGTGCAGGGGAAGGGGGAAAAAAACAGAACACCCCAACCTCAGAGGGTGTTAAACAAGATAATAGCCCACACCGGGAACCACCCACCCAACATGCAGCCCCCACTCATAGTGGGGACTTGTAGCATGTGGAGCCTGCCATGTGGGTGAATGAGGATTAATGTGAACTCATGTATCTGCGTCTTGTCAATTACGTGGCAGGGAAGAACCCCTGCACGCGCATTAGGTTTCTCTTGTTAAAACAGGTAGCCCCCACTCAGGCTATACACACTAAACATGTGAGTGGGGGACTGCACAGGCAGCACATGAACTTCAGTGGACTACTGTCTCATTTGTTTACACCCAGAGTCAACTACCAATCTGACCTGGGGGAAATTCTTTCATGGCCATGAATATGGCAATCAGTCCCCTCTATCTTCAGTTCTCTCTTGTGTGCGTAATTAACTACCTCCCTCTTGGAACGGGTTTGTTACTAGAGTACTGGGGCAACTAGAGTTGGTAATGCCCTAATTAAAGAGGAAACATGATTCAGAGTACTGTCAGCAGTTTCTGATTGGCTCTTTGTTCAGTGAACCAGAGCCCTGCTCCAGCGAGAAATCTGAGCCAGAGCCCATCCACACTGCATTGCATCCAAACCTGACCCAGGTCCAATGAAGCCAGATCTGTTTGAGTGACACCCTCCCCCAGAGCACATTTGTGTCACGATGCTCGGGGGGGGGGGAGGAGGAGAGGACAGCTTAACCTGCACCTTTTCAAACGCAGCTCAGCCTCCTATGGTGTGCTGTGATGTTCTTTTCCAATATTGCCATGTGAAGGAGAGCCTCCGGCAGCTGCAGCGCCTAACCTGGTCCGAACGTGAGGAGCTTGGGCCGCACAATGCGCACACACCAAGCCCAACGGAACCAGGTGGATCTTGTCAAACTTTATTTGGGTTACGGGCCTCTTCAGCAGCAAACAATTTGCCCTGTGTCATCTTCCAAAGTTCAGCAGCTTTGAGTTTCTCCTCTCAAAATTACTCTCTCACTTCTTACACCAACTGCTACCTCCCCCCAAGCAGTGGTAGGAGGAAATCAGGTGCCCTGTGGAGTGCAACATGAGGAAATCGTGACTGGGCTCAGCCACACACAAATCAGGAGAGCAAGGAAGCTGCTTGTAAAGCCAAACAGTCACTATCTTACACCACTTTTGAAGGGGGCCCCAACCTGACTCAAACTATCACTCCTTCCAGTCTTGACCACATCCCCTCTCCTGACTGCAGATGGCTTCCCATAGAGGCACTGCTGCCCCACTCACTCAACTTTCTCCTCCAGCCTGCCAACCTCTGCTTCTCCCAGTACTCTTGGAGCCCAAATCCAAGGCCTTCAGTCTGACCAATCATTGCCAAGACCACAAAAGGAAGAAACCCCTTCTTTTACAGCTTCTACAGAGTCAATTGCTTTCTAGATTTCTGCCAAGCCTCTCTATCCACAATTGGAGATCAAATCCTCTCTCTTCATGCTTGAGGGGCTGGTCTTGTTACAGTATTCTTTAATGTATGGCATAGGGTATTCTTTAATGTATGGCATTGTCCTTGACTGGTTCTCCTCCTACCTCTCTGACCGCTCCTTTAATGTCTCCCTCCCTGAGTCGACCTCCCCCTCCCTTCCCCTCTCGGTTGGGGTCCCCCAAGGTTCTGTCCTTGGCCCTCTCCTCTTCTCTATCT
>QEPC01002394.1:112594-129697 GCA_003113815.1 Sphenodon punctatus | reverse complement strand
GGGGGGGGGGGGGATTGGTGAGGGTTTTTGTTTTTTCTGCACAATGTTTAGTAGTTTTAATTAATTTGTGGGTGCTATTTTAATCATTTTATACCCTGCCCCTCCTGCCAAGGCAGCTTGTGGCGGCTTACAATATCTAATAAAAAAATACTATAATACAAATATAAATATCAGTATAAAATAATAGAAATATAATACATTATAAAAGCAGTATGCAGCCAAAGGGGGACTACAGAAAAAATATAAAAATAAATCAACATAAATAAAAACCCACCCACCCTAAAACTCACCCCTCCACCCTACCTGTCTCCCTCGCCAAAAGCCTGATGCAATAGTCAGGTCTTACAGTATCATCAAAAGGAGGAGAGGTCCGGGGTCACCCAGGCCTCTGTCAGGAGGGAGTTCCACAGTCTTGGTGAGGCCACCGAGAACGCCCTCTCCATAGTTACACACACACACACCCCCCGAGACATCTGGGGGACTTCGAGAAGGGCATTCCTAGCGGACCGCAGGGGTCAATCTGGAACCCGGAGAGTGAGGTGATTCCACAGGTAGGTAGGGCTTAGGCAGTATAGGGTAAGCACCAACACCTTGAATCGGACCTGGAAGACTATAGGCAGCCAGTGCAGAGAACGGGGCACTGGTGTTGGCCATTCTGCACCAGCTGCAGTCTCCAAACCGTCACCATGGGTAGCCCCACATAGAGCATGTTACAATAGTCCAGTCTTAAGGTGATGAAAGCATGGATGATAGCGGCCAGGTCAGAGTCTGAGACATACAGTCAAAGCCGCTGCACGAGATGTAGTTGGCGAAACACGCTCCTCGCCACAGCTTCCACCAGAACATCCAGGCGGAGCTGGGAATCAAGCACTCCTAGACTACGAACCTGGGGAACGAGTGAGGGGCGCCTTCCCAACTGGCATCACCTCTGTCTTGTCGGGATTCAGCTTCAGTTGGCTCGCCCTCATCCAGTCCCCCACAGCTGTCAAACATTGGGTAAGCACTGAGATGCATACTGATGACACCGAACACCAAACCGTCTCACGACCTCGTCCAGCAGCTGCATATACACGTTGAACAGGAGAGGGGACAGAATGGAACCTTGCGGGACTCCACACGAGAAGTCCCGGGGTGATGAAAAATAATCTTTAAGCACCACTCTCTGAGTTCTCCCAGCCAGGAAGGAGTGGAACCATTCAAGAACAGTTCCCCCACGCCGGCTCGGTCCCACAAGCGCATCACCAACATCTCGTAGTCAATGGTAACAAAAGCAGCTGACAGATCTAACAGAATCAGCAGGGTCGAGCGACCCTGATCTAATTCATGGCGGCAGTCGTCGACCGAAGACACAAACGCAGTCTCAGTGCCATAACCCGGATGAAAGCCAGAGTGTGAGGGATCTAGAAATTCCTCTAATTTTGTTAAGATATACATTTTGTTATATCTGTTTTTATTATTGTATTTAATTGTATTTTTTTGTTATTGTTCACCACCCCACACTGCCAGAGGCAGGAGGGGTGGGGTAAAAATGAATTTAATAATAATAATAATAATAAAGCACATGTGCAACCATTAAGTATACCCATTCCTTGAATCATTTTCTTTATTTCCCCAAGATACATATTTCCATACTTAGTAGCATAAGTAGTGCCATACTAGTTCCGATCAACTTTGGTTGCTTGAGAGGAGCACGTAACAGGTCAAAAGCATTTCCTGGTATTAACTGTCAACCACCAACAGCCAGAAGTCTCATCCCCTGACAAACTTAACTCATAAGCCAGCCAGTTATCCTTGGGACATAGGCGAACGATGGTTACTATTAATTCAGTACATGCCCTTGAAACCACATAATTCATTTTAAGTAAAACTGAGGAAAGTGTATACCTTAAACCCCAGGAGAGGAGGCCGAGAGCAGCTCGTTACAAACTTGAGTAGTTTACGTTTATCTTCATCTGTGAAGCTTTCTACAACTCTCCAGAATATTTTAATTACAGCATGGTCTGCTGAGTATCCACCTATAATAGAATTTAAATGTTTCAGAATAAAAACAAACTGAGTTGCAAAAAAAAAAAAAAAGCCAAACATCTTATGCTGCATGCAAGAAATAAACTACTTTTTTAATGTATTACTTCAGGGTGTGTCCTATAAAAATATTATTCAGCTTGAAATAAAATTCCGCAAAGCATACAAACAATAGACAGAGTAGTACAGCGATATGTTTTAGTGGACCAACTCCAGTTGGTGGAGGTGTGCAAAAACTTTCGGACCTCACAGGGGCCTTTCATCAGGCAAGTCAGGAGTTGGATCTTCTCTTTCCCTCCCTTTACTATTGTTTCCAAACACTGTATATACCTTTCTCCTTTGATCAGTCTCCAGTACTAACTCTTGACTTGCCTGATGAAAGGCACCTGTAAGGTCCAAAAGCTGGCATATCTCCACCAATTTGAGTTGGTCCCCCAAAAGATATTACTATATTACTTTGTCTCTATTGCCTATATTTGGAACCAACATGGCAACCTTACTTTCTCTACCTTACTTTCTCTACACAAGTTATGTAGATCCCTGCAACATCCTGTAAGACACTCGGTGCAACACAATGATGTTTTTTATAATTATCCTTTGTTATGTTAATGAAAGTGCCAAGTAAAACTCAAATACTTGCTACACATCTCTCTATGCCATTGATAATGTACTTTGATATGGCACTGCCAGTAATATATTATCTTTAAAACATCATCTAAATAATTGGGAGAAAAAAATGAACTCAATACCATTGAAATCCTATTGACAAGAAGTCCCCTGGGAGATTCAAAAGCAAGATTTATGATTTGATACAGCTACAGCAATGCAAACTGAAGAAAGTTTCTTGGCAGAATGATGGTAAGACTAATTGCTTTTCGTTACTTATGAATTGACAAAGCACACAATTAATAAGCATAATCGGAGGTTCCCCCCTATATGTATGAAGGACAAATTTTTACTAGTTTTGACTTGAGCATTCCTCCTCTTACATAAACTCTATGCGCAAGGACACTAAATTGTGCAGAGTACTGAAGCAAGCATTGCTTTCTGAATAAAACACCAATTCAAAGATCCGTTTAGCACCAAAATATTTGCAACAGTTGTAAATTCATGCTTTTAAAAACACATACATCTTTCCAATTTATAAGGCAGGGTGAGAAACCTTTTCCTTCCCAGGGGCCACTATGAAAATCAGTACACGCTCCAGAGGCTGCACAGAAGTTGGGAGGCAGGGTGCTTAAGGGGTGCATTTGGGAACAGAAGGGTCCAGGTCTTGGATCTGTGCCACGGATCTGCCCCCCTCCTTGTGTGTATGCCCTCATCTCTGCTCCCTTTCTCCGATTTCAATCTTTCAGTGCTTGGAGGTAAGACCTGGATCCAGGAACTAGAAAGGGGCCGAAACAAACTAGCTGTGGGCCGCATTTGGTCCCTCAGGTCTGAGGTGCCTATGCCTGACCTTTTCACAACTGTGATTATTTTATAAGCTTGAACGAAAGGATAGAAAAAATCATGTAACTGGATACTTGTATGCACAAAGATCTCCATCAAACTAATATGCTCTAGACAGCAAAGGAACAATAATGGGAGTGGATGGGGGAGATCAAATGCATACTTACATTTACAAAGCCCCAACTCTGCATCTTTTACTTATATCCTGTCATACCTTTAACTAGCATTTGCAGTGAGACAAGAAAACTATGATCATTTACTCATAGGAGAATCCTACGTATCTGAATGTTTCAGTTGAACTTGAAACAGTCAGGGTTTTTTCAGTGATACTAAATAACTTGCCACCCCCAGGAAAGTTAATGGGAGCTGGGAGAGCTCTAAAAACCTGCTAGCTGCCCAAATATGGATTTATTTTGCACTCTAATTTGGTCTTCAATATTTTTGTTCTCATGTTTGGAATCTCAGGGGCTTGAATCTCTTGCACCCCTAGAAGTAAAACTGGGCCAATCTCCTTTTTGAGAAAAGTTAAGATATTAAATATGGAACAAATTGATTAGTTTTGAACCAGTCACGATACCTCATTTAATTTAACATAATTGTAATTTACTTACCTGAATAGTTTGTGAAGGATTTAAGGTCATCAAGACTAATGGGAATCTGCGCACCAGAAATCAGAACCTACAGCAGAGAGAATGGAGAAGGCACGCAATTTTAAATCTTCTGTAAAAAGTCTAGTCTTCATGATTTGTGATATCTATTCTTCAATATATTTAATACCTGTATTTCCTGCTGATCAAACATTCTAAGCCATTCAAGATTAACAACGTTGGCCAGACCTTGTCTGAATGCAAGGCAATGCTGTCTAATTTGTTTGTTCAGTCTGTAGTCTGCTACAAGATGGATGTATGCTATTCTGTTAGCACTGGTGACAGGAATATCTTTTCCGCCTGGCTTCAGTTCAACCACCTGAGAACATAAAAATTAATAATTCGGCTAAGAATCTTTTCAATACATCATTGTGTACACACGCACAAATACACATTTCCCAAGTAATAGAGACTTAAGGAAGTGACTCACGCACTTTAATACAAAAATAATCAAAACCAATTATAAAAATGTTCACGTAAGTTGAGGTAAGAGCTTCAACAGCTCTCCTGGTTTCTTAAAACAATAAATAAATCCCTTTCTTGCTACTTGTTCCATAGCTGAGACAGTAATCCCGTTTCCAATACAAAAGCAATTCCACAAATAATTGAAACTAAGCGTATTTTAATGAAAGGCATCTTCTGTTGTTACCATGCAATCCGTAACAACAGAACTTTATACTCAAGTAGTAAACTCTGAATACTTTGATTTGGCTATCATATAAAAAGGCACTCACTGGCCTGGGAATCTAGAGATCCTTTGGCCAAGGGGCAGAGAGAAACAAAGTTTTCTTATTAATTTTAACAAATTCTAACTAATTTTGCTGGCAGCAAAAGTATGGATCTGGGTCCAACATAGTCTTAACCACCACTGACTGCAGTAGAGTTTCACTAGTAGCACTGTGGATTTTTTCCTCGACATTGAAAGAATTTTTGTGCGTGTTAGTGTATACAGGGGACACTCTTGCTAGCAGAGACATGACATACTAGGTGTAGTGGTAGGTTTTTCTCTGTTCAACTTTTGCCACTAGATGGAGCAACATAACAGCATAGGCATTTCTAGAACATATGAGGGCACAATATAAAGCATTTTTAAAAGGACAATATATACATAAATCTCCAAACTGGGGGGAGGGAGGGGGGATAAATCACATCATCCAAAAATCAATTTTCCTCTAAGTACTTTACGAGTTTCATTACCAGAATGATACATTTAAATTTTAAAAGCAATTGGTATGAAGAAAATATTTAAAGTGTGGACAATAAGGATAATATACAATGTACCTAAGGTAGATTAAAAGAACGCTAAGAATTTCATTTATTGGAACTACAGATTTCTTCAAAATGATTGCAAGAAATTAGGGTAGACCAAAATAATATTAATCCCCCATTTCTTAAGAAGTCTGTACAAACTGCATTATACTGTATAATACCTTAATTAGATTTAAAATTGGCTCTCACAAATGTCATTCTTTTCCATGTATACATGTTGTTTTGTGGGTGGGACCGCAGGATGGTGTGGATGGGGATGACAAATGCAGCGTGGCAGTCTTTTTTTTAAAAAAATAACCACAATGGACATATGTCATTGAGAGACAATCTACTGCCCTGACATCCAAAGGCGGATAGAAACCTACTAAGATGTGCTAGATGAGTCTAACAGATGGGAGTCTCCTTTCTTGAATCCTTTTCTTAGGAGACTTGATTGATCTCTATTTTGTGCATCTGAGCCAGAAGTGAAACGCCAATGTCACATCAATAACTAGTTCATTCTAAGGAGCTTCTACTTGTTGCGGAATGCACACTACTCAATGTGTAGAAGCAGCATTCCTCTAAATAGGAATAAGACCCTGCATGGTGCTGAGAGCACTCAACACCTCAATTAGGCCAACTTTGCCAGATCCAGAATCTCAAAATAAGCATCTACTTTGTATATCGTACTGCTGTAATAAGAACGTAAGAAGTGCCGCCATACTGGGTCAGAACAAGGGTCCATCGAGACCAGCATCCTGTCTCCAACAGTGGCCAATCTTAGTCAATTGGGATAAGTACCCAACAGGTCATAATGGGGGAATCCATTCCTGGTTGTTCAGTCCTACCTCCCAACAGTCAGAGGTGACATCTCCCAAACCTGCTTGGCTAATAGCCATTAATGGACCTATCCTCCAAGACCGTATCCAATCCTTTTTTAAACCCAGCTATACTACTGGCCTTGACCACACCCTCTGGCAACCAATTCCACAAATTAACTGTGCATAGAGCGAAAACACATATATTTGTTTTAAATTTGTTGCCAGTTAGTTTCATGGAATGTCCCCTAGTTATAGTGCTATTTGAGAGGGTAAATAATTCCCTGTTTACTGGTTTCCACACCACTCATGGTTTTATAAGCTTCTCTCATGTGCCCTCTCAGGTGTCATTTGTCCAAGAGGAAGAGCCCTAACCTATTAAGGCTCTCCTCATATGGAGCCATTCCATATCCTTTATCATCTTTGTTGGGATAGAGTAGGGTATAAATTGAACTACTACTACTACTACTACTACTACTAGTAGAGTGCATTGCAGCAGCCTAGCCTCGAGGTAATGAAAGCATGGATGATGGTGGCCAGATCTGAGTCAAAATTAAAGGGACACAGCCCTTTACTAGTAGTAGTAGTAGTAGTAGTAGTAGTAGTATTTGTTGCCTTCCCTGTACCTTTTCCAATTCTACTATATCTTTTCTCTGTGTTCTACCCCAGTAACAGTGTAATCAAGGTAAGCAAATTGGAAAAAAAATAAAGAAAAGTAACTCATCTTTCAAAATTATTGTAATCTGGGGTGTTTAAAGGATAAATTAGAGAGTTTAAAATCAGACTTGGACCTGAATAATTTTTTTAACAGGCTAACTGCAAATGCATTTTCCCCTCATTTAAAAGAAACACCATACAAAGCAGAAGAAAAAGCATGGATACTAAGATTTCAGTAATCCCAAATATCTAACAGATGTCATTTGCCTCATTTTGACCACCTTCACTCTAAATGACAGACAAGCCTTATCAAGCACCTGGTATTGAGTGAAACTGCTTTTTCAGGATTTTATTATTTCCTTTATTTATTCCTCTATGACTTGCATATAGAGAAAAGGGGGAGGAAATGGAGTGCCATACTGGTATTGGACACTGACTCCCTGACCAGCTACTGCCTGCCTGTCTCTAACTTTCCTTTATTAGGGAAGGTTATTGAATGGGTTGTTGCCCAGCACCTTCAGGCTCATCTTGATGCTATCAGATTTCTGGACCCATTTCAGTCAGGTTTTTGTCCGGGGTATATAGCACAGAAACTGCACTTGCGGCCTTGGTTGATGATCTACGCCTGGGGTTCAACAAGGGGAACTGTGCCGTCGATCTTGTTAGACCTCTCAGCAGCCTCTTAATATGGTCATCACGAGGTGTCGCTGATATGATTAGGGGACCTGGCAGGGTGTGCAGGACTGCTCGAGTGGTTCCATTTGTTCCTGTCGGGGAGATCCCAGCGGGTGGTGATGGCAGAGTTCTCATCTGGACTGGATAAGTGAGCCGATTTAAGCTGAATTCAGATAAGACTGAAGTGATGGTAATTGGCCGATCTTGTGTCCTGGAGGGAATTGGAACCAGTTATTGATGGGGTCCCCTCTGCTTATGGTCCCCTTACTGTGCCTGGAACATCAGGTTGCAGTGGTGGCCAGCTGCACTTTACCAATTCCATCTGATGAGGCGGCTGCATCCCTTTAATTCTGACTCAGATCTGGCCACCATCATCCATGCTTTCATTACCTCGAGGCTAGACTGCTGCAATGCACTCTACGTTGGGCTACCCTTGGTGACTGTTTGGAGTCTGCAGCTGGTGCAGAACATGGCAGCCTGGTTCCTTTTGGGGGTGGGTTGCAGTGAGCACATTACACCTGTGCTCTATAATCTGCACTGGCTCCCTATAGGTTTCCAGGCACAATTCAAGGTGTTGGTTTTGACCTTTAAAGCCCTAAATAGCCCACATATCTGAGAGACTGCCTTTCCTTCCATGCTCCACTGTGGCCAGCTGGGAGCGCTCTCTTGCGGGTACCAGCAGCCAATCTTATCAGTACAACAAAGGCCAACGGGGAGACATTCTCAGTTGCTCTTCCAGTATTATGGAACTTCCTTCCCCCAGAGATCTGTCAGATCATATTCCGGAGGCAGTGTAAAATCTCTCTCGTTGGCAAAGCATTTGGCAGGCGGGGGATAGGAGCTGGGAGAGTTACGGGTGGGGATGGATTTTTCTTTTAATGAGGTTTTGGAGTTTTATCGTATTTTTATTTTGTGTGTTTTATGTTAGCTGCCCTGAGCCTTAGCGGAAGGGCGGGACAGAAGTCTGAATAAATAAAATAAAAAGATCATAATAGGAAACTCAGCGCTTGCAATGGGTAAATCTAAAATCATTCACCTTTTCTAGAATGAAGAGTTTTTTTTCATGGTCAAACAGTTATTTTTCTCGATTATTATGTATAAAATTTCTGCGGGACAAAATCTTCCAAATCAGCAAACAAACACAAACATTAAGAATTAGAAACAAACTTACATAATATTTTATGCATTAATCCTAAAAATGCAATTGTTAAATATATAATTTCATACTACTGTTTGTTTATACTAGTGCAGCGCTCTCAACCACAGTTGCCTGCAGCCTGCCTTGCATCCCCATGGACCTGGAAGCAGCTGGGGAGAGGGACAGAGTGCTGTCGCTTGGATGGGAAGCAGCAGCCTCAGTCCCCTTTTCATTTGGTTTCCCAGGTGCTGGTATGGAGGTGAAGGAAGCCGAAGTCATTGCGCTGCTGCGGCCTCTCTAACCCTCCGTCCAGCCACTTCTGGGTCTGACAGTGGGCAATGATGGTTTTAGATAACTGCACCTGCAGCAGGTTGGGCTCCCTTGGTGCAGTTACTGACGACTGGCTGCCACTAAGTGTATGACAAGGACGTCGTGCATGCGCACTAGGTGCCAGTCTTAATTGAAATTTAGCCAAGGTAGCAACTGTGGACCTGGGCAGCTCTCACATCTTCTCTATCTAGGCTGCAAAGCAGTGCTGTATTGAAAGGAAACGGGGAAACCCCGTCCCCCTAAAAAAAGGGGGGTGTTCTATAAAGCAGGGGTGGGGAACCTCAGGCTCAGGGGTGAAATGCTGCCTGTGGCAAGTTTTTATGTGGCCCCTTGCCACTTCCTGAATCTGGCCCTTGGATCCAGTTCTTACTGCCAATCACTGAAAAACTGAGCTGAATGGAGCAGAGATGAAGCCATACAAACAAGGATAGGGGACAGTTCCATGGCACAGACCCATAATTTGAGCTCTCCTTTCTTTGAGTGCATCCCTTAAGCACCCCTGCCCCAACTTCTGTGCAGCCCTCAGAGCTTGTGAGAGCTTTCAAAGTGGCCTCTGAGAGGGAAAAGGTTCCCCACTCCTGCTAGGAAGAACAGGGCATCTGGTAAACCCAATTTGGCCTAACGCATTAGTAACAGAATTTCCAACCTCCTTTTCTGATACGTTTAATAAGGATTCTGACTTTCACTATAGAGAATGCTCCTGAGTCACAGCTGCACAGTGGGCGCTGGTATAAAGGCAGCTATTTACAATGGTAGATTTATGGTGTATTTATTAGGCATTAAAGTGGTTCTTTAGCTGAAAACTAGTGATAATGTACACTCAACATATAATGTAATTTAAGTATTCAGCTATTTTCCAGGCAAAGTGAATTAGCAAACCTTAATACAATTAATTAGTACTTTATGCTTAAGTAAGTTCTGGTGATTAAACATGGGACAAAATGAATTTGTCTACATGAGGTTTACTAATGTTAAAATATAGAAAAACAGGTTAATCAGTAACTCATGAATATTCAAATGCATGAGATAATTAATAAAGCAATTAGTGCTGTTGCAATTATATTAAAATTCAAGAGGGCATAATAAGGAGACGGCTCATATTTCAAGGAGAGCTGCATGATCAGCCAAGCATTTAGGCCTGGCATGAGTCCCACGGATGTGAATAGGACCTGATGTGCTTGTGCTAACAGCTACCACGGATGCTAAATGCCCAGAGAATCATGCTGTAAAGCACTACTTTGTTCCTTACACAAGCATAGACAGAGTAATATAGTTCTATAGTAGGTTATATAACATACTGATTAACAAACAAGCTTATTACAAAAACAATACCCCATTTTGCCCAGTCCGTCTCCCCTCACAAGGCTGTAGACATTGACAAGGCTGCGACAATGGGTAAAGTGGACATGACAGCGACCTGCTATGGCCCGCCTGGAACTGGACCCGACCTGCACGTATGTGCAGGCACCGTCAGATGCTGGTCTGGGATTGCCCCTGGCCGTGTTGGTGGCTAGCCTGAGCGCTGACCTCGGGAAACCCCCGAAGTCACAGCCTGGGCCTGCCTGACGGGGCCAAAGCAGGCTATCGTGTCTTTTCCCAGGCTGCCAACACAGCCTGGGGCAGGTCCACCATGGCCGCCTGCAACGATGGGCTGTCATTGGCCACCACTGCTGCTCATCATGGCCGCCCCAAGCTGTTTTTTCAGGAGGAGCAGGGTATAAAATTGTAGAAATAGATGAATTGTAGAAAATCATGGGGGGTGGGGAAGGGGCACAGCACAAGTGTTCTCCCCGCCCTTGGGCATGTCTGTTCGACGCCCCAACCTGGTCTGGACCATGTTAACTGTGGCTTCCCAACCTGGGGCGGGTCACTACTGCAGAGCCGTCACTTCTGTTTTCACCCAATGAGGAAGAGAGCTGAATAGCTAACTATGTAGGAGTCCAGTGTTATCGCTTTCCTTTTACCTTGAGTTAACAACAATATTCTGTTACTGCTGTACTGTTAGAAAGATTGACTAGTCTGCTCTTAGGTAGAATATGTAATGGATTGACAGGTCTCTGTTGAGGTGGGAGCTGCTTGTAGAGTGGCTTAGGGGTCTGTTAACTAAATAGAAAAGGATGTGAAAGCAGCTGCTTGGCGAGGTGGTCAGGAGGTTTGGCGTGCGGTGTCAACAATATGCTGACGACACCCAGTTTTACCTCTCTTTTTCATCTGACCCAGGTCCAGCAGGCTCGGTGCTTACTGGGTGTCTGACAGCGGTGGGGGACTGGATGAAGGCTAACCGACTGAAGCTGAATCCTGACAAGACAGAGGTGATGCTGGTGAGTAAGGCGGTGGAGAGGGCGGCCCCAATGATTGATAGCGTTTGTCCTCCACTGATCTCCCAGGTACGGAGTCCAGGGGTGCTCCTGGATTCGCAACTCCACTTGGATGTTCAGGTGGAGGCTATGGCAAGAAGTGCTTTTTGCCAATTACATCTGGTGTGCTGGCTTCAGCCATATGTATCAGACTCTGACCTAGCCACTGTCATCCATGATTTCATCACCGGCTGGACTATTGTAACGCGCTCTACGTGCGGCTACCCATGGTGACGGTTCGGAGACTGCAGCTGGTGCAAAATGTGGCAGTCCGTCTCCTGGTGGGATTGGGCCGCCAGGAACATATTACACCGGTTCTTCGATCGCTGCACTGGCTGCCTGTAGTCTTCCAGGCCCGATTCAAGGTGTTGGTGCTCACCTATAAAGCCCTAAATGGTCTAGGCCCGATCTATCTGCAGGACCACCTCATCCCTCGAGTCCTGGATCGGCCCTTGCGGTCATCAGGGGGGCGCCCTCCTCGAGGTGCTCCGAGTCTTCCGGGGGGCCACGATGGAGAAGGAGTTCTCGGTGGCCGCTCCACAGCTTTGGAACTACCTTCCGATAGAAGCCTGATTGGTCCCAGATCTCCCCTCTTTTTGACGTAGTTGTAAGACCTGGCTGATCCGCCTGGCGTACGGTGGGGAAGATGGGGAGGGTGTGTTTAAACTGGACAATTTAAGATCAATGAAATATTTTAAATCTGTTATATATTGGGAAGTATTCGTACCACCGGAAAAAAATTGTTTGAAAAACTATTTAAAACGTTAGAGGACTGTTCCATATGGATGTTAGAAATTCATCATGTAATACTTCATTTCCATGAACTAGTAGCAGACTTTTTCAAATAAAATAAAATTTAAAAAAAAAAAATCAAGAAGTTGGCACAAATGCAATTCATTTTTTTGAGTAGCATAGGTTCTGTCATTGTCCATGCCAAATATTGAAATAGTCTGAGTCACTACACCTTCACTCAAAGTTGCACAAAACACCACTTGTTACACGTGTGCCTTATCACTTTTACATCCAAGCAGGAGTGTATTAGGGAGATTAATAATTAACTTACTATGCTAGTAAGAGGGGGGGGGAAATGCTGCTCTTACCTGTGCCTCCCCGAGGTCATTATTCACCACAGTAAAGTTTAGTCCAAGTTCTTCCACATCCCCTTCGTAGCTCTTCAGGAAAAGCAAATTTTTGTACATTTCAGGATCTAACGAGGCCAGGTGATGAATGTCCACATCAGCACTTGTCCCCAGCAACTTGGAGAGGAAAAAACTAGCAAACGGAAGCTCTACCAACATATTTTCATATAAAGCCTAAAAATTAAAAGTAGAAAATTTAATTTTTTTTAATATGTACAGTATAAATTCTGAATGTTTATCATTTGTTCCTTCAGCTTATGTAGCTCTCTCATCATTTCCTATCCACGCTGAACTTGTCAGTATGATATATATCCCATGTGCCATATCTGTTGACATGTTAAACTATAATTTGAAAATTGGTTCAGTAATCCACTAATCCTGTTAGTGCCTCTAAAAATATTATTTGCCCATTGCTAAAGCTCTAGCATGTTCATGCTCTTTCGCTCAAGCATATATCCATGCCATTAATGTGACAGATGCTGTAAACTTGTCCAAAAGACTGAACACACACTGGTGGTATTACTAAAACTTTTCGCCATGATTCATTTAAAAAATAAAACTGGGTTTATAGATGCCTATACAATTTCCTCCAGTACAACTTCATTTCCTCCAATCTGTATAATCAGTCAACCCACACAGCTACCCAGAAGCACTCTGTTTTCGAAACCTCTTGCGTGCTATTTCATGAGTGAAACACAAGTACTACTCCATGATAAAAAGTAACTATGTAACAAGGAATCTTGACGACAGATTTTTGCTCTGTGCATATTCAAAATCAACTCTGAATCAATTTTAGCGCGCAAAATAATCTGTGGTTTGTTTGTTTTTTTGGTAAAAACATACATGACTGCGGCATGGTGGCAACACGGCCTGGGAAGCCGCAATGGATACAGTCTGGGTCACAGAACAAATCTGCCCACAGCTGGGGCCCAGGGAAGACAGGGCGAAACAGGAGTGTGGGGTCAGCTGGCTGCGCCCAGCGCTCCGCCTCCTGCCACAATGGGCAGTCACTGTGGCCAATGACAGACAGCCATGGCGGCTGGTCATGGAGGTTCCCCAACCGAGGCCATGTCTGCCAGCCTGAACAGATGCTTTGGCCCAGACGGGAGGGCCTTACGCTGACATGTCCCAGTGCAATCACAGGTCAACATCTGGCAGCCCCATCACAGATGTGCAGGTAAGGTCTGGGCCAGAGCGGGCCACGGTCACATCTGTTTTTAACCTTTCATTTCTGCTAAACTGGAAGAGAGAATATGGTTGAGATAGAGGAATTCTATTTTTTTATTACTCAAACATTGTTGCTAACTTCCAAGTACAGAGACTTGTTATTTACAACTGCACAATCCACTGAAGTTGATAGTGCATTAGTGTTCATTTGTCAGAATGAAAGAACCCAACTTGGCTTTAAGTTCCCAAAATGAATTTAGAAGACAGATGGAAAAAGTTCTTTTGCAATATCTGATCTGCTGAAACTACACAGATGGGCAGCAATGCCATTTCCCCTTGAGTTGCTATCAGAGTACAATAGCGTAGTGGCATGACAATTTTACTTATGTGTCACTTGTAGAGTCAAAAGCTTTCCACTGGCCAGCAGGATAACCAGTCTCAACAAGAGGGAAAAGTGACAGGGAGGAACAGAGAAACGATTAAATGAATTATGAGTCATTCACTGTGTTACTAGAATTTTCAGATGTTCAGGTGAAGGGGGAATCACTATGAAAGTTTCCTTCTTGGCAGAGCCTCTTGCAAGCAGCCTGACCACACTAGTAAATATGCCTGGTCTCTCCTCCACCCACTCTGAAAATTTCCTAGCGGTGCTCAGGCTGCTTGCAGCAAAGGGACCCCCGCAGCATCAACTGAACTCCCTCGCTCCATAGTGCAATGCCCCCTTGTCCCAGGCAGAAATAGTAGCGACGTTTCTGTTTTGAAAACTTGGGTGTTACTTAATTCCTCTGTAACTGGCTGGAATAACTAGGAAAGGAAATGTTATTCAGGAAAACAATGAAGAGCTCTAATTACCCAGTGATGTCCTAATAAGGGGCCGGTATTTTTTTGTTTTGCTTTTCAAAAAAGCCTCACACAAAGTGGTGTATTTAAACCTACCATTAACAATTCATGAATAAGGAGTTCAAAGCCAAAGAGGGCATTATACATACAACTGTGTGATTTATTCAAGGTGGTGGAAGTCAAACCCCTCATTTGTGAAGCTGACTTTAAAAGTAAACTAGAAGTGTAAATCATTAATTTGCAATGTATACAGTTAATGTTTGCTTTTCCTGCATTAGTAACAATAAAACTATTGTAATGTCTTAAATATATCAGAGCTACCTGAATTCAAAATGGAATTCCATCTATGACTCATAAAATGTAAATGCAAAGGTGTAATTTTTTACGCCAGGCAGGTTTAAGCCTTTAAAGCATTTAATATACAAGCACTAATAAATGATAGCACTAAAAACTATGATCACATCAGCTAAATGTATTATAAATTAAATTTCCATAATGTATGCATCTCAAATACAAATGTAGGCATAAATCAAGGTATTTTCTAAACACAGGTTAATTACACAAATTCAGAAACTGTCTATTTTTTATGCAAAATAATCCACTTAGCATTTTTCATATTGGTCTTAATTCTTAGCCACTTGCAACACTTGCTCCTAGAAGCCTATCAATAACTCCATGTCAGGAAAAAATAGCAATAGGTATATGGAAGAAACTTGTATGTTATTTTTCAAGTGTCTGTCTTTTATGAGTGTTTATTGCTAGAAATTGTGCCAAAATGATTTGAAATAAAAAGGATTAATTATAGTAGAAGCCTTTTAATATAAGTGAGTGCAGTAGTAATGCAATTAATGCAAATTGTGGTGCTATCAGGAGAATAAATGTGAACAACATCACAGGCCATTTCTGTTTGCTGCCAAATAACTTTAGTAATTTACTACATTAAGAATCAATAAAAAATAATGCTTTTCAAATGCATCACTATCAATCTTCAGGTAGTTCCAAAGTGAACATTTATAACTTAATCTAAAAACTATATGAAGCACTTTTAAGCCACCTTGATCATGGAGCTTGATGATCATTTTAATTACTACTTTTCTTTGCCAAATCATTCTAAATATAAGAGACAAAGCACATTTGTAAACAAAGTAAGATGAATAGTTATGATTCCAATTAATGTAAAAGAGAAGTTTTGGTAATGAACATCCTTCCCAAAATGTCTTCATAAATGCACAAAAACTTTTTGATAATTTAATCACAATTGGGTTCAGCTCGTTCAAGGTAGTTAAGTGTAATCACCCCTGCATTGCAACGATGTGGACACACGTCCTATTCTTCAGGAATTTCTTAGACTGGCCACAATCTTAGAGATCGAGGTACATGCACAAACTAAGCGCACGCATACAGTGGACGTGCATGCACCAAGCCCAATATGTGGGTGCACCATATAATTGGGATGAATGTATTGTGTGTGTGGTGCACACAGGGCGAGAGCAAATCCTGTGCTTGGTGCATGTGTGCACCACCTGTACACAGCGTATGCATGCACCTTGGACTGGGCCCTCAGTTTTCAATATCAGGCTAACAGGAACACATATCTGAAGGGAAGAAATGTTTGCAGGCTGGCTGACTCACACGAAAGTAAGGAATGCTACACTGGGTTAGGACCAGTGGTCCATTTAGCCCAGCGTTCTGTCCCTGTGGCCACTACCTTATACTTTAGAGGAAGCCACAGGGGTGATTTGTCATGGGCTGGTCACTCAGTTTTCGGCAACCAAAGATTTACAAGAAGTCTGAGCATAAGGTTCCATCCCCTTGACTACCTAGCCTCCCAATTCGTCTAATTTTTTAACCCAGTTTTACTCTCACTACATCTTTCAAAGCATTATTATTACCACTAATAATTACTTACAGAATACAAGCAATGTGTCCGCCACCGAATAATCATGAGTAAGAGACAGGTCCCTGACCCAGTGGGTCTACAATTTAGGATGGACAGGGAGAGACAGGGATACATTCATGAAACTGAGAGGTTGCAGGTGCTTGTGCTTAGCTTAATTACACGGGGCAAAGGATGTGTGTGCTGAAGGGTAGGACAGTGAGGAGCCTGATGGACAAGGTAGGTTTTTAGGAGGGATATGAATGCTGAGAGGGAGGGAGTAGAGTGTGTGTGTCCAGGCAGAGGAAGTTCCAGCATAGGAAAAGAGGCAAAGACAGTTTAGGAAGCAGGAGACACTGGGGCAGATGAGGGTAATGGCAGAGGAAGAGTAAAATTCCCAGATAAAAGCAAAGCAGGAAACGAGGGCAGAGACAGGGGGAGTAAGGCCATGAAGAGCCTTGAAAATGAAGACACAGGGTGTCTTCAGACGTTACGAGATCACGGTGAACCACGGTGAATACCCACCTGTGGTCACCGTGTCTCGAACGTCTGTTTGGCGGGCGCCAGATGTTCGCCACGGTGAATCCCCACATGGGGTCAGTTTGAACCACGCTTCCCGGGCTAGCCGGGGGAATGTCCTGGGAAGCGTGGTCAAACGGACCCCGGGCAGGGACCAACGAAAAGTAACGTCTGGCCGCGCGCCACGGCCCGGGATCCCCGGCGGGATCCCGGGCCATGGC
>QEPC01002394.1:95607-111961 GCA_003113815.1 Sphenodon punctatus | reverse complement strand
TAAGAGCTGAATTCCGAAGAAACATCTCTGGACAGTTAAAGAGAGATGTCAAGATGATAGTAGAAAAGTTAACTAGGAGCAAGAGAGCCAAAACATGTTTTGTGTACAGAAGTACAATTCTGAGGAGAGAAACTGCACCCTCCCATATGCACAACATATACAACACAGGTGCACCCTCCCATATGCACAACATAGACAACACAGGATCTTACATACTAAAATGTTGTATGGGGCTGACTTTGAAGACTGGAACCTGCAGTGGATGCAGAACATGGTGGCCCGCCTTCTGCCGGGGGTGGGTCGCCGGGAGCACATTACCCTGGTGCTCAGGAATCTGCACTGGCTGCCAATAGCTTTCCAGGCACAATTCAAGGTGCTGGTTTTAACCTTTAACACCCTAAATGGCATGGGCCCCAGGTATCTGAGAAACCGTCTCTTCCCCTATGTCCCGTTGTGGCCTCTGAGGTCATCAGAGAGCGCCCTCTTGTAAGTGCCAACTGTCTGTGAAGTTGCTACATTGAGCGCGCACAGGGGGGTGTTCTCGGTTGCTGCCCCACAATTATAGAACACCCCTTGGAGGTCTGCCTAAGGCCAAGCCTGTTTGTCTTCCAGAGGAGACGTAAGACCTTACTGTTTGGATAGGCAGGGATAGGGTTTGGTGGGATTAGGTAGAGGAGTTTGGGGAGGAGGACTGGTGGGTGGCCAGTGGGGCTAAAGGGAAGGGTGGGTGGGATTATGAGGTTTTAAAAGGGATTTTAATGTATTATTGTATATTAGATTTTTTTTAGATTGAATGTTGTTAGCTGCCCTGAGTCTTCGGAGAAGAGCAGGGTAAAAGTGTAAAAATAAATAAATTTTTAAAAACCACAAATAAATACAACCCCCCTTAGTCACACACAAGTAAACTATAACTACATAGAAAGATCCCTGGCAAACTTGACAGAGTTTTCTGTTCTTCCCCCTTTCCAGGAAACTATACTGGGGAAAGCTCCTCCAAAACAGAGGGTTTGTCTCACGCTGTGTTTTAGTGCTGGTCAGACGTTAAGTTAATCTAAACATTTAATTGTTCAAATAAAGCACGCATAAAGGATGCAGTGACTTAGTACAGTGGAGCCTAAATATGTTTGGAAAGAGCTCATTAAGAATCCAACTCTACAAACTGATGCTCTAGAATAAACCCATGTTTCCATTTTTGCTTGCAGCGAGTCTGCACAGTAACCTTTTCTAGTGCGTATATTTACAGGACAGGGTCACAAACAGCTTTCATCACTTGCGGTTCCTAGTCTCTAACTACTCAATTGCTCACTCTCCCCATTAACCCTTTGTTTTTAATCTGAAACAGATTTTTTTAAAAGATCATTGAAAATAAATAAAAAATATTTTGTGTATATTATGTTTGAAAAACACAGGTAATGCCATTCCAGGTCAGGTGAATGATCTGTCTAGTCCAGTACCATGTCTCTAATGGTGCCCAGTGTCAGATGACTCAGAGAAAATGTACAAGAAACAAAGCAACTACAGAATAACCCAGTCCCTGTTCATTCCCAGTTTCAGAAAGCATGAGATGGCATCCCTTAACAATCTTGGCTAATGACCACTGAAAGATTACGGCCTAAATTTAGACTCAAATTCACATTCAGACATGTGCGTACGTACTCCACAGGTACCACTGAATCAAATATATCTTTTTACTTCTCTAGTGTTAAGTTCAAGTATGATTCTCAAAGGATGTGCAAGAAAACATAATTTGGGCTCTGCTTCCTGGAATAAGTTAACAACATTAAAAAAACAAAACAAAAAAACCCCAAATCCCAACAACAACAGAACACAGTTTCAGAGACCTGTGTTCATTTCATTTTCCCTGTTGTCACCAATGGGGAAAATGCAATGAACGTGGGTCCCTGGCTGTAACAGAGCTTCAAATCTTAAGAGGAATACATTTCTCAGAAAGGGGAAAGTCATTTCCAAATCAATGTAGCCTATTGGATAAGGTGTTTGACTTGGACATGGGAAATCAGAGAAAAAATCCTGCTGTAGTTATCAACTCACTGGGGGGTTGCGTCTCTTTGCTTCAGTTCCCCCATCTGTAAAATGGGGATATTAATCATCTCTCTCACAAGTTTGTTGGGAGGCTGAATTAGATTAGGATTGTAAAGCACTCTGAACATTGAGTGCACTCAATGAGATGGAGGTATTTAAAATATACTTTAGTCAATTAAAAACTTTATAACTGATAATTTGTATTCCGAGAATGACCTATTGACTAAAATGTATATAAATAAACAAATAAATTAAAAAACAAGAGATTTGGTTCTTAACTGCATCTCTCACCATAAAATCCCACTTCAATAGGTGGAAACTTTCAGCTAACATGATCTTTTCTTTGATTCCTAAATGAAGATCCTTACTTAACATCAATTTTTATGAGAATAGAAAGTACTATTCAAATCAGTACACAATACTGATCATTAGCCAAGTAGTTTACAGCTTCATAATACCAGCTCAATCAGAAATGTTACAATTAAGTCAGGCAAACTCTCTAATTCATGCTACAGTAGCTCTGATTTCTATACTGTTTTCTTTTCTGGTTATGCAGGCGTGCTTTGTATGACGAGGAAAGCTCTGGAAAGATGTGCTGGTACTTGCTGGACTGCTACCACCTTAGTTCTTCTGACTGAAATATCAGTAGTCTGCACAAAAGAATGTTCTTCAAGTTTAAACCGAAGTTAAAATGAAAGTTCAGAAGGAAAGTAGGTGCAAAGACTTTTACTTTTATTCTATGGAGTTTGTAAAAAAATAGTACAAAGTTAGCTATCATGAATCTAACCAGTAGGCACACTTATCAATTGAATCAATATCTTTATAGCAGCAAACTACTCATTTTCAGTGAGAGTTCAAATACAATAAAGAATTTATTTCAGTAAATATTCTGAACTTAATTGACTTAAATGGACCTAGGTGTTTCCAACCTCGAGAAAAGATCAGGGTGCCATTACCACATACTTTAACTGTTTATTTATTCCCTGTCTGGAAGCCTGATTTAGAGGCAATAAAATGCAATCAGTACACAGACCAGAAGCAGGAATCATCTGCTAATGGAACTTTTAATTGAGAAGTGACCACTGACATGAGGTAATTCTTCCCATGTAGGATTGCTTCCAGAGACCTCTGTGCACTTTATCACGGTAAACAATCACTAACATATGCATTAAAAAAAATTTAAATACATTACGACCCAATAAATATCACAATCAATCAATACACTCTTTTCTTTCCCTGAGATTTAGTGTTAAAATACCATACTTTAGTAGTCCTTTAGTGCTGGACATATATTTACAAGGTTGGTACTAAGTTTAGCAATTTGTAATCAAAAGATAATCGCCTATGTTAAGGAAATCAGTACACAAAGAATTTGTCAGCTTGAATGAAAATGTTAGCAAAGAAACTCCTGCAAGTATCTGTATACATTTATAAGTGGGCTGACCAACTTCTCTAACATACCATCACTTCATCCTCATATTTTGTTGATGAGCATTGCATCATTACTACTCAAGGTCAATAAGCTTTCCAATAAAAAATTCTTATTTTTAGGGTTTACTGTTTGGGACTGTCCGTAAAGTATACCCTAAGTTACAGGGGAATCGCCTAGTAGCAAACTTGCAATAATTTGTGAGGAGGGAAGGGAAAGAAAAGCTATTGGTCAGACATGATGCCACAGTCACACGTTAGTGTCTCCAGCCGAATCATTTCATCCAAGGCTGTCCAGCTTCTTGGCTGCTGTGGGCCCGATTGTATCAACAATTTACTAGTGGGCCAGATTGCAGGCTAGTGCTTGTGGTCAAACCTTTATCAACATGAACTGTCCATGTTAAACATGCAAAGTTTGGGACTGTTATTGCATGACATCATTCTGGAAATGTGTATCCATATTTTAAAAAATAAAATATTCTACAAAATTGGATTTTAAAGCTGCAGGCTGGATGGAACCCACTGTGGGTCAGATCTGGCCTGCCATTTGGACTGGGTTTATTTCTCTGTGCCCTGACTTAGTACACAATCTCTAGCAGTCATGGGTATACTCCCTTGCTCCCCCCCCCCGACTCCTTGACCACGTGGGTGGCGGGGGTACAAGCTGAGCGACCACCTCCTAGTGCTCACTCCTGCACCCCCGGTTCCCTGTACATATCACCTCCCAGCAGCCTCCACATTTGCCTGTTCTACTACCCCCTCCCCCCCCATGCCCTGTTTATTTCCCTGTGCCCATGCAAATACACCCCACACCCAAGCAAATACTCCCCACCTGCAGACTATGCAGATCCAGTGTGGTATAATGACTAAGGGTGCAGTACTTGGACTGGGAGGCAGGGGGGACCCCAATTCTAGTCTCATGTTAGCCAGAAACTCACTGCATGACCTTGGACCAGTTGCAATATTCTCTCAGCCGAACGTACAGTAGCTCACTGGAGTCCAGGTTTTTGCTCTTGGGGCGCTTTTTTGGAGTGTTCCAAAAGCAAAAGTAAACAGAGTGAGAGGCAAGAGTGTGTTCGTTCCTCCGACTACTCTAGGCAATGTGTCTGGGACTCTACGGTCCTGGAGGACCTGTACGCAGGCAGAGGCTGTGCACACCCTATAATACTACTACTACTCATCATTTCTATAGTGCTACTAGGCACACACAGCGCTTTACAGTGTGAGTTTTTGAAGGCAGGCCCCTGCCATGTAGGTTTACAGTATAATATGGGTGAGGGGAACACAGGGAAAGACAGACACACACACATTCCCATTTTACAGATGGGGAACTGAGGCTGAGAGGTTGTAACTTGCCCAAGGCCACCCAGTGAGTTCATGGCTAGGTCAAAGATACCTCTTTAAAATTAATTTTAAAAAGATGGGGGCCCCTCCGTGTGGAACTCGCTCTCTCTGGATGTTCATCTCAGTTCCGCCCTCCATACCTTTAAAAAGCACCTGGAAAAGTATTTGTTTTCTACTGGCTGTACCCTCATTATATACTTTGCCCTCCCTTTTTGCCTCCCACTATTTAAAATTTTTAGTAATTGTTTTTAAATTGTTTATATGGTTTTACCTTTTTTGTGGAGCGCTCCAAGTGCCATGTAAGGCAGAGGGGAGCTATATAAATGAAAATAGTATTGTTATTAATATAGTAGAGAGCACAAATAGATGCCTCAGTACAATGGAATCTACCATTAATCCTATCATGTAAACACTGCAATTTATTCTGCAATTCAAGCTTGTATCATCTATTTAAAAAAATAAAAGCATAATCCTCATTCATCCAGAAACTCAAGAGGGTTTGGTCATATTATATAAATTAAGTGTTGCGCTAAACTTAAGTGGGTGCCAAATCCTCATTCACAGCAAGTCACTTAAGTCTAGCATGGTATTTTGTGCCCAGCTTCCATATACATAACCACCTTACAAAGCTGAATGAATGCATATTGCACCCTAAGGATCTTGCTTTAATATCCATTGTTCTGTCCAATTATCAGAATATAAACTACCTTTAATAGTATCCTTGCTTACTAGCATCCAAACAGCACTTCCTGTTCTAAATAAAGGACATTATAGTCAATTGTTCAATCATATCCCAAACTGTGGCTTTGTTTTTATTGCATTTCTCAAGAGGGTGGACTTTCCAAATTCATAGCGAACAAATCCAATATGCATTATCTAAGGAACACAACAAGACTTTCCAAAATAAACTTAAATTTCTTGCCAAATCTCCTCTATCTTCAAAAGACTTACAATTCTATATTATTTAAGACAACAGGAAGATCAGTATTAATAAAGCATTCAAATGCATCAAAAACACTGGTTTATACCACACTAGTCCTCATTAACTAGAGTTAAGATAGCACAAATGGTGTCCAACATCCCAAATGCCCAGTGAATTGGGCTATGGGCAATCAACCCCACACTAATTTAGACTGTAAAATATGTTTAGTGGTCATCATGCCATATTTGTCCCAAAAAGGAGCTAGCGGAATCCATAAAAGCTCTACTTTTAAACAGATTAAACTAGTTCAGGTCCCTTCTCTAACCTTTCATTTTCCCTTCACTACCTGCCGGGTCTACATATGAAATTATCAAGAGGTTTCTTTCACCTCTTTCAATAAAATTCTCAAAATTCTGTATTTTGTATTTTACTTTTTTACAATAAGTCTCTAAATTGAAAAGAAAATGGAATGGAGAAAGCAGCAACGTGGCAAAGAACAAGGACAGGGCTCAAGTGTAAGGAAGTTCCAATTTTTAGCACTGATTTTGCCAAATCACTGTTTTTCTGCCACAACTTCCCCATATGTAAACTAAAGACAGTAATAGTTACACTATCTACCTTACACAGATGATGTAAAGATTGTTTGTACAATTTTGCACAAAATGCCAAGTATTATCTAGATTGCCAATTCCCCTTGATGCGCTTTCCCCTCCACCTTTTAGGTTTTTACATAATTATTTTAAATGGATTTTTAAAAATATATTTGATTGCATTGGTTTTCTGTGATGTGCTCAGACCACCATTTGGTGGGGAGGGCACTATAAAAATAAATCATCATCATTGAACTTAAAAATAGAACAAATATATCGGAACTGATAAAAAGTCTTATTACAAACATCTGATAAAGATACAAACACTAAATCCAAGTTATCCAGAAGTTATTCAAAACAACATCTCTTGCATGGTGGAAAACAGAACCTGGGTATGAATCGATAGCAATGAAAGTAAATTATGCTTGGCTAACAGCAATGAATGGCTATCTGAATACACAGAATTTATGTAAATTATTAAATTTTAATGTATTTGTTTTCTGATAACCTTCCAACTTTTTAAGTGAAAGTTCTCAGTTACAAACACTCTTTGCATTCTGGTTTACACAAGAAAGAAATCGCTGTGGACGCCCAATTGCTTCTTTTGCAGCATATGTAATTTATTTACAAAAAGGCTTTTATTAACATGCTGCTGCTTTTGAAAAACTCTTGGCAAATGGATAAAATGGAAGCGTTTTTGTAAACGGATGAATAAGTATTCAGTTAGGTTTTCAGCTACCCTAGCAGGTAATGAATAGTAAGGTCGTGCCTTATCTTTCTGTTTAATTCATCCGCTTTTCAAACATAGCAGTAAAAAGGTGCCTCTTTGCACCTGGGTAGAGCTAATTATTAAATAACGCTGTCATTTCATACCTTATGCAAACAGGCTGCAAATACAACAGTACTCCTCTGGTTTCAAAATGTCAGACGATAGGGTAAAGCAAAAGGGGACTTGTTCAGACAGAGCTCCTATTCTAACCAAAACATAGCACTTTTTAAATTTTAGATTTGTCATGGTTGTGCTTTAAAAGGAATTAAAATCACAATAAAGTCCTGTATTGCAGTCGTTCTGTAGGCAAATGTTTCAATAAATCAAAGTCCCTAGCCACTCTGGCCACTCCTGGGGAAACTCTGATCATTTTAGGGTTCTCAAAACTGACTATATGCTTCTCTGATGAAAACAAAATTATTTGTAGACAAACCATAATGGCAAATACTGAATGGGTTTTTAAGGCTGGGATTCAATAAAGATTTACACATGATAATTCCCATTGGTTTCAATGAAATGACTCCCATGCTTAAAGTTAAGCTGGACTGGGATGCAAGGCTTCTCAATCTCTTCTAACACAAAAACACATAATACCATGCAACCATTAACGACAACCTTCAATCCTAAAAGTGTACTCTTCTGACAGGCTTTTCCTAGATTCTCAACCCCCTCGCCTCCGAGATTGCTCATTTATGCTTCTCCTTATAGCTTCCTTTTCTCCAGAATTCCCCTCATCCCTTTGTAACTAAAGTCACGCACATGTACTTGCAACATCTCAAATTTTTGAATGCATCTCATGCCATGTTCTGATGAACAGTTTATTTGACATAGTTGCACCTTCCGTTTTATTGCTGAAGGGTTCACACAAGAGAGTGCTAAACCGATGTAATTCAAGGGGTGGGAAGAGGAGAATGTAATCCTGAAAAATCAAGAGTACGCTCCTGATTGGTTTGTAACACACTCCTCTTTGCTTTGTATTTGAAAATAACGGTTTGTGTGAACACTTGTCAGTCAATGTGAGAGCAGCAACCGCGGTTCAAGTGATCATTACATCTCAAGCCATGGGGGAAAGATTGCTGCAGTACTACTTTGTCTAAATACTACACTGTGTCTAGATACTACCGAAGTGAAGTAGTTACGTCGTTTTAATTCAATCTAAGTAGTTACTTTGGTGGATGTCTATCTATCTGAACACGGCTCCAGTCTCTTCCTGTGTTCCCCTCCTGCCTGTATTTCCTGCCCCATGCCCATCCTAGAGCGTAAGCCCCGCAGGGCAGAGACCGCACTCTAAGCACGACTGATCCAAGCTGGGCACATTGCTCGAATAATAATTAATAACGGAGCTAGTAGTCAATGCACATATATTGAAGATATTTTTCACTTCCATGAAATTAAAATACCTCTCTTCTCACCCCACCAATAAAACAAACGTTATACTTCCTCAACCTGACACCTTCTCCCAAATTCTCCTTTTGTTCCTAAAACCTCCACTGTAAGATTCCCTATTTCTACTCCTTGCTATTTGTATGTACTATTGAACACTGTCATTTACTTATTTTTACCTTTCCAAGCATTCTTCCTAGGAAGTAATAGTGTCTGGCATAAGAATCTCCAACAAGCGTCAGTGCAGCAGGGTTGGGGTAAAGTAGTCCTTCATTAGTGGTCTTAAAAAAACCCTGGTTGGGGTTAAAGCCTGATTTGAGCAGTTCATTCAGAAATTCTCTGAATATTCCACCACCATCAATCCAAGCTTCATCCAGGCCATGTGCATTAAGTAAATGAACACGAATTCGTTTTTTCAAATCAGGTTCTGCAGGAAAGAAAAAGCAACAAATCACATACGTGAATCTCTACGTAATGCCCTACATATAGATACAAATGCAATAGTTTTCAGAGGGACCCAAGTTACTTGCGTTGGCAAGTTTACAAGATAAGGAAACTTAATTTCACTATATTTTTTGAGTCCATGCGTCTGCTGTCGCCCCCTGGTGGCCATGATCATTCTTTGCTGTCTCACTGCACCAAGAACTTTACAAAGCTATTTGCAAGCGGATTTCTTTTCTGGGTTCTTATTTATTTGTAGTCTGGTACACAGGGTAGAGTGATTGAGAGCACGTGGGCCTTTTATGCACTACCATGAAAAGAGTAATGCTTGTTGCCTTGTGGCATTTGTACCCCGATGTAGATTCAGTAAACAATGCCAATTTATGTCAAAAACTAGGATTTTTATTTTTAAAAGTAACACAAAAAGGTTCAAACAACATTAACTATGCTTTTGAAATCAATGTATTTGCAAACTGGCAGTAATTTTGAAAAATGCACCCCCGGAATGGGTCATTTGCAATTCAAAAGAGACCACTTTAAACCACTGGAAGAAATCTCGGTCATAATGACCTAAAGGATATGGAGTACAAATATACGCCACAAGACACACAGCCAGTGGAACGACAGCGTGGAAAACTGTCTCTGCAGAGGGATGGGTTTGTGGGTTTGGCTTCTGTTACAGAATATGCAAATTGATTAGGGTCCATTTATCCCCACAGTAATATTACCCAGGGTACAAATGTACCCCATATGGCAATTTCTAGTGTGTTTGGGGTTTCGTTCACAGGGAAGAAATGGTTACAGGTATCTCACTGTCCTTTGGGTATGTCACGCCCCTGGGAGCAGGTGACAATGTCTTAAAGGGCCAAGCCAGAGAGTCATTAATTTGTGAGTTACTGTAGCAGATATGCATCCAGGGTACAAAACTACCCCAAAGATCTACATACGGGCTAGGAAGGTGGAGCCTAAGGGTGATAGAGGGGGAGGATTAGGACCGGTTGAGCTGGGCACGGCTGGGGCCAGCCCAGAACTCAGCAAAGTGAGCTAGGGCTCAGTGAGAGAGAAGAAGAAGAGGGCTGAAAGAGGAGCAAGCGCACTGTCTCCCTGAAGGCTCCAGGGGTCTGCCTCAGCTGGCTAGAGGGTAGTGCCTGCCCAGCTGAGCCTGAAGCATCAGGGGCTTGAGGAGAAGCCCTGCTGAGAAGCTGTAGGGTCAGAGGGTTCTACCTGACTATGGGCAAGGGCTAGCCACAGGGTAGGGTGCCTGGCTACTTCCATAAAAAACTAGAAAAGGGACCTGGCCAGAGGTGGAGAAGTGTGATAAAGGACTAGGTTGGAGAGCTAATTCCCATGTGGACTGGCCTTTTTGTGGCAGGGATCCTGCAGGGACTTACCCCAGGCCAGGTCCACCTGTTTACACACAGTCCATCAGCTCCCTGGGCTTTCCTCTCTCCTTTGTCTAGTCTTCCTCTTGGCTGAAACAAGATCTTCCCTTTACTAGAGACATGACTTCTCCAATATCTCCTTATGTCAAGAGCTAATCCTTTCCATGGTCCCCAAGCTGCCCAACTAGTCCTTACCTGGCCAGAAGAGGAAAGTCACACAACTTTCCCAACAGGGAAAGTTAACACAACACAGTTCTTGCCAGTTTATGCGTAAGGAAGAGGGCTATGCAAAAAAGGATCTACAATGCAAGTAAACCCAGGCTAGTCAATCCCACTGTTGTGGTTGATACCCTCATTCCCCCAGAGGAAGCACTCATAGACTTCATTCTGTCTCAACGTTCCCTTCTTGGAAATGAAGTGCACATGTGCCCTTGCACAGCACTCTGCCAGAAGTAGGGAATTCTGCCCTCCTACCTTCTCTTAATTTGCCATAACCAAGCTGTCTTTTTACTAGCTGGCAATTGGCAATCCAGCTAATTACCAATTAGGACCTTTAGTTCTGCCAGCTCCACTGGCTCTACCCCAGTCAGCAGCTAGATGCTCTTGGGGATGGCGGGGGGATAATCCCCTCCCCTAAGCTTGTCATCGTGGTACCATGAACATTCCTGTCACAAAACAAGAAACATACTTTGGGGTTATTTTTAGTAAACATTTAAAATATTTATAATACTTCCTTCTGAGCCTCATGCAGTTGGACTTGGCACCTTCCTTTACACTTCTAAAAACCTAAACTTTTTTTCCCCCCTGAGCCAACGTGGTACATACAGAGCCCATAAAAGTGTGGTGTAACTTGTTCAGGGCGATGTGCTTAGTAACTGAAGGTTTTGTCACTTCTGGTTTTAAAGGCAATCTCACTAACATGGAGAACAAGGTCAAGGGTCTACATCGAATAGCACATCTCATTCCACCCCATTCCTGATTATGTTTTAAATGAGCCAGAATAAGGTATCATTGAAGCCCTTGCTTTTTATTTGAGTGCATATGGACAAACTAGCTGTCATTTTCCAAATCAATGCCTAGTGCTCTATTGTGATCACTTTTCCTATTGATCAACTGCAGGACCTCTTCAATGTGCACTCAATCTTGCCTATTTTAATCAGTTCAGACTATAATCTTGCCACTGCACATTTCCAGGAATTTCTTCTTGTCTATGCTCTTACACTGTAGCTGCCCTACCTCACAGCTAGCTAGAAATAGCTACACAGCTACAATGACTGAGCACCCAATGAATAGTTTGATCATATTCAACTCACTACAGCTGCTATTGTAAACAAGATATACAGTTTGGGAGTGAAGAACTGAATTTCAGCTTTTAGAGGCAACACAGAGAGATTTTCTTCTTTCTTTTAGAAAAATTGAAGACAATGTGGGATGGGGAGCATAAAATCTAGCACAAGCATGTAAACAATTATTCTGTATTTGGGGAGTACTATATTTAGTATCGACAGATTACCTGTAAGGATGAAGGAATGGTTCACATTTTTGCCCATTCACTGTGTCTGCTAAAGTTATCAAAAAGGTGCCAAATGAAACCAAAGGTGTTTTCAGACATGACAGGGGCATGGTTTAACCCACTGTAGCGTGGGTGAACCCAGGGGCCACCGTCACAAAGGCGCCTGCCAGATGTTTCTCCGGGTTGGATCCCGAACGCGGTGGTGGCCAACCCAGGTTGCGACTCGGGTTAGCCCCCACGACTGGGCAAGTCCTCACCACAGCTGGCATCTGGTCGCCGGACCCGAAGTAAAGTGGGCTTTCACGTCTGAAAGCCTGCTTTACTTGGACCCAGTCCAGAACCCCAGCAGTTCTAGACACCATGGCGGCTATCATAGCTGCCAGTCAGTCAAGGGGGTGAGCTGCTGCACGCAGCACAGGCAGACACATCCATGTGTCTTCCCATCCCTGCCATAGTCCATACTTCTGTGGCCAGGCCACAGCCTGACCGGAGTGATGGCGCCCACCACTGCCTGGGCAAGTCTGTGGTGGCAGTCGGCACTGTCACATCTGAAAACACCCCAAGTGTAACAATACTTTGGGGCTGGAGGCACTTGTCCAATAGAAATGGATTAATACCACCAATTGATTTCACATAGCTCAACAGCCATCAGCACACTTGGTTGCTGGGTGGAAGGGGAGGTTGTAAGTGCTCCTTGGCAGCGCATTACTCAGCCAGACACGGCTGGAGTGATTGCTTTCCTCCGCTCCTCTCCCCAGGTACTGTAAGTGGGTCAGTCTCTCAGAAGATGCTGGTGGAAGCGGGAGTGAATGTGCCTCTGGACAGTGTGCTGCTACCCAGCCAGATGCTGGACCTGACTGCTGTATGCTGAAAGTTGACTTAACCAAGGCCACAACTCAAAACTGAGCTGAGGCCAGGAAAAGATCTTCGGTCCCTTTACTTAGATCCCTTTCTGTGCTCTGACTACTGGGATTTTTTAGCATCTCCAGAGTTGAAAGATACATGAGAGAGACAGATGAGACCTTTGTAACACTGAAACTACAATTACTTGATGTTGCTCAGCAGCAGCAGCTCTCCACTTTCATAACATGTACCTCTTAAAACAGAATGCTTGTCAGGGAGCTGTGTGTAAACCAAGAAGACTAGAGATAAGGAGGCTGCAATAATCTAAGCGGAAGTGGGCATACCGCAAGTGGGCTGTAACACGTAACAGAAAAAACATGGACTCTTTTTCTTTAAACCCTGAAATCTGTACAACCAGATTTTCTTTAATGTTAGGTTTAAGTAAGCTGCAAACATACCATTTTCAGGGGAAAGCTTGTCATAAGCATCTTCATAAATATAATTTCTTCGAATAGACACGTTGATCCCATCCAGAAACGGACCATCTCCTTGAACCTCCTGCTTATCAGCATAGATCAGTCTTTGAAAGATCTTGTAAAATGAGGAAGGGGAGAGGGAAATAAGCAATCGTAATTAAATCTGGATTTTCAATAGCCTATAGCTGCATAACAAAGATCTGAAGCTGAACTTCGTCCTGTCTGTATTATCCAATGTTATCCAATACTAAAAAGCCATTGAACAAGAATGTTTGAAATCATAGAAGACGTAAATTAGGATGCTGAATGGTTTGAAAGAATAGTTATCCTAATCTTATTTATTTAATTATTTATTACTGTCATTAATCTGCATTAAGACAATGCCATGTATGCATATAAGTTTGCAATTGTATTTTCATTCTTTACTGTTTGTAATTCTCTCCCAGAAGCCTGAAAATGCATGTGTTTTGCTACCAGATTTGTCTCTGTCTTTTTGAAAAACGCTGATTTACTTCCCCATGAAACTGTTTTTCATTTCCTTGATGGTGCTGGTACACAATGATTCCAGCACAGTTCTGGGAATACAGTTTGTTAATTAACTGATGCTTGTAGAGTCAACAGAGGTTTGACTTTTAAAAAATTATATATATATATACAAATTATATTAAAAATTATATATATATAAAAACAACAAGTAGCATCAAAACTTAGTCTTAAAAAATCTTTGATTAAAACTAGTAAATTTCAAAACATATGTGCTCTAATTTTTGTGTGTGTTTTATTAATGTTTGTTGCTGAATTTTATTGTTATTTTTAATGTTTTATCTATTTCTGCAAGCCACCCCAAGCCATCGTTGGCGGGAACAGATATAAAATATTATAAATAAATAAATAAATAAATAGTACACCCTTAACATTCAGCAATTAGCTTAGTATACAGAACCTTAATTTCTGTGCACTATTTCCCAAGCATCAAACATATTGTACTGGTTCAGTCGATTGTACATCAGAGTGAAGGGGTCTCATTCTCTACCTACATGCATGCAGGCAGACTATTGGGGTTACATGGATTTCCACTGCAACGAGGCTGCGTGTTGCTGCATGTGTTCACCAGCATGGAAAATGCTACAGGATTACTGCCTCCTCCTATTGTAAAATATTTACCTGGGCTCTGATGAGGTTAGGACAGCTGCACTGTAGCTTGCTAACACATTTATTTTGAAGAAAAGCCCAGTTCGACAAGCATCTGTCTGAGATGCTGTAGGCAGAGGATATCTTGCCTCGGGGCAGATTTGGGTTGTGTTTTGCTGTTGTGAGACACATCGCAACCATTGGAGTGCCACTATGTCATGACACTCTGGTGGGAAGAAGGCCAGCTGGGAAAATTAGACCCAGACTTCCAAGTGTTTGGCTACACTGGGCTCAGGCTCAATGCAATGATTGGGCCAAACATGCGGCTTGAGCAGGGTTCTAGTAACTACAGAGGCTGAAGAGGCATGATGAATCCTAATTCTATATAATGATCTAAAGCCTGATTCCAAATACAGCAAAATTCACTGTTATATTACTGCAAAAACACCATAAGCTAACAAGAAAATTAAAATGATACCTTTACTCTTTCTTCAAAAGGAACAACAAAAGGTAGCTCAGTCAGAATTGCAAGCTGACGTTCCTCAGACACAGAAAGAGGCGCTGGCTCCAAACCCACTTTAAAAAAAAAAAAGGGGGGGGGGAGCACAGCAATTTTGTTAAACCAGCTTATCTAGACATGTAAAAAAATAAAATAAAATCAAGTAACATTCGATTTACATTCTGTCCAAAAATCTAAGAATTCACATACTGCAAGCAATATAACTGCATGCAACACTGGTTTCCTATAACATCTGTCTTCCAGAAACTTCCACTTTCTACAGTAGTAGAAAATGGTACTACTGGTAAAGTTAATTTTGAGCAAGGTCTTACTGAAGTCTAGATGTATGCAAACAAAAATATTATTGCATTTTCCCCAACTTCATTCTTCTCTAAAAAAAAAATTCTTAAATCCTGCTTAGAAAAACAAAATATACTACTACAAGAAAATAACCAGGTGGTTATGGCTATGCTGTAAGTAATTGTTATTTGTATTGTGGAAGCACCCAAAATCCTCATTTCCCACAACGGTTTGGTGGTATGCTAGATTTTCATCCACTTCACCAATCTAAGCATGGAGCCAAAACCTATGAAGTTCATGGAAAGATTTCCACAGATGTCAATAGGCTGAAATTCAGGTCACTGGTGCAAAATGCAAGAGAAAAAAAAAAAAAGCATACTTGTGTAAATGTCAGGCTGACACATTCGCTGTATGGACAAACAAAAACAGCATACTTATGTAAAAGTCAGGAGGACACGTGCTGCACGAACAAACAGCAAGAAGCTTCCGACAGTTCAAGGACAAGACTCCCATCCCAATACAGACTGAAACCCTGGCACATCTCTGTTGGGATTACGCACACGTATCCAGCAATGAGGCATTTAAGAAATTAGTGATTTTGACTTTGATTTTTGGATACCTGTACAAAACATATGGCTCTGGTCTATTGTAAGGGCAAGATATTTAAAATCAGCTGGAGATATGTGTCATGTTAGGAATTGAAATGCTGCATGAGGCAGGCCACTGTAAGAAGGTAGTACCATTATTCTCCTTGTTGGAGGTGTGGCTAGAGGTCTAATAAGGCTGGCTGGCCAATCCTAAGCCCTGCGGGCACACACACCAGTTATGGGGACTGTGGCGCATGCACAAGCTGTGTGGAAACTCACATGTATGTATGAGCACATACGCACACGTGTGAGCTGCGCACACAGGAGTTCTGGATCATGCCCGAAAGCTCCAGACTGTAAAGTCTTGCAAAGAGCTACTTCAAGGGCAAGGCAAGGCTGTGCTTCCAGACAAGGTAGACAAGCTGAAAGAATTAAGGTCGGGCGAACCCGAGCAGTTCGGTCGGGCGAACCCGAGCAGTTCGGTCGGGCGAACCCGAGCAGTTCGGTCGGGCGAACCCGAGCAGTTCGGTCGACCGAACCGAACTCGAACGTTCGGTTCGGATGCGATCGGTGAGTTCGGAATTGAATTTCCATTGGTTTCAATGGAAAACACATTATTGGCTGTAATGTTTTTGTTTTTTATGCTATGTGGCTTTATATTGGGGTGCCTATACCTCCAATATAAAGCATTAAGTGTACAAAATTT
>QEPC01002394.1:68719-94467 GCA_003113815.1 Sphenodon punctatus | reverse complement strand
GGATGCAAGATAAAGAAGTTGTAGCCATGAATGTGTATGGAGCTTTTCCTAAAATCACAACATTCAATTGCTTCTGAAATCGGTTCCCTTTATCTAATTGTTCCGAATTATGGTACACATAGTGCCCTCTATCGGGGGCACAATATCTCAAACTTCCATCAAAATCAAATAAAAACCAAAAATGTTACAGTGGGAAATATGTTTTTCAGTTTTTTCCCTGTATTTAAAAAACCAAATGTCATTTTCAGTTCCCAATTGCACTGAACTAAAAACCGAACTGAACACCGAATCCGAACTCAAATTTTGACCCGAACCACCGAATGGCCGAACATCCGAACCTGGTTCTGTTCGCACATCCCTAGAAAGAATTGGTATAAGTGGCTCCAGCAACCAAGGAGATTACGTTGGCAGTGAGAATCCTTTCTCTGGCATCTACTTGCAAGGGGCTGGTGTCTGGCTGACCTTTTGCGACTGGGCTTCACATTGACAATCAATATAAAGGTGTGCTGCACTTTTTAATTCCCCAAATTGTTTTTAAGTATGGCTATTTTAAGTAGCAATTTAATGCGACATGACCCAACACATCAGTATAACTGATGAATACCAACTTCTGGCAAACCCTAGCATCAAGAGACTTTGGAATGTTTGATAACATACTTTCCTGAGGTTACTCTACTTAGTAAACATTTTGAATTAACGTCAGCATATGCTGCCTATTAAGCTAAGGGTTAAAATCATTTTGAACAGAAAGTGCATGTACAGCAAAGGTAAAGCCACTACCTAACTTCAACAGCTTAATTATTCTGGTCAATTAGTAAATTTTATCTGCATTTCTCCATCAAGGCCTCCATCTTTAAAGAGAAATATGGGATGGAGTCATCAATACACAGGACATTTAAGACTCAAAGTTCTGCCATTTAAGCAAATGAAAAAGCACAAATAAACACAGCCATATGTGATTGAGCAGTACTTTCACACTAATTGGCTTTATCCCATCTGGTGTCAAGTGGGATTAAACAAATCATACGCGCATAGTTAGGTGCTTGTTTCCACATGGTTGATGATCACACCTTTTTCCTTTTGTGTAAATTCTGTGGTCATGAACAGTTTAGGACTATCAGCCCTGTAGGTCAAAGTCCTTTATTTATGGTAGTGTATACAGACCCAGTGCCAATTTCACCAGACAAATGTGCCTAATCCTGAGCCAAGAAGGGTCATCTCTACTGGTGAGTTTCCCAACTTACTTTATGTTGGCTTAAAGTAATCCAACTTTACTTTAATTCTCGGATGGCCGAATAGTTGTAATTCTCTAATGAGGATGGATGGAGATAGAATGATAAAATGATCATAAGTGCTTTGATAAGTACTGACATTGGCTGCAAAGTGCTGATGGTGTGGCATTGTGTGCCAAAGCTTCCTGCAACAAGAGAGAGTTCCAAGGGCACAAATACAAAAAGGACTGCAGCTGTGCCTAGAGCACCAACACTTTCCAATGCAGATGAGAAGAATGCTTCAAAGACAACATGGAGCCCTCCTGGAAGCCTCCCAAAGAGGGGGTCTGATCAAACTGCTCTAGGCAATCTGATATCCGAATCACCACCGCCCTCTCCACATCAAGCACGAGGTCTAACTACAGTGATGCCTGGAGGAAGGGACTTTGGCAGGGTGCTGCTATCTCCTTGAAGCCTCATGTTTTGTACTTTCGTAGGTCAGCTGCCCTCATCCAGTGAGTCAGAAGTCATTCTCATTGATCACTGAACACCAAAGCCGCAAAACATATGGAGTAGCGTATGTGGCAGAAGCTGCCATGAACATCCCTGCCCTTTCCATGTGACCTTCACTGACACTCTGGCTTCCAGGTTGACTAGGCCTGATTTCGCAACCGGCCGCATGGCAGGATTTCGCAATCCCAGGGGAAGGGATCTACAGCCAGCATGGCTGGAGGGGTCATCCCCTGATTAGACTAGATACAGCCAGGTAAACCCCAAGGACCAATCACGAATGAGGGGTAGTGGGCTTTTAAAAAGAAAGACACACCTCTCAGGGGGAAGTCTTCCATCTTGTCTTCTGTTTTGCTCTGGACACTGACCTTGTGCTATGGAGCTAAGGGAATGGCTCCCAGTCCATTTGGACTAGACTGAACCCCTTTGAGGCAAGGCAAAGGCGCACCTGAAGCTGTGAGTAATTGAATGTTACATCCAAGGGACCAGTTTAGGCTAGATGCTACTAAAAAGGCCACTGTGCCTAAACGGTTCTGATCAATTGCTTTTGGTCAAGGATTCAAAGTACCTCACATGGTTGGTTAACCTGTGATGCTGATTTTAAAATACCATTAAAGTAATAGTCCCTTTTCTTGATCTAAAAGCTCTGTGTGTGTGTGTGTGTGTGTTAGCAAATACGCCTCTGTACGCTCAGGCGGCAGAAATTGGGAACTGTTTTATACTGGCTTGCGAGCCTGGCTGTTTAAAGCAAAGGATAGAGGTCTCATTCTCCCCAGAGGAATGGGACTTGCTAAGTAAATATTCTGGGTGGTGGCAGCGGGAAGAGACCAGATAATAAAGGGGTAACGGGGTGCCGGGAGGCTGGGGTGAACCCCAGTGGACTCCTGTTACGCCACAGCGTACACCTGGCAGAGCCCTAGACCTAAATGGTGATCTTGCTGCTGTCTCCAATGTGGAGCAGTTCGCTGGGCACGTGGAGGAACCATGAAGAAGAGCATGCGCCAACAGAGGAAATGCTAAGACCTGGAAGCCAACTGTGTCTGCTTCACATATTTACTTTTTGAAAATACTCCAAATGGGCCTCATGCTGAGATACATAATAGTCTCCTGGGGTGCCACCAGGATATGGAGAAGCCCTCCTTTTTCAGTGCTCTTGGTGATGTCTCAAGGCATCTCTGTCATCTACACAAGATGATGGATTCTGAGGCAGAGAACACAACAAAATGATCGTCTCTCTGGCCCATCGCTCTGTTTCTTTGGCAGGGATGAATCCGATTCTATTTGAGGGGAGGGGGAGAGGTTGGAAGAAGCCCCTTCCTTCATGCAGAAATGAATGACGTACGTTACCATCAAAATAAATAGGGTGAGATTGGTGACAGAGCAAACAACCCACAGCCCCGGGCTAGGATGGCTTTAAAACTACAGGGAAGGACTAGGATGGCTTTAAAACTACAGTATAATTTCAGTATAGTAAACCCCCATGGGACCAGGGTGTTCATGTTCACTATAAACAAGCTTTTGCAATGTACAACTGACTGAAATGGTTCTTGAAGATAAGATCATTATTAAACAGAGATTCTTTATAAGTAGTGTTTGGTATAAATGGCTGCCTGTATCTTTGCACTTTCCGTAGTGGTGCAGCAAGGATGAGGAGGGTCCAGACTCAGTCATGATTATGGGCCCTCATGCTACTGACCAATAGCCCCATCTGTCCCAAACCTACCTACCTACCCACCCCCACCCCCCTCACACACTCCTTATTAGAAGCTATTACTGCCCTGCCCTAGTCTCCTTCATTGTACCATCCCTCTCTGTACTAGGCTGTGTTAACTCTACCCCTACCCCTCCGAACCCAGGGAGCACACTTCTAAAGCTGCTGTGCTGCAGCAGTATTGGGACTACCCAGCCAGCTACTCCCTTCCCAAGGTAGGGGCACTGCGCTTGCATCTCCCACACTGGGTTTACAGGGGAGGCCTCCTATGTGCATAGCACAAGCATCAGCCCCATGGTCCTCTGCAACAGAGATGGACTCTCCTTATTTGTGTGGTCCTGGGTTCACAACACCCCCAGCACTCCCTAATGCTAAACCACTGACTTTTCTGATCCAGGAGTACTCCACCACTCCCGGTATAACTCAGACAACTGAGACACATAGAGGTTACTTACCAGTAACTGTTCTTCGAGAGACCTCCGCGTATTCTCACTCTTGGGATTACTTCCTGCTCTGCAGGCATCGGGAAACCTTGATGTCAGCAGTTTCCAGGCAGAAAACCTGGAAAGATCTAGCACATGATGAGGGCTCCGACCCTCCATCCCCCCCTCCCATCCTGTCAAAAGCACGGGCTCAAGATCGCACGAGAATGGGACTCTATAAATAGGGGGAGGAGCCCTCACCGCCTCAATTCCTTCCAACTCCGTTCCAGGAGAAGATTTCGATAGGTACATCCGAGACAGAGGGGAAGGAGGGCGGGTCGTGAGCACACGCGGAGCTCTCTCGAAGAACAGAGTTACTGGTAAGTAACCTCTATTTCTTCTTCGAGGATCTCCACGATTCTCACTCTTGGGAGACTGAATAGCAATTAAGAGCACCTACCTCAAGGTGGTGGGAATTGAGGAAGTTAGTCAGAGTGATTGGAGAACTGCTCTTCCCACTAAGGTATCTGACCTTGCCGCTAGGTCCAAGGAGTAGCGTTTGGCAAATGGGTGAAGAGAGGACCATGTAGCAGCTTTACAGATGTCGATGATCAGGGCATTCCAAAGGTTAGCCAGGGTAGTGGCTACTGCCCTAGTTGAGTGGGCTCACAGATGATTAGGTGGTGTCTTCCCAGCTTGCTGATATTGCTGATAGCATCTCTGAATACAGAGAAGGATCCACTTGGAAAGACTCTGGGAAGTGACCTTAACTCCGACTCGTCCCCCATAGGAGATTAAGAGCGCATCAGAGGCTCTGATGTGTCTAGTTCTGTCGATGTAGAATGAGAGGGCACTCTTTAAATCTAGGGTATGCAGAGCTTGCTCCATACGGGATGTGTGTGGTCTTGGGGGGAAAACCTGGTAAAGATATAGTCTGGTTAAGATGAAAGGGGGAAACGATCATTGGAATAAATGAAGGGTCTGTCCTGAGGTCGACCGTATCGTTGTAAAAGTGAATGTAGGGAGGCTCTGAGTGCTGCCAATTCACTAGCTCTTCAGGTTAAAGTGATGGCCACTAAGAAGACGGTTTTAATAGACAGGTTCTCCATAGAACAAGAAGTCATGGGTTCAAATGGAGGGCCCATTAATTTTGATAAAACGAGATTAATATGCCACTGCGGAGCTGGGTGGGTAATGGGGGGGGGGGAATGTGTTGAGGAGACCCTTCCAGAAGATCCTCATTAAAGGGTGGAGAACAGGGTCTCAGCACCAGCTGGTGTAAGGAGAGACGATAGAGCAGCCAAGTGTACTTTAATGAAGGAGAGGGAGAGTCCGGATTCCTGGGGATGCAGCAGATATTTGAATATATGATCCATTTTAAGGGAGGTTAATGGCGTGTTTAAGGAGGTACACCATCGAGAGAATCGAGTCCACTTGGCTGTGTAGCATGCCCTGGTAGAAGGTCTTCTAGAATTTAACAAAATATCTGTAACCTCTGCGGATAAGTCATCCGCTCTGAAAGGATCAACCAGGCGCAAAGATGGAGTATTTTCAGGTCATGGTGAAAAATAGTGCCCTGGTGGCGAGGTAAGAGGTCTGGTCTGAGAGGAACTTCCATGACGTCTGTTGCCAATTCCTTGAGGGTCTGGAACTACGTTTGTCTTGGCCAAAGAGGGGCTATGAGAATGATATACGATCGATCCGATTGGATTTTGTGGAGCACCTTGTGAAGTAAGGGCATTGGGGAAAAAGCATAGAGGAATTTCCCACTCCAAGAGATCATGAAGGCATCTGACACTGAGCCTGGTGCCAGACCTGCCTGATTGCAGAACTTCGGCATTTTTGTGTTTTCTGCAGTGGCAAAGAGGTCTATGGAAGGTGTACCCCAGGTCTGGAAGATGTCGTTCAGGATGCTGTCGTTTAGGGACCACTCGTGATGATTGGATAGTTTGCGGCTGAGGTGATCTGCAATGGAATTCTCCTGGCCTGCCAGGTGTATCGCCTGAAGGTGAATGTTGTGATTGATGCTCCAGGTCCAAATTGCCTCTGTTTGATGCTCCAGGTCCAATTGAGAGAGAGGAGCATAGATCGCTCCCCTCCCTGTTTGTTGAGGTACCACATGGCTGCAGTATTGTCTATGATGACCAGAATGTTCTTTTAACTAACTAACTTTATGTGAAGCTTACTCTCCTCTGGGGACCAGAGGCTGTGAACCCTGAAGTCTGCCATATGAGCACCCCAGCCTGTGAGGGAAGCATCTGTTGTGATGGAGAGGTCTATGTACAGAGGTTCCAACGGGACACTCTGAAGCACGCGAGTCGGGTTTTTCCACCAACAGAGGGTTTGTAGGAGTTTATTTGGTATAGTTACCTTCCTGTTGAGGGAGTGGGAGGGCAGGATAGTATACTTGCTTGAGCCATTGCTGTAGAACAATAGGGGATTACCGTTGTGGTGAATGCTAGGAAACCCTGGAGGCGAAGGAAAAAACATATCGTCCTGGTGCCGTCTGAGTGTAGGTTCTCTATGACGTGTGTGATGTTTTCGAACCTGTCCTGAGGGAGATAAGCCCTGGCCTGGCACGTGCCCAGGAAAGCTCCTATGAATTGTAGGCGTCTTGTGGGGGCAAGATGTGATTTCTCTGTATTTACGAGCAATCCCAGACTCTGTAAAAGTGACAAGGTTAACTGAACGTGTCTTAGTAGACTGGATCTGGAAGAGGCGACTAGGAGTCAATCGTCCAGATAAGGGTATACCTTGATGTTCATTTTCCGCAGATGGGCGGCGACGAAAGCTACATACTTTGTGAAGACTCTCGGGGCAGTGGAGAGTCCGAAAGGGAGGACCGTGTACTGGAAGTGTTGGTCTCCTACAACGAAGCGTAGGTATCGTCTGTGAGAGGGTCTGATTGAAATACAAAAGTAAGCATCCTTGAAATCAAGGGAGGATAACCGTTTGTAAGCCCAGAAAAATAATACGTAGAGAAGTCATACGGAATTTGTATCTTTTTATGTATCTGTTGGGAAATATAAGATCCAGGATGGGTCTGAACCCCTCATCCTTCTTGGGGACTATAAAATAGCTGGAGTAGAATCCAGTATTTTGCTCTTAAAAAGGAACTCTTTCTATAGCTCCTTTTAAGAGGAGCTTCTCAATCTCCAGAAGTATTTGAGTTTTGTGAGAAAAGGGGCCAGGGGGACTTATGGAATTGAATGGCGTAACCACAACTAATTATTTCTCTGACCCAGCCGTCACAGGTAAGGGATGCCCATTTGTTGTAAAAGGGCAGGAGACGATTATAGAAGGAGGTAAAAACCCTCCTTTCCTCTCTTGATCTGAGGAAGGCTAAAAATGATTTTGGGGGTGGGGGGTTGACTAGATGAAGAGTTGGAAGAGGCTCTCCCTGTTCCCCCTCTGTTTATTAAATCTCTTTCTAAGCTGGGAGAAAGAAGGTTGGGACTGTTGGTATTGCGGGGAGAAGGAACGGGTAAGACGAATGTTGCTTAGGGGGTGTAAGAATAAGGGGCAGAAGATGGATAATATCTCCATCTCATTGCCCTAATAACCCCCACAGACTTCGCAGTCTGGCTAGTATCCTTTATCTTTTTGAGGGTTTCATCCGTGGATGAAGCGAATAGACCCTCACAGTCAAAGGGCAAATCCTCGATCCTAGTCTTATTCTCTGGTGAGCGCGCTGTGGATCCAAGCCAGGCATGCCTCCTGAGAGTTACAGCAGAAGCCATTTCTCTAATATTACAATCGGCAATGTGCATATTAGCCGTTAGCTGGAATTGGGATATCTGCATTCCCTCCTTCTGGATGGCAGCAATCTGATTGGGATCCGTTATTTTGCTCAATTGCGACCAGAGCCAGTGTTGGTAACCGCACATAGTGGAGGCATAATTAGAAGCCCTAAGGGACAACATCTCAGAAGAGAAGATCTTCCCCCCAGGACATCCAAACGTCTCCCCTCCCTGTCGGATGGGGAACTTGGAGGCCTCCTGCTCTAGTCTTGTGTGAGACTGCTGCAATGACTAAAGAATTAGGAAGAGGGTGTTTGTAAAAAATATTGGCCCCTTCCTTGGGGATGACATAAAGGGAGTCGGCCAGCTTACTAAGATGAGGGTTTAACCCATACCAAGGTGGAAGGTTCCATGCGCTGTTCAAACATAGGGAACATAATGTGCCCTGATTCCCCGCTGCATAAGATGCCAAAACCTGGTCCTGATTGGGTCTTCCTAAACACCTTGGTGGGAAGTTTAGGCAATGCGGAGACCAGTCTCTTCACCATGGCCTGAAAGGCCTTTGTTTTGTCCTTAGTCAGAACAAGATTAGGTTCAGACACGGTATCTGGTGGGGGAGGAGAAATGGTCTTGTCCTCCTCTAGAATTGGTGAAGAGGAGGAGGGTGAAGGGCATGCAGACCTTCCCGTTGAAGCCTCTAGATCACATGGAGGCTGCCTCAAAAGTTGGGTGATCAGAGAGAGGGTGCCCTGAGAGGGAGCTGAGGAAGGTGGTCCCCAGGGGCTGTGCTGACCTGATACCAGTAGGTGGATTCACTGCTCACTGTGTGGGTACAGTAGTCTCCTGTCCTTCAGGGACGGAAGGAACCAATGAAGCCGCTGAGCAGGCCTGTGTGCGTGCGTGCGTGTCCTTATGTCCTGTACCGATGTTGGGTCCGGTACTGGGAGAGTGACCGGTACCGATGCGATGTCTGTAGAAGGAGGTCTAGATACTGTAACAGTCGGAGGTGCATGGGGAGGAGCAGGAGGAATGTAGTCGCCCACATGTGGGGGAGCAGTATCGCTCGTACTAGCAGGGTGGCTCGAAAGCTCCATGGTGTCAAAATCAGCCCTAGATGGGTATGGTGGAAATCTGCTCCAAGAGCAGGAAGGGTACCAGTGACTCCTAAGATAGTCATGGTATCGACAGTACTGCGAGCCCTCATAAGGTGAGCAGCAGGAACAGGGAGAGTGCATCCTCTGATCCCTGTGGTACCGGAGAGTTGTGTCCAGTAGCCTGGAAGGGAATCTGTCTGCATACCTGCTAGGCCTGTCCAACTGCAGGGGGTTCTATGCCTGGCAGGAGACCTGGATCTTGATTGTCTGTACCAGCGGTGCTCAATGTGGTGAGAAAGGGAGCGAGTCCTGGTGTCGTTCCCGATGGGGAGGCTGTGCCACCTCTTGAGGACGAGTGGTAGGAATGGGACAATTGCCACTTGTACTGTAGGAATCGGCACAGGTACCAACGGTGTCGGAGGCAGCACGGTCCATTCACTATTGGAGATAATAGCCTCTACATCCAAAATGCGGAGAGGTCCGCCTGCATCGGCCCTCTTTCCTTCCTTTTCTTTCTTTCCTTCCCAGGGCGCTTGGTGGTACGTTCCCTGGTGCGAGAGTTACTCTTAGAGCAGGAGGTGCTCGGTGGTACCGTCTTCGGAACCTCGCTTGTATCGGCACCCACGGTACCGGTAGCAATCTTTGACTCCACCGGAGCTGCAGGTACTGTAGGTTCCAGATCCATACTTGTTGCTGAGTGCCCGGTGGGGAGCCTGAGAGACTCCTCTTCACCACCCTGTAGTGCCCTTTTGGTGAGGATGTCCTGGAGTCGGGGAGCCCTAGCCCTTCTTGTCCTAGTGGAAAGGGCAGCACAGGCATCACGCACACTTGGTAAGATGGGTCTCTCCGAGACAGGCTAGGCACTCTTGAGTGCTGATCACTCACTGACAGTGTTACCGGGCAGGAGCAGCAGCGTTTGAATCCCGCCTGTTTGGGCACACCCGTGGTAGAAGTGGGCGGAGTCTGGGGGACAAACCCCGTGAACTAAGGCACAGGCACTCAGATCTCTAAGAAAGTTGTTCTAGATGAGTATTCTATTTTATTTCTTTTACTACTGACAATAGCACTAAAAAGCACTGAAGTCTTCCCAACACAACGCGGTTGGAAGGAACTGAGGCGGTGAGGACTCCTCCCCCGATTTACATAGTCCCATTTTCGCGCGATCTTGAACCCACACTTTTGACAGGAGTGGGGGATGGAGGGTCAGAGCCCTCACCATGTTCTAGATCTTTCCAGGTTTTCTGCCTGGGAACTGCTGGCATCAAGGTCTCCCGATGCCTGCAGAGCAGGAAGTGATCCCAAGAGTGAGAATCACAGAGATCCTCGAAGAAGAATTATAAGTTACTGCAGTCCATAGATCACTGCTTATGGGTGGTGCTGTAAGGCCTAGATTTTCCATAACAACAGGCACTGCAGTCCCACCCGAGCATGCTCCCTCCCAGCGGAGCTTACAATGGCATCTTCAGAAGATAGAGAATGGTGGCACTAACGTACTTGCACTGGGGGGATTTTCCGACAGCTAGACTGGGGCTTCATGCCACTTGGGCCCTTTTACATGGCAGGGTGAGGATCTCACCATATTTTGAAAAATAAATAAATAAATTCAAGACTAGCCCAACTACAGCAGTGAGATTTTAAATTAGTGATGGAACCAAGAAACTGTAATTAAAAGACAGCGTTGCTATTGGGCAGTAATATAATTCGCTCAAGCAACTTTGTACAGCGTTGCCACCATTCATAAGGCAAACCGGTAGCTTCTGTTCCTAAGTGACAAAAATAGCCTCTTACCATCCAAAGTGGATTGCAATGGTCCTATTCGTCCCATTCTTCGGACTCTCCATACGTGTCGGGCTGATGGCACGTAAAGCTGTGTAACCTAGGAATTAATAAATGTATTTAAACTCTTCTGGTTAAAAAGGGTGCAACTAGGTTAAATATGTAACCAGAGTCCAAGTTTTTGTGTTGGAAAACTTATGCACTTTCATTAAAACAACACTGAGTCAAAAAAACCTAGAGAGAATGCAAAATTAGCATTGAGAAAGTGAGGAAATTCTAAAGTAAGCCAGTTCAACTCTGCCCCTTTGTGATTATATCTTTACATTAAGGTTTTTATGAACTAACAGTGAAATACCACCCTAGGTACTAGTACAGTTCAGACTACGAATGGTCCAATCTTACATACATCAAGTGGCAGTACTTTACGGAAATTCTCCTAATTTTGGCCCCAATTCTGTAAAGACTTGTGCATATACTTTACTTTGCATGCTATGACATTGTCTATAAACATTTCCCTTCTCTTATTATCTGATTCAACTAAACTGAAATACGGTTAACGCATATTCAGGATCCTACGTGGTCTGCTCTTTTTCCCACCAAATCGCGCACCCACAAACCCAAATTCTGCAAGCACAAAAATCCACATTCTACAAGTAGAATAAAATCAGGCAAATTATCTAAATTATGCAAATTCTGAATGCAAATGAGTTTCCTAGCATACCATTCCATCACTCCTAAATATTTCATATGGTAAAAATAACCACAAAATGCCACATGGCTCTCTCAAAACGACTGTATGGTATCTTGTGGTTTTATCTCCCAAGGAGTCAAGGAGGTCTCAAGGTCTTGCAAAATATGCTGGCAACTCACAATACTGGAATTCCATCGGCAGCTTGCAGTGCTCTCCACTCGGGGTCAATTTCTGCAAGAATTTGGCTAAATGCCAAATTCTGCAGAAACTACTACACTGCTGTAAAATCCATGTTGTCTTCCCATATTAATCCCATGTGCAGACTCCTATTATGGATCAAGATCAAATATGGAGGGTAACTCTGTTTTTAAACAAGCTAATCCATGTTAATAAGCCCAGGGGAGAAAAACTCTACATAGAGGAGTGTAACAGGATTGGGACTGTTTCACTTTCAAATAAAGCATCCCTCCTTTCAGCACCTCTGCATTCTAAAAAGGCACCTAGGAACCATCTCCATAACAGAAGCCAATTATGGGCCACCATGGGAATGTGGATTGTTGTCACAGAATCTGAACAGTCCAAATTGTGTGGATCAGCTTTTTAAAAAAGTCTATTTTAGTGCATATAATCAACATTTATTGATTGAAGTCCTGTCTTTAAAGCTACTGACTCAATTTTCCTCAAGTATGCCTTGTTCCTTATATTCCTGCTTTCAACTGTTTCTTAGTTCAGATTTTCTGATGGCATATTTGTAATTTGCCAACTGTAATGCACTATGACAGTTTGAGACTTCAATATTTTTTTTACCATAAATGGAATCTTACTATTTCCTTGGACACCTATTCCCTTGTTACATCGGTAACTGGAGACTTTTAGTCTCCAGTTACAGATAGCCTTCTGGTTACTTGCAAGACACTGATGTTTCAAACAGAAATGCAATTTTAGATTTCAAACTATATTAATTCATACATAACGTCCACACCATAAAGATCTGACTATATATTAATTTGTCCCATAATTTAGTCCCTTGCATTGTTTGTGACTAGCGTGAATGAACACTGCTGGCAATTCATTTCGTATTAAAAAACAAAAACAAAACCTTGATTCCTGGCATTAGCAAGTTTAAAACCATTTATAAAACACAAGTTAGATATGAAAATATATGGACAAATGTTCATAGATAACAGAATTATGATGAACTGTCATTATTACCTTATCGGCTTTAATGTTTTCCTGTTCTGAGAGCCAATGATTTGGTGGACAGAAATTTCTCCTTGTGTCTCTAGCTTTCAACATTTTCACTAAGTTGGTGATGACCTGGCAGCAGAAACAGTTCTATTCAATATGAACTAGTACTGTAAATTGTGCAAAGGAAAGGAAATTGAACTAAGCAAACTTAAATCTTGCAGTATTTTTTTTTCATCATCATCTACATTATCTTTTTCCTAAATATTTAAGAGGCGAGATTAAATAATAGTGGGTTTTCCCATATATCACTACCAAAATTAGGTACTGGAAAGGTTATATGTTAAGCTCAGGAATGACCAAAATAACTAAGTCTGCTTTGAATAATTTGCTACATTTAGTTAAACCCAGAGAAAACAAAAATCGCGTCTCTATGGTATTCAGAATTATGGGATCTGAACACCTAGACCAGAGGTGGGGAACCTTTTCCCTCCCTGGGGCCACTCTGAAAGTTAGTAAAAGTCTTTGCCATTTTCTGCAAAACAGCCCTTCCGATACTTGAAGACCATGTCTCCTCTTAGTCTAGAGAAGACAGAGGAGACATGATCGTGCTACTCTTCAAGTATCTGAAGGGCTGTCACACAGACGATGGCAAAAACTTGTTCTCCGTTTGCCCTGTGGGAAGGAGGAAAAATAATGGGCTCAAGTGACAAGAAAGCAGATTTTGGTCAAATATTAGGAGGAAATTCCTAACAGTAAGAGCTGTTCAACAATGGAACAAATTACCTAGGGAGGTGGTGGGCTCTCCCTTCACTGGAGGTTTTCAAACGAAGGCTGGACGGCCATCTGTCCAGGATACTGGAACTGGAATCCAGTATCCTGGAACTGCATCTGTCCAGGAACTGGAAATGGGCTGCATAGAAACTTGCAGTAGGGCCACATTTGGCCCCTGGAACTGAGGTTTCAAAACGGATGTTTCAGTCACTATACAAACGGAACTTAGGAACTTTTGAAAAATTGAACTTTTCTCATTAAATATCATATCATCAAAATTCAATAGTCAAAGACTGTTACTCTATTCATGTGCAAGAGACCAGGATGTGATTAAAGAAAAAAAAATTAGAAGTGCCAAACTTAAAGATATATTGTTTAATTATAGGAAAACTAGCCAAAGCTAAATTACTACTGCTCCCATTGCTGTGGATCCACAGAGATGTTTAAAGAATGAGTAAAACAAACGTACACGTACAGTCCTTCCAAAGTAATATTTTCTTTAGCAGTCTTAATGTGAAGATATCAAAAGCAACAAAGAACTTAATGGACATTTGTAAAAGGGAGGCTAGGGAGCTCCTTGTCCCCACGAGATTGGGCGGCGATGGTGGACGCCCATTAAAAAGTTACACTAAAGGTGAGCACAGTAGGCTGTGAACAAGCGCGAGGACACAGGTGCAGGGTTTGGCACCTGCAGGGTGGTTTGGCTGGCCTCTCACCAGCCAGAAGGCCGGGGAGCAGATGGCAGGCAGTAAAGGGCTGCACAGCGGCGCAGCGAAGGTGAAGTTAACAAGTCACTCAGAAGTGGTGGGGCAGCATCAGAGCAAGGAGCTGAATGGGGCTCTACTGAGTAACAGAGTATTGACAAAGAGAGACTGTGCCTGGCTGCCTAGACTGCATGAAGCTGGAGAAGTGTTAATGAAGGACTGTAAGCTGATTCCCTGGAGCAAGTAATTGTTTGGAGCCCTAGTCCTGCCAAGACTCACCCCGGGCAAACCTGACCCTGCCACAACATTCTAATGGGTTGTGTCTCTAGCTCTGAGATCAAGTTTTTAAAGCAGGGTCTTGGGTACTGGACTACATGTGAAAGGAAATGCTATTAGGAAAACTGCTTGATTGTACAGGAATTTTTCATCACTTGGTCTTTGACAGAGTCAGTACAGGTTAGAGGAGTCACTACTGCTCTGAGATTCCATAAACTGCCAGAAATCCTACATGTGAAATAAAAGGCTGCGCTAATAAAGTATTTAAACTGCATTTAGGGAGGTTGCATTCAATTAGGTGGGGCTGATACTACTGCTTACAAAATTATTGATTTAATAGAACTCAAACCTACTAGAAATTAACACTTTACAAATGAGGTTTTGTTGCAAAAAGAGCATTTTCCACTGTAAAAGTGAGAGGGGTTGGAGGCAAGAATCAATATAACGTATTTTAAGAAAAGGTAAGTTTCTCACCTGGACCATGTCTTCTTCAAGTCCTATCCTCTCACCAAGTTCCACTAGAGGTACTGTGGTGCCATCTGGCACCCAACTTTTCACAACAAGCACTTTTCTTTTAAATTTTCCCACGATCTGACATCACTCCTTCAGGGCGCATATACAGCCCTGCCCCAACCATCCTCCCCAGCAAGAGGGGCAGGAGCTGGAACTTGGTGAGAGAATACTACTTGAAGGCATGTTACACATAAGAAATTTACCTTTCTTTTTTGTTATCCTCTTACCAAGTCCTGCTATAGGTAGACTAGAAAGCAAAACCCAGGAGGCAGGTTTCAGTTCACAGTCCAATAGTCCATTTATTAAAAAAACAGGGGAAATAATACAGCACGGCCAAACTTGGCCTCGCTTTTCGCAGCCAAATCTACAGCATGATGTTTAATGGAAGTTGAACTCCCTGTGGCTCCCCGGCAAATATTTTCTAGTAGAACCTGTCCCAGAGCCACAATTGACATGGCCATGGCCTGGGTAGAATGGGCCCTGACCCCCCATGGGGATTGGAAGTCTAGCCAGCTTGTAGCTCTTTGTGATGCAGGTCCAGACCCTCCAAGAAATGGATTGCTTAGAGGCCCTGGCTCCCTTGCAGTCCAGCCCCAAAAAGACAAACAAGGCATCCATCTTCCATAATTTCTTCATTCTATGTAGATAATAAAAGATAGTCCTTATATCTCATTTGTGGATTGATTGCCTCCTCATCCCTGAGAAGTGCAGTGGGGCAAATAAGACAGGCAAGGAAATCACCTGCCCCAGGAGAAACAATGGAACTACCACGGGGAGGAAAGCCAGATGTGGGCTCAAGACCACCCAGTCCCTATCGAATAGTACATACCAGCGGCCTGGAGAACAACGCCTGCAGCTCGTTCACTCTCCTGGCTGATGCGATTGTCACCAAGAAGGCCATCTTAAAAGGAGAGCAAATCCATTCATATGGAGGTCGTGGGCACAAAGGGATCCTTCATCAGAACCTGCAAGACCACATTCAGGTCTCAAATCGAGGAAGTGTCCCCAGACCAGGGGAAATTCCCACATCACCCCTTTTAAGAAACAGGCAACCAGTAGGACCATAAAGAGTGACCCGCCACTTTAGGGTCCCCAGAACACATTAACTGCCACGAGATGGACCTTAATGGAGGAGATCGCTGCCCCTCCCTCCAAAAGGTGGACCATGTAGTCCAGTATGTCTGGAACTGATGCCCCTAACAGCCAAGTTCCTTTGGTCTTTATCCAAGCCACAAACAGGGCCCTATTGTCCATGTAATAAGTCCTCATGGAGACTCGCCTGCTCATTAGCAGGATTCTCTGTATAAGCACTGAGTACCTTTGCTCTTCCTGCATCAACAGTGCAGCCTCCAGGCCGTCAGGTGAAGGGAGGCTGGATCCAGGTGCCACAGCCGCCCTTTGGGCTGGGTAATCAGATCCGGGTCCCTCGGTAAAGGCCACCTGGGTGCCCTGAAGAGCGCAACACCATCCACAGCAGCAGGTGATTCCATCTGTTCCTTAGCATACCCCTCTAACAAAGCTGGCAACAGCTGATGCACCATGGCCCAGAAGGGTATAACTAAAATGGGCCATGAGGGCCAAATAATTTCCCAACCGCATGTCTAGCGAAACTGCCGAGTACACTTCGCACCTCAGTGTGTCTATGCACTTCCCTTCCTTGTACGGAGGCTGAGATGGGGGCTTCCCCCCGCTTAGCCTGCTCTGCCATGGCAATCAGGGAATCTGGTGCTGGGTGGGTCACCAAATACTCATGCCCTGTCCCAGAAACCGGGTACACGGTGAGTGTCTTAGGATCAACTGTGGCAGGCTGACTCCAGATGTCCATGTCCACAGGCTCCAAGTTTCCTCAGCCAGGGGAATAGCTATACGCTTCCTCTGTCCATAGCCCGTGTGTCAAACAGGTGTTATGGCATTCTTCCTGGGAGGTCCTGTAAGGAGCAGAACTCTGATGGGAGTGAGAGGGGGAAATGACCCAGCTCTTGGGCTGGGGAAGCCTCTCCCTGCAGGTGCTCTCCTGGCACCAGCTAGTTCTGCTGCAGCAGAGCCCTCCAGCATGCCAGATGGTCCTGGCACAGTGCCGATGGCATCCAGCTCCAAGGGGGTATCCCTGGTTCTTGTTCCAGGCCCTGGAGAGAATAGCCCAAGTGCAGTGAGAATGGCCCAAATGCAGTGCCACATACTGCTGCCTGGACTTATGGACCTCAGGAGCCCTCAGTGCTGAAGGTCCTGACACAGTTCCTCGAAGCCTGGTTGGTGCCGAAGGATCCCCAGGAGCCAGTCTCATCAGCACTGACAACAGTGCCGAAGAGTGCATCGCAAGCAGCTGCTGCCTCAGTGCCAAAGGGGTCAGTCCCAGCAGGTGTGTACTGAGCATCCTGGCCATAAAGCATTCAGTGAGCGGGGTCAGAGTGTGCACTGAGCACCCTGGCCATAAAGCGCTCAATGAGCGGGGTCAGGAGATATTCAAGTGAAGTGAGCACCTCCCGAATGTCGGCATCAAGGAATGACTCCTCTGGGTCAAGAAATCCCTCAGGGTCACCTGGGCGGCTCAGTTCCAATGACATGCCAGGCTTGTGAGAAAACTCAGGCATCGGGGTCTTCTTTTATCGACACTTCTTTCTGTGCTGATCTGGCTCCAGAGAGTGCTCTCAGTGTGGAGGGGTACACACCGGTGACCTTCCTCAGCGCAGAGAGAGAGAGTCCCAGCCAAGCATAGTCCGGGGCATGCTCAGGCCCTGTAGAGTTCGTGCTGCCTTTGACCCCTTCAGTATTGGGGTGATATGGGCCCAATGGAGATCTTGTCAATACACAGGCCAGAGCAGGAGGTTGTCAAGGCTGCTCACCGAGAGCCTTCAACTCCAACTGTCGCAGGACCTGCTCCACGACAGACATGGCCTGGACCATAAGGTGCTTCGCCAGCTGGTGGGCTCTGTCTTTTCACACACACCACAGTGTTATGCTCAGCTCCTAAAGAGAACAGGCACTGGCCATGGACGCCCGAGTCTGGTCTCTTCGCCACACAGAGGGTGTGTCGAAAACCCTTCACTCAAGTTTCCATCCACAATTTCACTGCTTGTGCTGCTAGCGGAAAATAAATTAACCGGAGGCGGTGATTGGGGCAGGGCTATATCTACGCCCCTTAGGGAGTAACTCAGACCATGGGAAAATTAAAGGAAAAGTGGTCCAAGTTGGGCACTAGATGACATCACAATACCTACAGTGGGACTTGGTGAGAGGATAACAAAGAAGAAATTAGTTCTTTAATCTACCATTTTAGCAGTATCAACCAAAAACCTAGAAACGGTCTGCCAACATTTGATGAAAAAGTGATTTACAAGAAGCCATTCCAGCATTTAATCTGATATGCCATTCAAACCTTTTGCTTGTGACAAACCATTTTGCAATATATTTTTCTTTGAGAAAGATACTGTTCACTTTTCTATACACAGCAGGCAGCAATTCTGAAGATTTCCCTTGAAAAGGATCAATGACATCATCTTGCCAAAACAAGGCAATTTTCAGTACTGTTGAATTTCAACACTAATTGGATATTTATCTGAAAAAGCAAACTGCTTCTTTCTTAGCACACATTTCTGGACATCAGTGGAGCCTTTAAGTAATGCTCCCCTAACAAAAAAGAGCAGGATCTTGAAAACAGAATGACTACACTGAAGAGTATATTATTTATTTATATATCACAAGCAATGCACCTAATGATGAATAATTGTGATTAGAGATAGGTCCCTGTCTCAAGGGGTTTATAAACTAGAATGGAAAAGGGAGGAGAAACAAGGGAAAAGGGAACACAGGGGAGACAGGGATACATTCATGAAGTTGAAAAGCTGCAGTTGCATATGCTTAGCTTCAAGGGGAATCCTGAAGGAAGAGAAAATATAAGGAGAACCACATATGAACACTGTATAGGGCTGATGAATTAGGGAAAGCCTGACTGAAATGGCAGGTTTTTAGGAAGGATTTGAAGGTCAGGAAAGAGGGAGAAGTCCAGTAGGTAGGTAGGTAAGCTTTTATTGTTTGGCCGCTGGCCATAACAAAATTTGGTAAACAGAGAAAGATACCAAAACACAGACATTATTAAACAAGCACAATAAAAATAAAACGGCAAAATATGCAGAAAATTTAAAAGGTTGGCTAACCCTTTGAAGAGGTCAAAAAAGCCGGCAATTGACCCCTGAAACATCAGTCCCCCCAAAATGGAAACAAACCAACATCATTAAGTCAATAGGACATAAAATGAGCGGATAAAATAAAAACAACAAAACCACCATCAGCAAACATCGGCCAGAACCAGATGGTCCAAACCACAAAATAACTAAATAGAGTTGTTTTTGGATTGAAGTACAGAAATACAAAATTTGGCCACAAGTTTAGAGTCTTCGGAAAGCCGACAGCTCAGTAATCTGGTCAGCATTTCTGCTGTGGAAAGACCAACATATCTTTCAAGGAGAGCACCCAAAAAACACCTTCTGGCCCTCGTATGCTGGGAACAGGAAAAAAAAGACATGGAGCCTGTCTTCAACTTACGAGTTATTACAGCTCAGACAATACCGATGCTCCCTAGGGATACCATTGTACCTTCCCTCAGACATAGCTGAAGGGATGACGTTTAATCGAAATAGAATCAGGGCCTTCCCAAGGCGCCAATCCTCCCAGTTAAGGAGGAAGTTTGGTTGGCCAGTGGCAATCTTGATTTGAAGGTAATCTGGAGAAATTTTTTGCGCACGTAAAGCAGCCTCTTCGAGCTGCATTTCCTGATCCTTAAGCCTCCTTGCAATCAGTGAGATGGCCAACTTAGGACCCAAGGGGAGCAGGAATTCCCTAGAGAAGCCCAATTTTTCAGCTTCGAGCTCCACCAACTGGGCCCAAGGCTTAAATAATTCAGACCCCCCAGGCAAGCCCGATCAGGGAGTTCACCGTTGGCTGAAACAGAACAACTTTAATCCAGTATTTAAGTATACTCAGCAGAGCCTGGGACCACAAGGTAGGCGAGAGAGTCTCCGCCCTGAGAGAAGTCCAGTTCACATTTCTAGAGTTCAACAGCTGTGTATTTTGTATTGCACATATAAGTGGTTCCTCATATGAGAAAACGCTAGAATTAGATAATGGTATGAAGAAAAACAAAATACGTTAACACAATTTTTATTGTAGCTTCAACAAGGGCGATAAGCCAAAAGAAATAGAAGAAGCTGCCATACAGACCCATTTACTTTAAAATACCCTTATTATGCTGTCATTCCTGGAAAAATAGATATTCTGAGGGTTCAATCTGGAAGCTTTAAATTGAAAGTTTATTTGGTAATTTAAAGATACATAATTAAGTTGTGCAAACATAGATCAGATCAATCTGCACAAATTATAAATTTGGTGATGCATTAGGACCGTATTCAGTGCAATCAAAACATTATCAGTTACTCTCACAAGTACTAATGCTCATGCTCATAAGTGAAATGTGTTGTAAAATCAGGCAGAATGGGCTGGATAGAGGCTATTGCAGACTTGTAGAATGAATAAGCATTCCTTAATTAGCCCATCAGGTTAAGTGCAAGCATTAATGGGCCTTTCCTAAAGTCTAGCATGACATCTTTCTCCAAACATGGCCAAGAAGAAAGTTCCATTAGCAATATTAATACAAGCTTAGTTGATCATTTTCATTCAATTAACTTCTTTCAATTAAATAGATAGCTTGACAAAAGCAGTGATAAAAGACCTGAAGGGACAGCTGATGACTCGAACTGAACATTAGTGTGCGAGAGGTCGCCGGTATTAAACGGACTGTAAATCTAGCATTCAATTTGGAAAATGCATTTCTTCTGCTCCCACTCCTTTAACGAGCAATTTTAGCTGACTAGATGTGTTTGCTGCAGAAATTTCACGGCAAGTCAAGCACTCTTTTTTTTGTGTGTGCAACAGTGATGTCTTGGGCTCTTTCTGCCAACATTTTTCCAGCTCCCTTAACTCATACTTTAGGTTGCAATGGATAAAACTGAAAAATTTTAAAGGAAATTATTTACCTAAAGGTTCCAATCATGAAACCAACTACTAGTGAGTAGACTCCCAGAAATCAAGCAGGACAACTCACAAGTAAGCCGTTTTAGCACTGCAGCCTGAGTCTATTTTTGCTGAATATGATTCAACACATTATTGTGGTTTTCAGTTGGTGTTACTAAATTGATCTCAGTGGTGCCAAGCTAGCATAAAAACTGGTGAAGCTCACTGATGACTCAGCTCCACCATTAAGGTACCTAAATAAATGCCTGACTTTAAGCACACAAGAAGTGCTGGTGATGCCAGCAGGACATGTAGCATGCATAAAGCTATATGCGAACTTGCTGAATCAGAACCTAAGTGAATAACCACCTTGTATAAATCACTTCCACTGAAAGTTTGAAACAAAAGAGTTGTCCACGAAAGAAAATTATTTAAACTGTAGACACCACAAAACGACATTCCGAGTGTTAAAATTCGAATATCCAGAACCAATACTAAAACAAACATTATTATTATTATATCTTAGCTCCATATTGTTTAATAATCATTAGTAAGCCAGAAACTGGATCATGACAAATTATGGTCTAATGTTTTATAGTAGTTGTCAGCAAAGGCAAGTATTTATTGTTCACTATGTGTAAAACTGGCAACATGTATACCTTAAAGAGCTGAATCCAACGTTTCTGTTCATTTTGTATACACTGCTGCATTTCTGTATTTGTTGTGACTCCAACACTTCTAAATGCTGCAATATATTCCTCACGAACTTCAGGTTTTGTTTCTGGATAAGCCAACTTAATGATTCCTAAACAAGCATCTCGAAGGCAGCGTGATAGTAGCACTAGTTCTTCTAACGTAAAAGGCATCATTGATGATTGTCTTTGACCTGTGACTATAAAAATAAATAAAGTTTAATAACACTTTTGTTCAACTTTTGCACATTTTAAATCTTGCATTGCATTCAATAACAAGTTCTCTCTATGTATTGTATTTTATTTATTTATTTTATTTTTTAAAACTTAGTATTCTGCCCATCCTGCCACAGGCAGCTCTGGGCGGCTTACAATAAAAAAAAAACACAATATCATCTAAAACCACACACACAAGGGAGGATAAAAATATCCCACATCACACACACACCCCTCCAAAGGCCAGGGGGAACAGCCAAGTTTTACAACTACGTCGAAAAGAGGGGGAAATATTTACACAAATTATACAAAAAGACAGATACAGAATTTTTTAAACACACACAATAAAAGGGAACTGGCTTAACGAAACAGTTAATAATTTCACTGCTATAGTATTAGGAACTTAAAACTACAACAAAATAGAGATCATAGAATCTTAACTGAACAGAGGCCAAAAGCAAAAGGTAACTCGGAGATCATGTTATACTAGTCCAGAATACAGTGACTCAGTACCATATGTGGCACAGACCAGACTTATTTTTCAATTAACTCTACAGATCCAATCACGCAGACTATACGTGCAAAACTTTAAATAATGTTAATGGAAGTTTGGAGAGAGTACTGTCTACCAAGATTAAGATTTATAGAGCTTGCTTCTAATGCTTACCTTCGATAGGATCACCGAAGAATTCATTATCATGTATCGAAATAAGCGAATGGCTAAACAAAGAACTAAAAAGATAAAAGAGAGGAATGATCCGACTGGAATCTTCTAAAGACATTGGAGAACCCCTGGATATCACCTGGAGCAGCGGCACCATAGACCTTAAAATTAAAACAGTAAATTATCAACTGAACGTTAAGTACCACAATCTTTCATTGGTAATGATGGAATCTCAACATTGTTTAGTGAAGGTCCAATCAAGATAAAGAATAGTTAAAATTTAACACTTGGAATTTCCTCTGCTGGGGGTCTATACTTTCCCCTTGTAAATGGAATTATTATTTATCAGTTTCTATCATTATAATATCTGAGCACTTCACACAGATCCTTACACTTCTGAATTATCTCCACATATGAACCATTTATCATCTTCCATTTGTCCACGGGGCCAATCCAAGGTCCATGCACACAACATGTTGCACGTGGTACACAACAAGGATGCGCAATGTATATGCCAAACCTGCATGTCTCAATCTCTTACAACTAAACATTCTAATTGAAAACACACTAAAACAGAGCAATTCTAATTGAGAATAAAAACGTTTTAAATATATTTTAAGCAACAAGCATTATGACTATTACACAGTAATATTATACACAGGCTCATATTCAAAACAAGAAAAGTTACATCTGACAACTAGAGTTTCAGGTCCAGGATGGCTCTGGCCTCACCTTTTATTTTTGGTACCAGAAAGATAATCAAATATAGCCCTTTTTCACAGTGCGTGGCAGGAACCGGTTCGATGGCTTGAAGCTTCTATAGCTTGAAGCAGGAGGCCCCTCTTTATAGCATTCTTCAGCACTAGTGTTTGCATGAACCTGTCCCTTGGTATGGTAGTGAGCTCTATTGAGTACCCCTTGCTCACTACTTCGAGGACCCACTTGTCCAATGTGATGTTTCCCCACACCTGGGAGAACTGAGCTAGCTAGCCTCCTGCTGAGCCAGGGTACTTGCTCAGGGAGGCTGGCATACGTGTCATGCGTTAGGCTTGGAGGACTGGGGTTTGGTTCCCCCTCTGCGCTTAAAAGTGGAGGACCCTTGTCTAATGCTAGACTGCAACGTAAGCTTGGGGTGGTGGGTATCTCTGTGTTGTGGCTTTTGGAGGCTGAAACAAAAGGGCACTTGACTGTACGCTGGACAAGGATAGCTGTGGCGAGATCTTCTGGACTGTAGGACTGATAAGAGGGTTCTTTTCTTTTACTCTGCTGACTCCATCATTTTGTCCAGTGTTGCTCCAACAGCTTGTCCCCCATGCAAGGGTCCGCCGTGAGGGATGTCTTTGAGTGGCTGTCCCCCTTCCGTATGTGTAGCCAGAGGCGCCTCCTTGCCACTACATTGGTCGCCATGAACCTCGAGTTGGCCCTCATGGAGTCTACCGACGCGTCTGCTATGTAGGCTGAGGCTAAGGAAGCTCTGTTAGTCAGGGGTGTGTACGCCTTCTGTGGTAAGTTGGGGTCACGTACGTCTTCTAACCATGACATGACGGCTCTACTGAACAGGGCAATGGTAGTAGTCATTTTCATAGATGTGGCTGAGGCTTTGAAGTTCTTTCTTAGAGCTGCCTCCTGGGCTCAGTCTTTTGGGAATAGGTCTCCACTATGCAGTGCTGCAGAGTCCCTTGCCAGTGCCGCTGCAGCCGAGTCAACCTTTGGTAGCTGGAAAAGGTTGTCCTTTTCTGCTGGGAAGGGGTATAGCCCATTCGGGTTTTGGTACCCCTTTGCTGGCCATGCAGGGTATGCTCCATGCTTGCTTTTGCTCCCTTTCTGGGAGAAATTTATGTTAATTAAAAGCATGCCATGAAGAGGTAGAGAATACATCAAGACAGGACAAAATGGGAGAAAAAGCAACTAAATGGCTATGCTACATGCTCTTGCTCCCTTTCACAGCGCACGCTTGCTGTAGTCAGACCACTACCTCCTGCGGGCTGGTATCTCAGCACACCTACTGGACCGTGGGGGTGCAGGACTGATTAAGATGATCCGCCCTCAGAGACTTATGGAACCAGATAGTCTCTGGAATGCTCTGGGGGATTTACTTGTTGACCTCGACGGCCACTCCATCGACGACCTCATGGCCTTTTCGAACACATAGCTAACTCAGGCCGTCGATCAGGTGGCTCCTAGACATCCGCTCCCAGCGTTCTGCCACCACAGATAGCCATGGTTTACGGAGGACCTGGGGTGACTGAAGCACGAGGGGAAGCGGTTGGAGTGAAGATGGCACCACACTCATGCTCAAGCCAATCGACTGCAGCATAGAGCATTTTTGAGGGCCTATGCCGTGGCAGCGTGGGCGGCAAAGAAGCACTTCTTTGCCACCCTCATTGCATCTACTCAATCGCATCCAGCAGAGCTGTTCCAGGTGGTGAGGGGTCTGGTCAGTGCAGCTTGTCTCCACCTGGAACCAGATTCATCCAAAGTCCACTGTGACATGGTTTTGTTGTACTTTGCGGATAAAATTGCTCGCATCAAGCATGAACTCAACTCCGCCAACTCAGAGGCAGTGGCAGAGCCAGAGGTTAGGAATGCCCTGCCTGGCCTGAGTTCATGGGATGAATTTCAATTGTTGACACCTGCCAAGGCCACAGATGTGCTGGGCTTTCTTCAGGCCATGACATGTGAACTAGATCCCTGTGCGTCCTGGTTCGCCTTAGCCCAGATTTCCACACTTTCTATTTATTTACTTACTGAATTTATACCCCGCCCCTCCTGAAAACAGCTCGGGGCGGCTTCCAACAATAATAAAAAATACATATAAAACAAATATAAAACAATTTAAAATACATCAAAAACAATTTAACTGTTTAAAACAGGGCCCCGGGATACAATTTAACATTAAAACAATAAACAGGGTAGGGGAGATAAAAAACCCTAACCCACCCACCCCCATCCCAAAGGCCTGGGCGAACAGCCAGGTTTTACAACACCACCGGAATGTCAATAGGCTTGGGGCCAGGCGAGCTTCCTCCGGAAGGGAGTTCCAAAGGCACGGCGCGGCCACCAAGAATGGCCTCTCCATTGTGGCCCCCCCGCTTTACGCGGGGAACCTCCAGGAAGGCAACCCCGGCAGACCGAAGGAGCTGCTCTGGGGCGCGGAGGGCGAGGCAGTCCTGGAGGTACGAGGGGCCCAGACTGTGAAGGGCCTTATAGATCAACACCAAAACCTTGAACCTAGCTCGGCACGCTATTGGCAACCAGTGCAGAGTCCGGAGCACAGGTGTAATGTGCTCCCGACGACCCATCCCCATAAGGAGACGGGCCGCCCTATTCTGCACCAGCTGCAGCCTCCGAACCAGGAACAAGGGAAGCCCCACGTAGAGCGCATTGCAGTAGGCCAGCCTCGAGGTGACGAAGGCATGGATGAGGGAGGCCAGGTCCAGGCCGGAGACGAATGGACGCCGTCTACACACCAGATACAACTGGCGGAAGGCAGCCTTAGCGACTGCCTCCACCTGCCGCTCCAGGCAGAGGTCCGTGTCCAATATCACCCCCAGACTCCAGAC
>QEPC01002394.1:42308-68339 GCA_003113815.1 Sphenodon punctatus | reverse complement strand
CCACCCTGTCAATGGCCTCCTCCAACAAGCTGTTCCAATGCTGGACTAGCTCATCCACAGAGTGACTGTCCAGGTCCAAGGTTAACTCCCTCAGGACCTCTTGGTACCGCTGGGGTTCCATCAGCCTCCGAGGGCAGACCATCCTAACTGGTCCCTTCCCCTTCTGGAGGGGGTGCGCTAGAAGACTGGCCTGAAGGAGATAATAGTCCGTCCATGACAAGGGCACTGCCCTAACTTCCCCCACAACCGGACCCCCTGCCTCAAGGTCAGAACCGAAGATCAGGTCGAGGGTGTGCCCCCCCACGTGGGTCGGCAGATAACCTCCTGGGGCAAATCCATGGTTGCCATGGTGGCCATGAATTCTCGCTCTGCCCCAACAAGGCCGCCATCGGCATGGATGTTGAAGTCCCCCAGAACCAAGGTCCTAGAGGAGTCCAGCACCACCTCCGAGGCCAGCTCTACTAGAGCGGTAAGGGATGCCAGCAGCACCCCTAGCTTGCCCCCGGCCAAATCAAACACCACGTAAAAGGCCTCAATACCCACAATCTCCTGAACTGGATACTTCCTAACAGGTCAGTCCTCTCTAAAAATAATGGCTACACCACCTCCCTGGCCATCCGTGTGGGGCTGATGCTGCACGGCATACCCGGCTGGAACGAGATCGGCCAAAGTTGGACCGGCCAACTCGTCCAGCCAGGTCTCCGTAATACATGCGAGGTCCACAGCCCCATCAGAGATTACATCCCGGACAATTGGGGCCTTGTTCACAATGGATCTCGCATTTAGCAGCAACAGCCCCCCACATGTGGACCTTGGACCCGGCTCCTCCCTCTCCCTCAGGTACCTCGGCCCCCTAGGGGGGTGCGCCATCCAACCCCATGGACCATACCGTCCTAGAACCACCCCAATAGCCACATCCTCCCCTCCGTCCACCAGATCCTGGCCTCCCAAACCTGGCTGCTCACCCTGTGGCCTTCACCCCCCAGCCATCCCGCTGCCACCAGGGGCCGGTAGGGACCATACCCCCCTCCTCACCGCTTGACTTCCCTCTCTCACAGGGGTTGAGTTCCACCCCCCTCCCTCCCAATAACCCTCCCAATACTCCCCCTGCTGCCACCAGGGTCAGCCACTGGGATACCCTCCCCACCTTACCTCTAACCACCCCTCCTACACCCCCACCCTACCTCCCTAGCCCTGAACAAAAAGCCCCACCACAATATCCCCTACCAACATTGCAAGACCTGGCTCTTCTGCCAGGCGTTTGGCAGGGGAGAGGGGAGGGATAACTGAGGGTGGGTTGTGTTTATTTCTTGTTTACAGACCTTGGGTTGGGCGATTTTATTTTTCTGAAATTGTGAATTACTGTTTTTATTATTTTTTATTGTATTTGTGTTTTTATTATTGCATGCAAGCCGCCCTGAGTCTCCTTCAGGAGAGAGGGGTGAGATAAAAACAAATATATAAACAAACAAACCCCATGCGGGACAGCTCTTAAAATGAACTCTGCATTGGTAAAGGGATTGTATTTTTATTATTCCTTTATTCCTTGTATTTTTATCCCGCTACACTTGCCCGCAGGCAACTCAGAGCGGCTCACAAGTCAAACATGTAAACAATAAAACCAACAATACAAAATACCATCTGAAACTTATTAAAACCATAAAATACTAAAAAAAGCAGAAATCAAAATAAAAACCCCCTCCCCCTGTCTCCCTCCCCAAAGGCCTGGTGGAAGAGACAGGTCTTACATAGTCTCCGAAAGGGGAGGTCTGGGCCCAAGTGGGCCTCCGTCGGGAGAGAATTCCACAGCCTAGGTGCGGCCACCAAGAACGCCCTCCCCATCGTCGCAACCCGGGAAACCTGGGGGACTTCGAGTCGGGCGTCCCTGGCTGACTACAAGGGTCGTACTATGGCCTGCGGCATGAGGCGGTCCCGCAGGCAGGTGGGGTCCAGACCGTTTAGGGCTTTAAAAGGTCATTACCAACATTATTTCTACTTCTTTTCTGATGTGCCTGTGGACTCTGAGCCAATGTCCTCAATGGTCCACTCTGCAGGTGTCCTAGGGCGCTTAGAGGGCTCCTTGCCCTTCCTTGTCTCTCGCGATCTGTGTGGCATCCTCATTAGGGGCTGTCAGCTCTTGGACCTCGGGATCCTGGGCTGTGGTTGATTGGACACCCCCCTTCGCATGGGGGATGACCCCAAATCGCTGCGAGGGATTCTACAATCCAATTGAGGAGGTGCAGAGGTATCACAGCTCCCCCTTGCCCTAAGAGAGGAGTGGACAGGCTTCGACTGCTTGCTGCGGGAGAGGACCCTCTGCTGCGGGGCTTTTGGTAGCTGGTGCCTATGGCTAGGGCTTGCTTGCCAAAGTACACCCCCTCCCATAACTATTGTTCCTTGGGCTGGTCCGCTGTAGTATCCTGGGTGTTTGTATCCTTGGGCGGATCCTCCACGCTTGTAGTACCCAGGACCATGCTGAAATATCGTCCTGCTGTGGCAAGAGATATGGTATGAAGGAGGACCCTTCACTCCCTGTGCCTGCCACAACGGTCGGGGTTTTTTGAGGCGTACTTCGAAGGAGGGTGGGGGGAGGAAAGAAGTGGAGGGAGGGAGGCAGGGATCCTGCCCCCCCCCGGGCTTCCCCCCCCTCGTGGCAAGCAATTGGGCGTCCCTCGGGGTTAGCCAGGTGCTCCATCCGGGGGAGCTCTGTCATCTCAGACTGTGTCCGATCTCAAAATGGCCAAGGGTGGAAGTAGGGTCCTCTGTGAGAGGGCACTTCCTGTTGCCCGGAAAAAAGATGGTGGCACCCATCCGCCTACATATGCGGTGGGGGTCACTGCCCTTGCAAGCCGTGGCTGCCTCCCTGTGATCCTGGGAAGCGTGCGGGGCCAGGAGCGGAGACGAGGGTTGGACCCTCCCCAGTTTGGTTGATTGCAGCAGGGAGCTTCCGACACCGGGAGAGGAGGGTAGGAGAGCGAGCCTGCCGGGAATCACTCATGGGTCATGCACTCACTATGAAGGGCAACCCCCTCTGCTCTTGCTAGCCCTGTACGGTGGGGAAGGGTCGCAATCTAAAGCTGCGTGGTTTTGGCAAGCAGGGATTTCCCCACTGGCTGAGTCATCCCTATGTCAGGCCCACAAAGTGGATCCTAGGACGAGCTGTGGAGATTCCCCAGAGCGTGCCCGAAGGGGAGGCTGTCCGGATGGGGCAGCTCTGGCTAGGGGGAGGAAGGAAGGAGCTAGGGCCCCCAAGGACTCTGCCAAGGGTGGGGGGGAAAGGAGTCGGGCCCAGCCTTGCATGGGGCTTACTGCGTCTTGGATCCCTGCTTGCTGTGCACCTGGCTGATGCATTGCTCCTCTGCTGATAGGGGCACACCCTGCAAGCTGCTTCTACCTCTCTCAGGCCCCAAGCGGGCTGAGGTGGGAGGTCATGTCCCTGCAGCCCCAGATTCCCCTACAGAGTAGGAGTGGAGAAAAAGGTCTTTAATTTCTTGATTGAGAGTTAGCTCAGAGGTCTTCTGCTGCTTCCTACCTGGCCAAAGGCAGAGGAGAAACTGAATTCCTAAAGGTGTGTTCTTCTCCAAGCCCACCTTCACTTCAAGTGTCAGCATTCTGCCTTCCTATTGGCCAGGGACAGTAAACACCCAGCATCAGAAGTACCAGGCAGGAAGCAGTAGAAAGAAAAATGTTTTTAGTCAATGAACTATACAACACTACACAAATTATGTAAAGGGTGTATAATATTCACACAAATATTGTATTTGTACAGACATTAATGAACACTAATTGCAAAAAACAAAACAAGTTCTATTTAGTGTTCCAGAGGGCAGTCATAAAAAATAACCAAGAATAGTAAATTCTGCTCCCAGATGACACAAACTGCTACTTGGAGAATTTGGTAATAAAGAGCATACGTTCCTCAATAAATTTAAATCAGTTACAATTTACTAATAAATAATTCAGTTATTTTGTGTAAAGTTTTGTACACGTCTTTAAAAAGTTCTTAACCTAACTACTATCAAGAGCAGCTGATAAAAATATATTTCCTCTTACATAGGGTATTTTCAGACATGACGGGCCTGAAGGCACACCACGCTGAACCCCGGAGCGGGATCTCTCTCAGATCACGGTCCGTGATGAAGCCGGCCATCCTTCAAACATGATGGCTCCATCACTGTGGGGAATCGGGGAGGGGGCGGGCCAATGAGGCTGCTGCGCCCGATCCCGTGCCGTGGTTCGGGGCATGATTCCAGACCGGGGCAAGGTAACTGACGTTGCGTTTTCCTCTTTCCGGATCATGGCCACTCTAACCACAGTTCTCGACCTCTGACCGGCTGGAGGTTCAGAACCGTGGTTAGGTCTGACCCCCGCCAGAGATTCACTGTGGTGAACATCTGGCGGGGGTCAAACAGACGTTCATGGGAACGCTGCCGTGAAAGGCGTTTTCATAACGTCTGAAATTACCCATAGTCTTTCATTGTACAAATCAATCATTCTTTTTCATAATGTATGTTCTATTATTATTCAAGTTCAATTTTAGAAAGCACATACTACATACCCAGTAATCATTCGTGTAGTCATTGAGGAGATTAGGTACCAAAGATGCCTCAGGAAACTAGCATTAAATGCTAAACTGTAAAGAAGTCTAAAAGAGAAAAAAACAAAAAACAAATACATTATTGAGGTAAATGAAGGCTGTCTCATGAAAAAAATATTTCTATTATATTTTTCGTGAAGCCAATCCCAGGAGTGATATTCAAAAATACAGGAACTATTAACATTTTAACCATCATTTCATTTTACACATACATTAGTAATTCCAAGTCTTCTTTAAAGATGTTAAGTATGCCAATGATAAAATCCATTTCTATAAAAAGCACCAGGTACGCATTGAAAAGTGCACAGGCGAGCACATCTGTCTTCATAGATCCACACGGAAGTCTAGAAGTAAAATCTTTTCAAAGACTCCTAAGCCTCATCTTCAAAAGTGACTTTAGTTAGAAACTGGCCTATGTCTCATTGAAAGTAAAATGATGGTCATCACACACAATTTAAAAAAAAAATCATTCTGGCTAAGTCTTTGAGAACAGTGCACATAAGCTGAAAATGTTACAGAAAGTCATTTTTTTAGCCTTGGCTTCAGCAACGTCAAAGCAATTTTGGTGCTGGATATATTTACTTCCAACAGATGCCGAAAATCTTTTCAACAAAGATGAGAAATTTTGCTCGAGTATATTTTCTCATAAAGTTGTGAATGACTGTTAAAGTGCTAATGAGCAGGAAGGAACAGAGTGCCTTCTTAACCTAAACATACTCCTCGTTATTGGGATGGCGGCAATGACTCCAATGTGCAGTTTGTGATGGAAACGTTAGGACGGTCAATAAACACTGAAAGAGGTTTCTACATAAATTTTGAATGTACCCTAATTTCCTATTTATCATGCCACTTAAGTGTCATCACACCTTGTAAGCAGGCAATCGTATTTGCATATAAACTGTAACAGGAGTGGGCAAAGTTCCCAATCCCAAAAGGTGTCATACCAAAGTCATGATATGTTCGAGAACCACAAGATGCACATGCATACATACAGACACAAATTTCTCCTGCTTCGTGACTGGCTGGCAAAGCCAGTGCCCGGCAGTCCTGGTGTCAGAGTCTGTAGAGCAGCTACAATTCAGTGGATGAGGTTCAGGTGCAGTGAACTAAGAGGCAGGACCAATAAGGCAGCATGGAGCCTGAGACTGGCCCTGGCCAAGAGCCATTGTAGTTCCCCAGCCACAGTTACAAGGACAAAAGCAGAAGTATCTTTGCAAGGAAACTGGATTATTGCCCAGCAAACCAGCCTAACTGAACTGTTATTACTATTATGCTACAAGTGTTTATACCTTTTGAATGGTTCATTTTTGCATTTTGTCCTGCAATAAAAAAATTGCAGGACTACTATAAAGCGTGACTGTGAGCTGTCATACTGAATTACTGAAAGATTTCTTCATAATTTTAAAATGTATCCTAAATTAATATCAATCACATCTCCTAAAGATCAGCATGCCTCTTAAACAGGCAAGCATTACATTTATGGTTATAAACTACAAACAGGAGTGGGCCAAGTTCCCAAATCCCAAGAAAGGGGTGTCGGCCGTGGAGAGGGCATTTTCTGTGGCTGCACCGCGGCTGTGGAACTCCCTCTCGTCGCTTGACCACCGACCTCCCGTTTCAGTAGGCAGTGCAAGACCTGGCTGTTCCGCCGGGCCTTTACCGAGGGAGATGGGGTGGGTGGGGTGGGCTACGGAGGATTTAGGCATGGATTGTTTTAATTTGGGGTTTTTTAGGTTGTTTTAATTGTATTTTGGCTTGATTTCTACTTTAATATGTATTTTTAAATGTTGCTAACCACCCCAAGATGCTTTTAGCAGGAGGGGGCGTCATATAAGTTTTATTAAATAAGTAAATAAATACACGAGTCCATGAAATACAAATGTAATATCACTCCCTGCTGTATATTTTCTCTTGTTTCGTCCAATAGTCCTGATTTATTTATTCCAATTTTTACCCTGCCCTTCCCAAATAGGTTCAGGGTGGCTTACAAAATATAAAAATATATAAAGCAGCTAAAAAATATTTTTAAGCCCACCCACTCACTAACCCCTCCAACCCAACCGCACCTAACCCTATCCTTGCCTGCCAAATGCCTGGCCAAAATAGTTAAAGTCAAAACCTGCCCTGGAAAAGTGTTCCACAATGCATTAAATTTCACCAGCAGACAAGTTTAAATTACACATACATTATTATTATTATTATTATTATTATTATTATTATTATGCCAAAACAGCATATAACAGTTCAGATTTTTTTAAAAACAAAAAATATCATTTATTTTAAAAAGTTAAGTGAAAATGCACAATACTTTCAGGTAGCGTGGTGTATTCCTTTAATTCAATTACATATTGCTTCTTTATAATAAAATGCTGCACAGCTGTATCTAAATATAGATCACTGCCTTCCATAAAAACACTGCAAGTCATCAAGTTATTTCAAAGCAGTTACTGCCTAATGGTCATTGTCTATACACTCCATAAAGGAACAGAGCCCAGTAATTTGACCTTCCAGACAGATTCAAATGATTTTGATATTTGGATAGAAGCTGTACCAGGCTGTGGCAGCATTATTTACTAGCAACCAATGAATTAATCTAATTGAGAACAGGGATTAATATTTTAATGGTTCAATATCGGATGTTAACTTCTGTCTGTTTTCAAATGGAGGAATCCGTGTAGTGACCTTCAATTCTCTGCTTCAAATTCAGTATGAAAAGCTATTTGGCAGAATGCCTTTAGATCTCCAAGAGCATCCAAGTAAAAACTTGTTAATTTTACAATCATCCTTTAAAATTATGTAAGAGTTTTTAGCTGAAATGAACAAACATTATGGATATTGGACCTATCATAATGCAATTCACTTTTGTTCTGGCAATGTTCAGCAGTATTTTTTTTCCCCCCTTTTAAATGGGAAAACTTTAAAGGAATCAACAGTAAGAACTTTTTATCCAACAGGATTCTGGAGCCTTCTATCTGACCCTGATTTTCATGTGGGAGAGTGCCTACAGTTTCCAATACTATCAATAGAGAGCTGAAGATGTTAAGCTCCCATGAGAAATCAAGTCTTAAGTTTTATTTTATTTAAATTTATATCTCACCTATTCCCCATCTGTACAGACCTAGGATGACACCGTATTACTATTTTTGAAGTCCTGTACTAAATATACTATTTTTTTAAATGTATTCCCAGACAAAAATAAAACATTAAGATGGAGTTTTAAAATAAAAACAGTAAGTTTAGAGTAAAATCCATTACCGTGATTTTGCAATTCTCCCAAGCCAAAATGCAGCACCATGTATTAACCATAAATTTTTATTGTTTAAAAACTCAGATAAAGCTGAAATGATTTTGAAAGATTCATTAGATTTTGCAACTCTTCCCTCCACCCAAAGTGGGTGACCTTTGAGTATTCTATCTCCATTTCCATACCTTACCGTACTTGGATAACACTGAATTTTGTGAAGTGACAAAGTTCTTTGTTTTGAGATAATGCTTTCTTTTGAGATAAGATATTTCTCCAAAATATCTCACCCTAAATTGCTGATATGTACACTTCAGTTTAATTTCTACTTAATATAACTTTTGTTTAGTAATTACAATTCAGGAACCTGAATCCCTGCTGTATGTGCAAAACTCAACCCAGCCTTAACTGGAGGTACAACTGGCACTACCATAATTTAGCACCTAGACTTAAACGTCCTAAATTAAACAGTCTCTGGTATAACAATATGCAACGACTGAATACACAACAGTCACTGACCGAGAATCCTGCAGTTTCTCTAAGCAGGCATTAAATTGTTCACAACGGGCACATGATTTATATTTATTTGCTAAAAAGGTACTTTTTGGGCACCCTTGGCTTTCTTTTCCTCCCCAAAAGTGTCAAATTCTTTCTGTACTACTGTGGGATAGATTAAATGAACCATTAAGCTTTATTTAGCTGAGGCACCAATATAAGTTAATTAGTTAAAGGCAAGATTTTCAGTTTAGGTCATAAATTGGACCCAGTTTCCCTGCTGAGACCATTTAAGTTAATGAAGAGAATACAATAGAACGAGACAAACTCATACAGTCTAGAAAAGGTCACTAAGGCAGGGGCAGCATATTTTGACACTTCCTTTAAATTGCTAGGTGTCACAGGTAGGAGATAGCATATGTGATTGCCATTAAATGAGCCATTCAACTCTTCTGGCACACAACTGTAAATGAATACTGCTTTTGTGCTGCTGCCTTTCTTTGGAATCTTTATCACATCAAGACTGTATAACACCAATATACAAAAAGCTCTTTAAAGGTTTAAATACAATAGCTTTGGCTCTTGGTAAAGAAAGGGGGTAATTACAAGACACAGATTTTAAGTGTGCTTGTTAAATGAGAATCTCTTAAAAGAAACAGAAACCAGAGTGTGGTTGCCGCCAAAAGCACAAAGCAGCCATATGGAAAACACTACACACAAAGCAAATTCTTATTACACCACAATGTCAGCTTCCCAATTCCTCATGTGCCCATGTGAGAAGATTAGCAGTGTGCTGAAAATCAAACAGTAGTAATGTATTGTCACTATGAAGCAGTTATACTGAAATTAGCAATTACTTTGCACAAACCAGCCAGAAGACTGCTAAACGCATATGACCCCATAACCAATGGTATTTATGTAGGTGCCAAACATTCAACCAAAAACAATCTTATTGAATACTTAAGCATATGGATAAGTATATGAATTACCCTACAAACATAAACATTCATCCAGAGACAGTAATTCATGCACCATATCCCTAATTTTGGCTTGATTGAAAGTTACTTAAAGCATTAATACTAAGCAGCTTTCAAAAGTCTTCCTAGAGTACCAGGGATATGCCCTATGATTCATGTATATAGCCAGATACAATATCTTTACAGCAAAAAAAAATTCTAGAGAAAAATTAATTCTGTGACCAATATTTCTCTCTCGACTTCCCAATATAAATGGTCTAAGATTGCCTGCTCCCACCTTTGCATATTTTCCTTCAGCTGGATTTGTTGCATCTGTCCAAGTTACATAGTAAATGCTTCAGAAAAAGTTCTCTAAAATAAGTGGTATTATTTTAAAAACATTTAAACTTGTTTTTATGCATTTCTGTTGTTAAATCATCGCTTATGATGCACATATTTAAATATTTAAAAATATTGATATTGCACTTCTATAAATTAGTTTTTTATGTACTTAAGCACATTTTACAAGCTTTTGATATGAAGCAACCAGAAAAAAATTAAGTTAATGGAAGCCTAACACATATATTGTAAAAACCAGTGGCTGCTAAGATAATGGATAGCAGTTAAAGTAGTAAATGTCTTCTAAACCTTCACAAGCTACAGTCCTCTCTTATAGCTATGTCTAATTAAGAATGAGAATAAAAGTACATCATATTTTACTTTGGGCTGCTGAAATATGAATTTCAGGTAGGTTCTGGCTACTCCATTTTAAATATATGTAAGAAATAGAAGGCAGCTAGAGACAGATGCTGAAAATTTAAGAATAGGTATAAAATGTTGAATGAAGAGAAAACAGGCCAAGTCTGTAAGCAATCAAAAGTGATTATGTGTTTCAAATGGATAATGGAGGACAGCCGCCTGCTGTGGCACACTCTCTCACACTATGGTCTAGACCTATACTGCACATATGTGCAGGCTCTACCAGATGTTGACCCAGGATTGCCCCGGGCTCTGACTGTGGCTAGCCTGGGCTCTGACCTCGGGAAACCCCTGAAGTCACAGTCCAGGCTAAGGCCCCGCCCAATTGGGCCACAGCAAGCTATCGTGTCTGTTCCCGGGCTGCCAACACGGCCCGGGTTGGGTCTGCCATGGCTGCCCGTCATGGCGGGATGCAGGGTGCACCGCGGGGGCATTCTCCCTGCCCTTCTTGGTCATGGGCACATCTGTTTAGCACCCCAAACCAGACTGCGTCTGCCACGGCTTCCCACGCGTCTGCCACATGCGGCCGTCATTTCTGTTTTTGCCCAATGAGAACATCCACACTTTCGTCCCTTTCTCACTTGCTGCCCCCCATGTCTGGAACTCCCTCCCTGTCCACATCCGCCTTGCCCCCTCCCTTCATACCTTCAAATTTCTCCTTAAAACTCACCTCTTTCACTCTGCTCTGTCTGACTCTTTATCCTGCTGAGTCACTATTCCTATACCTACGATCGGTTTACCCTTATCCTTGCAACATGGACCTGCCTGCTGTCATTCTCATCGTAACCAAGCCAAGTACGTGCACTTGAGACCTCGCATCTTCATGAATGTTAGACCCCTTGTCTCTCCCTCTGTTCCCCTTCCTATGTCTCTCCCCCAGCTCCTGTCTCTCAGATTGTAAGCCCTAGGGGCAGGGACCGTGTCTATTTTATTACTTTGTAAAGTGCCAGGTACACTGCTGGCGCTATATAAATGTTTGTTAATAATAATAATAATAATAATCCACATGTGGTACAATAAAATGTCTCTCTGTATATAGCGCTCTAGACAATCTAGGCCCTCTGAATTTTAGATCTAAGCCATCTGTGGATGGAGGTGGGAGTGTGGAACCTCTCTATGGATAACCACAGCCATTACAAGAAATCTTGTAGTTCCCTTTACTGGGTTAAAATAATAATAATAAAAACAAACAATACAAGAACTACACTTCAAATGAGCGTTTATACACAATAAGAATTTTCTTCCCATTTAAAAGGTTGTGAATTTCACTTTTTTTCAAAGCTTGGAGTCTCTTTTTTCTCCTAAAGATTTTTGCTCTTTCATTACAAGGCATCTGAGTAAACCTTAATCTAAATTTGCATTCTAACAATTTTTCAGCTTTTAAAAAAAGTGATAATTATTTCACTTTTTTTTTTTTTTACACACACACACACACACAATGGTAGGCTTTCATTGCCAAAATCACTTTGATTTTTGTACAATGAATGCATTTTCATAGTTTTTGTTTTTGTAAGCTGCCCTGAGCCTTCAGGGAAGGGCGGAGTATACATTTGAATAAATAAAATAAATATTCTAAATTATACTCAGTAAAAAACTGTACAGTAGTATTAAATCTGTCAGATGCAGTTACCTTTTTTAATACTTTCAAAACTTGTAAAAAGTTGTGATGGGCACAACCGGCATTTAACAGGCATTTCAACAGGAACTACCGTTATCATCCCTTCTAAAATTCTAGCACACAGGGCCAGAAGCAAAATTATTTTTATTGTTTATATAGCACCAGCAGTGTACCTGGCACTGTATAATCAATAGTTACAGACAGGTCTGGCTTACAATCTGAGAGAGACAAGGGAGCAGGAGATAAGGGAGATGTGAACATCGAAAGCAGAACTAATATATCCAGGGAGGGATTTCCATGCATGGGGGCAGCAAGGGAGAAAGATGTTTAGAGGAGGAGGGGGATCACAAGCAAATGAGGGTGCAGGCAGAGGAGCGAAGCTCCCAAGCAGGAGCATGGTGGGATACAAGAGCGGAGAGATATGGTGGAGCAAGGCCGTGAAGGGCACTTTCACACAAGAAACTCTCCACCCACCCCCCATGTTATAGGGCACCCATAGGGCAACACTGCAGCCTTGCAACATGGATAGTGGGTGGGTAATGGGTGGAGAGTATCTTGAGTGAAAATGCCTGAAGAGCCTTGAAGATGAAGACCAGGAGCTTGTGCTGAATGCGTTCATGTAGTAGGAGCCAGTGCAGGGTGGAGAGGAGGGGCTGAACATGGTCAAAGCAACAGACAAGGTGGATGACTTTGGCAGCAGAGCGTTGAACAGAAATGAGGGGGGAGAGGTCAGAGCAGGGGAGACCAGTAAGGAGGAAGTTACAGTAGTCGAGGCGAGAGATGACTAGAGCATGGACTAGGGTTTTTGCGGCGGAAAAAGTAAAGCAGGGCTGGATTTTAGCAATATTATACAAAGCAATAGGATTTAGCAGCAGCCTGGATCTGAAGCATAAAGGAGAAGGAGGAGTCAAAGATGAATCCCAGGATACGCGCCAGAGGGACAGGCTGGATGGTGACACCCTCAAAAGCAATAATCTGTAAGTGAAAATAAATGAGATCGCAACTTTCAACTACACATCAAAAAGTACACAAAATTTAGTACTGATGCAAGATAAATGTATGGTCTGAAGAAATAAGGATGTAGGCTCCAATCCTACTAACACTTATGCATGGGCTTTAAGCATATGGAACATGGAAGGACAACAGACTAAAAAAAGACACTGAAAAGTCTACTTCCATTGTTCAAAGTCTGGAGTGACCAGGGAACGGAGGGTAATTTCAGACGTGATGGGCCCGGAGGTCTCCCACGCTGAATCACACGCTGGGATCCATTTCAGATCCCGGTCAGGAATCAGGCCATCTGTCCTTTAGATGTGGATCGGGGAGGGGGCAGGGCTGTGTGGCGCGACATGCAGCCGCACAGCCCTGCGCCCCCCGCCCCCATGCTTGCCCACCCTCTGGGAGATGGGCGCAGCGGTAAATCCGGCTGCTGCATCCGATCCTGTATCGCAGTCTGGGCCATGATTCGGGATGGGCCAATGGTACAGACGTCACTTTTGGCCCATCCCGGAACATGGCCAATCTAACCACGTTTCCAGAGGTGAAGCCGGCCTCACCTCCAGAAGCGTGGTTATTTTTATTCCTGTCAGTTATTCACCGTGAACATCTGGCGGGAATCTTTTAGATGTAACGGGACAAATGGCCACCACAGGGGATTCACTGTGGTTGACCGTGGTCCCGTTATATCTGAAATTACCCGGAGATGCACAAATAGCAAAAAAAAATCATTTAGGGCCTGATTTTGCACTTATTACTGTGAGGTATGTCTGATTCCCATACAAGATCAGTTCTTCAGATTTTAAAACTTCTTTCAATTTTAATGAAAGATAAGCAACCTAAAAAGGAAATTAGTTTTTCTATATGCCTGTGTTCTTTTAACATATACATTGAATACCAATTTAAAAACCCTGAAAACTTTACCTTTTTCATATGAAAAAAATAGAAACAAATATTTTTATTTCCACACAGAATAATCTTTTCACTAATTACTCTAAATTAAAATTAGGAATAGTTGTCCTATTTAATGTGTGTTTCTATATGGTTACATTGTTGAGTACTTCCACATAAGTATAAAACTTTGTAAAAACAAGTATAATATAAACACAAAATAAATTACAATACAAAAGAATTACAATTAAACACACAAAAAATTACAAAATTCTAAGCGTAGCTCCTCAGAAGAAACAGATGCTGTACTCATACAATAAAGGCTATATAAAAGACTTCTGTACTCATTAAGCATCTTCTCCACACAGTTCACCAGAAAACCTAAAGTCAGAATAGGGTGATGTGTTTAAAAATCCAGTAATTACTATTCAATGCAATGGACTAGTTGCAACAAAAAAGGCAGGCATACTAATTCAGATGCTACTATGATCTTCTACATCCTGCTCTAATGCTATTAGCCTACAAAGAACTAATTACCCTAATCGAGTGATCACAGATTCACTGACATCTTACTTCCTCTAACAGCTATAAACATCAGTGGGCTAAGATAGCACCTAATTAGTTTGCTGTATCATTGTTTACAATGCAGTTTGGATTGATCAGGTTTACAGCATTTCAGAAATACGCCAATTTATTTTATTACTAGCAACTTCATAGTTTAACCCCAAATACCCAACTTTCCTACTTATTAGTAACAGCACATAGTATATATCTTGTGAATACAGGATATCAACTCCCACTGCAAACCCCTGCATTTTTCACTCTTGGTTCACAGGTCCAATTTTTCACCAGTATTCATTATTTTAGCCCTCTCCACTAACCTGCATAACCAAAGTCCAGACAACGAAAACCCTCTCTGTCCTTCAGTCAGGGTTATAAAATGCTTATTTCAACCAGACAAGGAACTAGCAAACCTGAAATGTTGGCTTCTTCCTCTGTAGGTGTGCAACAGACCATTTCAGAATAAGCAGGCAAAGCCTTCAGCAGTACTGAACTATACAAAATGTATACTCTTCGAAGTGCTTGAAAAGTAGAATTCCTATAAATATTCCTATGAATTCCTATTTCAATGCATGTCAAAATACATCTGGAAGAACTAGTTTTAAGTTTAATACGGTCTACGTTGTTTGTACTTGCCTGACTTTTGGCACCATCATTCGGTGTTGCACCATTAGCGTGTGACAGATTGATGCCATCAGAGTGAAAACCTCTTCGCTAGCAGAATCTCTCCAAACCATATTCAGGAGAGTGTTTGTCTGCTGTTTTGTATCCAGTTTCTTGAGACACTCTTCAGTTATATACTGGACTGATATTCTACCATCACCCTAGAATATATAGCAAAATATGTTTTTTATTTATTCAGGGTTGGTTTGGTGGTTGTTTTTGAAACAGTACATCAATCTCTAAGCCAAAATGTACGCTACAATGAAATACAATTCATTTCCATTATAAAACAGCATTACCAGAAATCATTTTGCTGGTGTAACAAAGTACTTCAAAGATGATTTATGCCCATAAGGCAGCATTTATTTGTGGATACAATATTGGTCTGATCCAATACCCACAGGAAAATCTCTTTCCATGGACTTCCATGAGGCCAATTCACCTGGCAATCCGTTTTTAAACTGTTAGTCTAGTCATGTACATGTATACTGATCAGGAATTCGCACACATCTGAATGAGCAAAGTAGATGCATAAGCACATACAAAACAGTCCACCACAAGGTGACATACCAAGCCTTTCTACAATACAATGTAGTAAAGCTAAATTATGCACAGGTAAACTGCGGTCAGATAAAAGTACAGGAAACTGGTTCTGACCAGATCTTTGGATTTCACTCCTACCTAACCAGCTTTCAGATATCACCAACCTCCACAGATAGTTCACAAAATTTGTAACCATGGATAGGCTGGATGAGTTATGGGCGACAATGGGCAAGAGTGGAATGGCATGAGATCAGAATAATCAATAGAGGACTCTGCCCTCACATTCCTGCTCTCCACACATGCAGCCCTGTAGAGTAACCTACAGACGAGGGCTTGTTAGCATGCAGTTTTTACAGCTTTATAGATTTAGCATCTGTGATTTGGCATCATGATATCTATGATTTGGCATAGATTCCTACTGAACTGGATGCACAAACACTGACCCTACACAAAACAACTACACAGGTTTCAAGAGAGCTCTACATAGCTAAAAAAAGGGCAGGATTCACCCCTAAGAGAGGTTTAAAAATCTCTTCTTGGATCACTGGGATTCATATGAAGAAATTTCTATATCTTTTTGTACGTATTGCTTTTACCCTCAAAATAGTGCTTAAAAAACATGAATTTAGAAGTTAATATCTAATTGTTTGACATTAAATACTCAGAACGATGAGAATAGTCATCCTTATCATGAAGATACTTAAGACTAGTTATTTCTAAAATAACCTTCCTTACACACAGGCCGAGTTTCTTGTCGGGGGGGAGGGGGGAAGAGGAGGATAACACTAAAAGCAAAAAGGAAAGACAACGAAACTTAAGAATTTAAATAATTCATAGCACCACTGGCATAATTTTAAAACATTTATTCAAATTTATATGCCGCCCTTCCCATCAAGACTCAGGGCGGCTTACAGTCAATAAAAATATCTAAATGGCCCATTGCCGCACAACCCTTTTCCTAACCCCACCCCACCCAACTTTGTCCCACGTGCCAAAAGCCTGGCCAAATAAAAAAGACTTACGCAGTTTCTGGAAGATGAACAGGCTCGGGCTTAAATGAACCTCTAAGGGGAGGGAGTTCCATAATTGTGGAGCAGCCACCAAGAACCCCTCTGCGCATGACCTATCTGTAAAAATTTCATGGGCAAGAGGGTCTTTCAGGTACCTGGGGCCTAAGCCGTTTAGGGCTTTATAGGTCAAAACCAGCACCTTGAATTGTGCCTGGAAAGGTATTAGTAGCCAGTGCAGATGCTGGAGAACACGTGTAATATGCACCCGGTGACCTGCCCCCGATAGAAGACAGGCCACTGTATTCTGCGCCAACTGCAGCTTCCAAAACAGTCATCGGGGGCAGCCCCACGTAGATCGCACTGCAGTAGTCTAGTCTCGAGGTTATGAAGACATGAACAACGGTGGCCAAATCTGAAGCAGAGTCTCCCCACGGATCTAACGCAGGGCAGGTCTCCAGTTGCTCAGGCTGTCTTCCCTGGCGTGTCCCTCCCTGCGCTGGCTGTTCAGTTGTGAAAATCCACGCCTCAGCCAGCACACGGCTCCCCAGACAGCAGGCAAGAGCAAGTGAGCACAGAGTGGCGAGCCTTAGCCCCTGCTTTGCCAGGCTAAGGCTCTTCTTTCTGCGCTCACTTGCTCTTGTCTGCTGGCTCCCTGTACTGTCTGTCTGCTGGCAGAGGCAGGGATTTCCACAAACAAAACGCCAGCGCAGGGAAGGAGGGAGCTAGCAAAAGACCATGTGCCCTCCTTCCCTTCCCCCAGGCAACACAGAGCGTTCTGGTTGCCAGCATCAAATTTCTGGGTGCAAACGGCTCCCTGACACCCACAAATTTCATGCCCTGTCAGAAGAACCTTCATCAGGCTCTGCTGTTACAAGGGCCAAAATGCAGTGTTTGCAATGGCTGCTGGCAACATTATTTCTAAGGAAGCAAGTGAAAAATGAGTGTGTTACAATAAAAGGGTCTTCCTCTAAAACAAGGGTTTTGTTATAATAAAGTTTTGCTCCAAACTACTCCTTAATGCTTACAGGGGTCGTCATCATCTTACTGAATTCTTCATCTTCAGAGTCACTGGTTGCATCCTGACAATTTGTCCCACTAGCAGACACGGGTAACTGAGAAAGAAAGGTCTGGAGGACCCTCAAATACACAAGTAGCCCTTCCTCGGAAAGCGATCCTGTATTTTTTTAAAAAATGAAACAATTAACTAGATCATACTGTACTTTGCCAGACTAGCACAATTTAGCTGGTCATCCTTAAGAATATAAGAACTGCCATCCTGGGTCAGACCAATAGTCCCTCTAGCTTAGTTACCTGTCTCTGACAGTGCCTGGTATCAGATGCGTTGAAGAAAACAAGGCAACTAAGGACTGGTTATACCCTGTTGCTTAGTCCAAACAGGTAGAGGCTCACCTCAAGCAAGAAGGTGCATTGTCTGACCATCTTGAAAGAAAGTCAATGATGGATTCATCCTCCATTGCATTTGTCTAATCCTTCTTTAAACCCAGTTACAGTACCAACTTTCTCAACATCCCATGGCAACCAATTTCACACATCAATCCTGTATTGTGTGGAGAAAGCATTTCCTTACATCATCCTGCTGCTTTTTCAATTTCATTGGGTGTCTGCTACCTCTTCCATTATGAAAAGGGCAAATACAAGTTCCTTATTCAGTGGGTGATAACTAATGAGACAGTAGTCGCATGTCAGAGCTGCGAGTGTTAGCACCCATTAAATGGGCTTGGGGGATGAGTGTTCTCAACACCCACAGTCCCCACATGGGGCTATTCCCTCTCTGGTCCCCTTTCCACTTGGCTCCTTCCTGAAGCATTCAGTGGGAAGGGGGCTGGGGTGTCGAGTTGCTTTCTCACTGCCTGGCTGCTTCCCCGAGTAGCTGGGTGGTGGGAAGGAAAGAGGGGAGCGTAGGGGGCTCGTGGCTCCTCCAAAGGATCTGTGCACCTCCTGCACTTGCCTCTCTGTTCAGGAAAGGAACAGAGGGGAGGGTAGGAGATGTGCAGATACTCCGGAGGAGCCATGCACTGGCTTTGATCCCGGCTCCTCTCCTTGCCCTCTGGAAAAGGAAAACAACGAGGATCGAAAGGGGAGTCATGGCAATGACCCCCTCATTAGACAACAGAATGTGTTTTGGCCTGGTTGTTCCTGCCTTAGCCCACATGGCATCCTTCTCGATCTTGAAGACGCTGTCATGTGGCCAACATGGACCTCAGTGAGGTGCACACTAACTGGGAACACGAGTTCCTGGTCCGTGGCTGCTTGCCCACATTATACAAACTCACATTAGATAGGAATTAACATTAGACTGTGGATTGTGGGCAATCAGCCTTCCTCATTCAGCAAAGAAATTACTGTCAGTTTCACCACAGATAACAGGGCTGGAAAATCCAGCCCTGTCACTCACCTGAGTAACAACTAACATTAAATTTGAATGTGTGCATTCAAATTTAACGTTTGTTAAGGGTTGTGGGCAAGGGAGGGCTGTGGGGGAGGCAAACACACACACACACACCCCTGCCACGGGGCAGTCATGATGTGGGGTGGGGGAGAGAACTCACCTTACTGGTGATGGAGTAGCCCTGGCAGCACAGCACATTGGGATATTCCTCTGAGGGCACAGGCCCCATGATCAGGCTGTGTCTGCAGAGGAAAGCCCTGATGCACCGGGCCCGGGCTGCACAGCCACTCAGGCCAGGTGAATTGTTGGGCTGGGGAGGAGAAGGCATTACCCCCCACGCCCCACAGCTGGGGGGGAGGGGGAGAACCGAGAGGGCAAGAGGGGGAAATTGGGGTTCTGGGGGCCAAACCTGGGTATGGATCTGTTGCAGATCTGTTCCACTTTAAACACACGTGAGAAATCAACATGGGCATGCAGCCCATGTTGATCTCACATTACTGCTGTTTTCTTGTAAGACTGAATCTCACGAGAAAATAGACAATGTGGGCAAGCAGCCAGGATCCACCTATTAAACAGACCAACAGTCACCCACTTGTGTTTCATTTGTTTTCACCCAATTTTTCCACAACATTCAGGATCTTATCTACATCTAGCATATCCCCCCACAATTCCTTAACAAACATGCCCCATGCCTTACAATTAAGTATGCTTTGTAGACCAAGATAGAAATATGTGTAATTATCACCTTAATGTTTTAGAATCGTCCATCATACTTGAGTTTTTCAAACTATAAAATATAGTGATATGAAAGACCATTCAACATGCTAATCCAAGTAAATAAATATTTAATAATATATCTGACTAAATTATGTATTTTCCATACCTAAATATGTTTCGCCAACTATTAAAACAAAATAAAAAAGCCAAGGAGCTCTGTCACTTTTTCTTGTACGTCTGCTTTCCTTTAATAATAGTGCATTCAGAAAGAGTTCATAAGGGAAGAAGGTCTGCACATCTGCTAGCGCTGGAATGATGAAATGGAATATCTGATCTGTAAAAGGTGCTGCAAGGAACTCCTCTGTGAAGGCAGCAAAAATCTGTTGCCTGAAGGGGATGAAAAAGAAGTTTCTCTTTATAGAAAATGCAAACATAACTTTTCACTAGTACAGCCATAAAGTGATTGATCATGAACCTGCGACTCCAAACAAACTACTGTATTCATCAAGGAAACTGTCTATAGCTGAATTCCAGTAGTTCTTATTCACTAAACTGAACTTGTCAGATTACTCAAAAATAAACTTATGCCCTTTCCATGACTACTGTTGCTTTATTTATTTTTTCCCTTTAAAGCTTGAATAAATTCACAGGAAAACATTCTGAAATGGCTTTAAGATCTAGAATAACTACATTTAATTGATGCAGTACTAGAAAGCTCTATGTATTTCAGAAAAATGACTTCAGTGTACTGAAGAAAACTGAATGCACAATATTACAGATAGAAATTAATTAAAAAGTACACATTTATGCAACAGCCTGTGTGCCTATAAAATGCTTAGTATCCTAGGCTTACCTCGCACCTTCTGGACAGGAGTTGTAAGTAAAGTGCAATGGTTTCAAAACATTCTCTAGTAGTACTTTTGCAATAGGAACTCGAGACACATCAGAATATTCAATACTTGATGGAAGCTTGTTATTAATTAACAAATAAAGAGACCTGTAGTATCCTGAAACAAACAAAAATGCATAACTTTAACTGTAAACCAAAATGTACGATTCATAAATTGGAAGCTCCCTACAATTCATATATAATCACTTAAACACTTTGTGGGTAAGACAAAAAATAGTCTTATTCTATTTTACATAGAATTAAATTCACTTTCAAATTAAGTAGCTGCCGTCTGGAAACAAGGCTAAGCGCACATCCTCTCGTGCACACACACCCCACCTCCCAGTGCAGGAAATGACACACAGCACAACCCACTGTCAGCTTCTCCCAGAAGGGGAAGTAGTGTGAAGTGAGTTTGTGCAGCAAGCAAACCCATGCTTATCAACCCAACACTGCCACGTTCGATCAGCAAGGGTCTGTTTGCGCTGCACATCCTTTCCACACAGCACACACACACACACAAGTTCCAAGTCTGCTTCTTCCACTTTATGTAGGGGGGCTGAGTGTGTGAATGAGCCCTTACTCTCCTCTCTGAAAGTGTCCTGCTGCCACCAGGCAGGTGGTTTTCTGGGCTTTCAAACACAACATCTTAATGGACCCCAAAACTCCCAAGTATCACAAGATAGGATGCTAAAGCAATGTTTTGATGCCAAATATCAAAAAATTTCAACAGCTCAGAAAGTTACAAAGATTATTTGCTCATCAGCTAAAAACAGTTAATGATTACTAGGGCACAGCATGAAACATTTCTGTAAGATTTCTAACCCATCAGAAAATTGAAAGCGTATGTTTGCAGGATCGCTTGTTGGAGACTATAAAAACATTTGCTCATCCTCAATTAAGAAAATATGGTAAGGTACACGCCTTTTTATTAGAGGGATGCATGTGAAATCTAGAATACCTAGACTGCACGCACATCCCAATATATAGGTCACGGCATTTATAATACAACATGCAATGTTCTCAGTATAAGGCTAATTAGATATTTTACTTTCCTAAACTTTGGAGAAATGCCCATTTTAAAAAAATGCCTCACCTGTACTCGACACCCATATCAATAAATACATTCATTTCAACACACAAGATAATTCACAAATATCCAGCAACTCCTTTACAAATGTCAAACATGCACCTGTCTTTCAAGGAAGCAGCTATAAACAGTGAAAAAACAGATATTTAAAAATCTCCTTGAACTCCAATTTAAAACGTGAAAATATAGATCATCATCCAGAAGTTCTCTTTTTATAGGTGAAATTTCTCTCTCATTAGTAGCCTGTATATCCACTAAGGCCTCAATCCAAGGTCTACACGTGCACATACAGCGTGCACACATGGTGCCCCCACCAGAGTTGGACTATGCTGCCACCACAGCCCTCTCTCCCCCAGGGGCAGCTCTGTACCAGTGGACTCGGAGGCTGCATGGTCGGGCTCCGGTGGGGGGGCAAGGGGGCAATCCTCATTCACCAGATGTGCAAGAGGGTTACACATGTGGAAAACGTGTGACACACTGGCACATTAGGCTTAACAGGGTGCCAAATTCTCATTCACTGTAAACAGCACCATTGGCCATCACTCATTTTCACTTGCACATGCAGTGTTCCCTCCACCCCTGCCAGATTCCAGCACAGCCCCTTTATGTAGACAGGACTTAAGTGTGGTCTGGCCACTTGTAAATCTGCCCCAGGTACTGAGGTGCATTCTACGTCCCCACATCATAAGCAGCAAGCAGCCCAATGGCGACGGTTATGCTGCACAACGATGCTTCTTGCTGTGAAGGAGGATTCAACTCACTGAATTCTGAAGTCTAGCATGGCATTTTGGTATGCCACTTTTGTGCATGCCATCACCCTTTACACTCCTGGCAAAACAGAACTGCGCCCTACGGATGCAATCTTCAAACCACTTATTCTAGAGAAGTCACGAGTACGTAGTTTTAAGATTGTAGCCTTGGACAAATCCCATTTTCCTTAGCCTACTTAAGTGGTTATTAATTTGTATTACATTATCACCTCGAGGTACCCTTCTGTGCTAGGTTCCACACAAACCTCTAGCAATAGACTGTAAGCTCCTTGAGGCAAATGCTATCAAAGAACAAAATAAAAGGCATCAATCAAAACCATTTAAAATCCTTTTTTTAAACTGCTTCTAACTTCTTCCTTGAAATATGGGCTCATTTGATACCTGTAAAGGAATTACAGGTTTATGGAGGAAGAACCAATGGTAGTAGCAATAGGAAACACTCACTGAACATTACCTTCAATGTACAAAAAATGTTTTCAAATAAAACTAAAATCAGCATTCTTTGTGCAATGGTTCAGACATAGCACAAGATAAATGAGATGGCACAGGTGCATTTTTGCTTTTTGACGTTTTTGTATTTTGTATCAACAGCCATTAGAATTGTATTGACTTACAGATTTCTAACCTGTCATAAGGACTCAATTTCTCAGACAAATCGTGAAAACTGAGTGATGAATACAAAGCCCATACCGTCATTTCTATAGGAAGGCAACATCTTCCCGACTATTTCAAGCCATGACAAAGAGCCTAATTATGTTTTAGTAGCATACTATGAAAATTGTTCATACTGTAATTTCTAACTAAGACACATTAAGGCACTGAAATTATATTATGTTCCTGTAAAATTCTAATTCAATAATTCCATTTTAAATAAAATATGAAGGATTTAGTCTACTCTGAATGACTTAAAACTTTACATTGTAGAAATGGCACCATGGAGTTTGGTGCTTATTTTCCATCAATGACTGTCACATCAAACATTCTTAATTTAGTGGCAAAAGGTATTAAGTGATGGATTCCCCTCCACCCTCACCCCCCATTGCTACTTCTGAAAACTGAGCTTAGAACTAAAAAACCAAATTGGCTTCTTCCCCTCTTACAGCTCACCAGGTATAATAAAAGAGTTTGCATGTCAAATTTCACCCTAAGTGACACAGATGCAATCCATTTGCTTTCACTGAGTTTGCACATGCTTTTGAATAAGGCACAACAGAAATCACAATCACTGGCCACATTCTGACCAGCAGAGGTAAACCAAAGTAACTACTTTGATTTAATTAAATTGAACTACTCCACTTTGGTAGTTTTCAAACAGTGTAAACCAAAGTAGTACTGTGTGAATTTCCTGCCTTGAACACACTCCAGAGCAATCCGGGGTGAATAACTGGCAGGCCCTCAACGAATGTGCCAGTGGCTTGCGGGCCAAAGCATGAAAATGTGGGGAACAGCAGGCCACCGTCTTGTCTATTTTTACCCAGTGTCTGCTATAATCAAATTTTTATTCTTAATATTTATTGCAAGAGATGATTGTGGTTAAACAATGCAGGCTGATCCTGTGATATAAGATTTGCTCAAAGTTTAAGAGGTTTCCAGAATTTCTAATAATAATTATACTAACCTTTTTGAATCATGTAGTGCAAAACTTGTTCAATTATTGATGCCACATAGCTAGCATCTTGTAATACAGGCAAATACGTATTCTCAGATGAAAATACCTCAAGCATTCTCATAGGAAGTGCAACATTCAGACTGTCATCATTGCAGTTTTGCAGTAATCTGTCAACAAAATAAAATTTGCAGTTACTTAATATAGAGCAGAGGCTCACTCTTCTGAAGCAAACAGGTGTGCATTTTCTGTTCATTGACTGAGCTTGAGTGGGTGCCCAAGTAAGCTTGCAAAGCTTAATGAATGCAACTACTCCTCCTCATTTCTATAGTACTGCTAGGCATACCCAGAGCTTTACAGCCACAGAATTTTTGGAGACAGGTGCCTGCTTACAATCCAAGATGGACACGGGTAAGGGGAAATCACATTTTACAGACAGGGAACTGAGGCTGAGAAGTTGTGACTTGCCCAAGGCCACCCAGTGAGTACATGGCTACGTCAGGATTTGAACCATGGCTTCCCTGGACCAAGTCCAGCACCTTATCCATTACACCACATTAGCTCTAGAATGCAGCAGGCTTCTAGATAGGTATAATCACTACAAAGCTCCTGAGAAGACATATCTGAACTCTCTGTGTCCCCGTAAAAGGAATTACAGTAAACACAGAGAATGAAATCAGTTCAGCTTAGTGTCAACGTACAGAATTCTCAAAAGCCAGCCGTAGAAATTCATGTGCAATGTATCAAAAGTGTCAGAAATGCTGATCTCACAGAACTTTTCATTAAGTTATTAATGACACAAAAAGGACAGTGGCTCCTAACATGGTGGAAGATAGATCTATGTAACCAGAATGCTTGATCCATAGGAGGGAGAAAATTTAAAAGGGTTGAAATGAAGGCCCCCAAAACTAGGAAGAATCTGAACTATTTGTTTTGCTTGCCTGCTGAGTTGCACCAGGAAGGTCAAGATACTGATATCTATGGATTATTATTATTAAGCATTTATATAGCGCCAATTATGTACCTGGCGCTTTACAAAAAAACAAGATAGACACGGTCCTTGCCCAAGAGCTTACAATCTAAAGACAGGGGGAGGGGAGACAGGGAAGGTGGAACAGAGGGAGAGACAAGGGAACAGAGGTATGAAGCTCTCTTCTTGCAGAATTATTTTCAGTAGTTCATGGTATTCAAAAAGCAAGAACATTCTAAAGAACCTTCAGCAGAAACCTTGGGCGTTTTCAGATGCACCATTTTCCACCCCTGGACTTTGAAGTTTAGGTTTGGCAAACTTACACCCACCAGAAGTCACCATAGCGCCACTGTAAACAGCAGCACCGGGCAACTCCACATGTCTGACAATCCATGTAGGTCGCAAGACATGTGGAAGTCACCCAGCGCCACTGTTTATAATGGCGCTTGGGTGACTTTCATGAGTGGGGCAGGCATCTAAATCCCCCTCCCACCTACCCTTCGTGCAAGTTTGCCAAACCTGTGTATATGTTGCTCCCTCAGGCACAAGAGAAGCCGAGCTGCCATTTCCACCACCAGAACCTTCTGGGGGGCATGGAAGAATATCCTGTACCACTATTGCTACTGACCAAACCCACCAGACAGCCTGGGAGCCAGAGTATAGATGTGATGGGGTTCTTTATTTATTTTATTTTATTTCTTAACATTTCTACGCCGCCCCCTCATGCCCACGGCATCTCGGGGCGGCTAACAATACAATAAAACAATAAAATACATTAAAATCAACATCAATTTTAAAATAATTTTAAAAACCCCAACCCTAACCTTACCCTCCAATTCCCCCAAATCCTCTACCCCACCAATCTCCCCAATTTACCACTCCCTCCCACCCTCCCCTCCCCTCCAAAGGCCTGAGCGAACATCCAAGTCTTGCATGCCCGCCGAAAGGCAAGCAGACCCGGGGCCAGGCGGGCTTCCTTTGGTAGGGAGTTCCACAACCGTGGCCCGACCACCGAGAACGCCCTCTCCATAGTGGCCCCCCGCCTTACACGGGGGCCTCCAGATGGGCGCCCCCAGTGGATCGGAGGGTTCGTCCTGAGTCACAGAAGGCGAGGTGGTCCCTGAGATAAGAGGGGCTGATACCATATAGGGCTTTGTATACCAATACTAACACCTTGAACTTGGCTTGGTACGCTATAGGCAGCCAATGCAGAGAGTGGAGCACTGGTGTAATGTGCTCACGGCGACCC
>QEPC01002394.1:29707-42253 GCA_003113815.1 Sphenodon punctatus | reverse complement strand
GAAGGCATGGATGAGAGTGGCCAGGTCGGGTCTGGAGATGTACGGGCGCAGCCTCTGCACCAGATACAGCTGGCGGAAGGCGGCTTTAGCCACCGCCTCCACCTGCCGATCCAGGCGGAGGTCCGCATTCAAAAATCACCCCCAGACTCCGAACCTGCTGGGCAACCGGAGGGCACCCCCCCCCCCCAATAGGGGGAGCAGACACCTCCTTCGCCCTCCCCACTACCATCACCTCCGTCTTATCTGGGTTCGGCTTCAGTCTGCTCTGCCTCATCCAACCCACCACTGCCTCCAGACACTGGGAAAGTACTGAGATGGCAGGACCTGGGTCCATTGAAAAAGAGAGGCAGAGCTGCGTGTCGTCAGCATACTGGTGACAACACACCCCGAACCGTCTCACGATCTCCCCCAGGGGCTGCATATACACATTCAATAACAGTTCTTGGGGGAAGCCGTGTTGCCTTGTCCCTATGGTGAGGGGAAGCCACAGTTGACGTAATGAGTCTTGTAGCTCCCAATGATATGAAAACTTTGGTACAAGGCTCTTGGGCTCGGGAACTTTGCCCACCCGTGTTGTATACAGCAGGTCAAACAGGCACAGATTTGGGGTAGCTATTCAAACCATAAGTACTAGTAGTAAGTTTTAAAATTATGAAATCCGTTTAAGCAGTCTTAGTCTTCCTGTTCACACTGCTCAAACACAAGCTTCATGAATGCAATAGGGCAACTGGCTACCTTATTATTGACATTCTAATACCCAAGTCTTCATCTGAATTATAGTCTTGAACATTTGCTAAAAGTTGAAATTTGCAAGTCATAAAAAAAATAATCTCCCAAGCAACTGTTTGAAACCAAAAATGCACATCAAGGCAGCTCCTTTTATAAATTAGAGACATATTTTAATAAGTATTAAGGGAGTTAGTACCCATTTCCCTTCACCTGTTTTAGAAATCCCAGCCTATTGCTGTGGCAGAGTCGAGGGTGTTTATACAGGAGCTTGGAATTATTACTAAGAGAATTACATAATGTGTTACAATAAAGCCATAAACCACAAAATACAACGCATGATCTATGTAATGGAGATTCTAGCAAAGTTAATGCTTTAAGCGTTAACTCTGCTGCCACGCTTTGTCCTGCTCCCTGTGCTGGCTCCAGACGACTGCCTGCTCCTTCCCCACCCTTGGGGCAGCCAGGTGGGTAGGCCACTGTTGGCCATCCTGCCACATCCCACGGCAGGCCGCAGTGCCAGCCACGCAAACAAGCACTCGGTTCTGCATGCTCACTATCCTGCCCCTGGCCATGATGTGACTATGTGGGACTAGCGATAGCATCTGCCGTTCAAACCCACACCCATATGGTGGGGCAAATAGGGACGAGGCACACAAGTGGCGGTGCGCTACCACGCCTTGGGCAGCCTTGCCCCACTTTGGGTAAGTCTGCTAAGCACTGTGTCCGTGGCCTTTTTCTGAGGACACATCAGGTAGCAGCCAGCAGGGTGAACATCTGGCAGCCACCAGGTACATGACGCACTGCATCACGTGGTAGGGCTGCCAGTGAGGTAAGGCTACCAAAGCATGTGATGCAACTGCAAGGGCATCATGTGACCAAGTGTGGGATCAATAATTTAAAGGGACACTACTAACTTAAAATCTAACTAGATTTAAAAAAAGTAGAACTATTTTCTCATACTGCAACTTCCCCAGGATCTCTCAGCAAGTTTCCATCATTTAAGAACAGCATTTTTCTATTTTAAAAAATATCTCTTTCTTTTTTGCTGTGTGAAGGATTCACAGAAAAGCTATGACACTGTCTGTAAAGGAAGAGACTAACAACTGAATACACACAACCACACAAAGACAACAATGCCACTTGACATCCTACACCATATAATTCCCCATTTCCAGAAATCCCATTCAACACAACCAGGTGTGCCCCCCCCCCACACACACACACATACTACTAGCACTGCACACACAGCTGATCAGAGCTTTCTTTGCCTGCACAGGCTGCTTGAAATGATAGCACTTCAACTTACGTTTAAACAAACTCGGTTATTTTTAAAGTGGCTTGTACCGGCTCTGGGGAAGCACTACAGAAGAGCTAGCCCTCGAATCCAATGGTTCCCAATCTTTTTGCGGCGTGAAACCCAGCATCTGGGACTCACTTTAAAAAAACAAACGAACACAGGTCCCAGAGTAATTGAGTGGCAGCAGCTGGGGGTGCCAATCCTGGCAGTCGCAGCAGAAGTGGCAAATAGAAGAAAGCCATGCCCCTCAACCTCCCTCTCCTACACACTAGCCCTCAGCAGGGCAAATGGCAGGAAGGTAAACCACAAGGGATGCAATGCAGCTGCACTAGGGCTCATGAGTCCCCCAAGTCCCACCAGTGAGTCACAACGCACTGACTAAGAACTACTTTTCCAATTCCTTTAATCCAAAAGACCAGTTAACCAACAGGTCTTCCCCACCTCCCCTGATCCTGTCAATCAATCAAATTTATTTACAGCATCCACCAAACACAAAACAAAACCATTAACAATCCAGGGCCACGTCAGCCCAAAATCAAGAGAGAGAGATATCTAATACAAATACACAAATTAGAGTATCAGCCTCATATTTAGGAAGTACAGTAAAAATATCAATGCCAACTAAATCATCACCAGTATCCACAATGGGTTACAAGTATTTAACCTCTGGGGAAATTAAAATCCAGACCTCCATCTTTCCTTATCTTTTCTACTCGGGACAAAAATTTACCTAATGCACAAAGAATTTCAACAGAATCATTCAGGAGTCATAGTGTTTTAAACTTTACAGGCCAGTCAAGTGCACAAGGGCCAGGCAGGCCAGCCCTCTCTCATTGAAAGGACACTGCCAGAGGAGGTGGTTAACACCCTCTACTGCTTTTATAGAACAGGAACAGGCTCGCAATTTGTAAGGAACCTTATTCTATCTGCCTTTTATCTCTGCAGTCTTAATTTGATTGAAACACAGTTTATTAATTGCGTTCCAATTTATAAAATTTGAACCTTGACCAAATAAGGGGCTAGGCCTGTCGTGGCTTTGATATAACCAGATAAAGGGACACTTTTCATCTGTCTGGAAGCTGTCAAATCATTTTGGTGCGCAATATCTGCGAGAGGGTTGTAATTAAGCGTTTTTCATTTGGGAACGGTATCCTATCTGAATCCCAGCATTCACCAAGCCCATTAATGTACAGATTCATCCTTATTTCCTCCAGTCATTTAAACTTTTGCTTGGGTGCATTCCAATTGTCCAGCAGGCATAACTTAGGCTACCTATCGGGAGCATATTTATTTATTTATTTATTTATTTATTATTAAAATTTGCATGCCGCCCCCTCCTGCTATAAGCATCTTGGGGCAGCTAACAACATACTAAAATACAATTAAAAACAACCTAGATTAATAGTCGAATTCTCATCCAGTAGTTAATTTGCCTCAGCTGTGCCTGTATTTTCATGTTCTGAGAATATGTTTCTAGACGCAACAGAGTGCCAGGGGTTCCTTTATGGACTTCTAATACTCGCCTCTCAGAGCCTGTCAATTAACCAGTTTTTATTTCAAGTTATGTATGTAATATTCAAGCAAAGAAAAAAAGCACACCTTCCCGTTACTATATTTAAGAGTCATTCACACTGGCTGAATGAAAGGAAAGCAACACAGAACGCAGCCAGTGCTGGCTTTCCCTAAAGAGGGGTGTTGTGTGACCCACATTTGTGTGACAGCATGGGATGATCAGCACAAGTTTGCTTTCTGTGCAAACATGCTTCACACAACATATCCTGCCACAAATGAAACCAGCACAAGTTGCAATCCATGTTTATTCCGCCACGGGGGTGGAGGGAAATGTTGCATGAATGAGACCAACATCTTGCAATAGCAGTTCAAGTTATACGAATGTCATTTAATTTTTTTTTAAAAATCAAAATCTTTACCTGCAACATAGGCCAAACAGTCTTTTTATTTGGAATAAGCAAATAAGTTTTTCGGGACCATCAAGCTGCTTTACAAACTGCGAATTCTGTTTAATCAAGTTCTGACACATCCATATCTGGAAAAAGAGAAGTTTGCATATTTACATTAAAAACCCTGTGAAAATGAACACAGTTATTCTTTATGAGCTAGACTGGGGTACCCTTATCATGCCAAATAGACCTATAACTCAATACTCATGGTGCTCTCTCATCACAAGCCCCACTGAAGGGAAACCTGAAGGATTAGTGCCTCTCTCTCCAAATAGTCCCATCAAAGCCACTATGCTTACACATAGTGTAGTCCCATGTAAAGATGCCATGAAGAGAGTGGTACTTGAGATAGCGTAACATACAGCATAAAGCATTCTGGGATCTGGGAAACCAGAGTTCAAATGCTATCTTAGCCATGAACTCACTGAGTGGCCTTGGACAGTTCACTGGGTGCAATCCTGATCCATTACAACTAATGGGAGTTTTGCCATTGACTTCAATAGGAGGTGGATTGCACTCAGTCTCCGTTTTCTCTGTCCCTCATCTGTAAAATGGGAGTAATAATGATTTACTTCACATGGTTGTTGCGAGGTTGCTAGAGAGTTAGGGCATTTTCAGACAAGACACTCTCCACCCACTACCCACCTACCCACCCACTATACATGTTACAGGGCACCCATAGGGCAACACTGCAGCCCTGCAACATGTGTAGTGGGTGGGTGATGGGTGTGTAGTGGATGGAGTGTGTCTTGTCTAAAAATGTCCTCAGTTGGGCCATTGGATGACTAGGAAGTGAAAGGGGCACTTTGGGAGTATAAGGGCATTGCAGAGAAGCTGAATGAATTATCTGCTTCCATCTTCACCACTGAGGATATTTGGGGAGATACTCACGCTGGACTGAGTCTTTGTAGATGAAGAATTGGAAGAACAGTCACAAATAAGTGAGACTTTGGAGGTGGTTCTAGAGCAAATTGACAAACTAAATAGTAACAAATCACCAGGACCAGATAGTATTCGTCCCAAGGTTCTGAAGGAACTCAAATATGAAGTTGCAGATCTACTATTGGTAATTTGTAAGCTATCGCTAAAATTTGCCACTATACCAGAGGATTGAAGGGTAACAACTGTAACATCAATATTTTTAAATGGCTCCAGACGTGATCCTGGAAACTACAGACTGATGGGCCCAACTTCAGTGCCGGGCAAACTGGTGGAAACTATTGTTAAGAAAAGAATTACTGAGCATATTGATAAAAAGTGGCATAATAGGGAAGAGTCAACATGGATTTACGAAAAGGAAGTCATACCTCACTAATCTATTGGAATTTTTTGACGACGTATGTAAGCATACAGATTATCTGGACTTTCAGAAGGTGTCTGATAATTAGTCCCTCATGAGAGACTCAGACGTTTGAGGAAATTAAATAGTCATGGGATAAGAGGCAGTTTCCAATCATGAATCGGTAACTGGTTAAAAGACAGGAAGCAAAGAGTAGGACTAAATGATCAGTTTTCACAGTGGAGAGAAGTAATTAGTGGAGTGCGTGCCCCAGGGATCTGTACTGGGACATGTGTTGTTTAATATATTCATTAATGATCTGGACTCCGGAGAAGGGAGTAAAGAGTGAGGTGGTCAAATCTGCAGATGACACAAAGCTATTCAAGGTAAAACCTGAGCAGACGGTGAAGAATTTCAGGAGGATCTTGCAAGACTGGATGAATGGGCATCTTAAAATGGTAGATGAAATTTAATGTGGACAAGTGCAAAGTGAGGCACATAGGGAAAAAATAACCCAAACTATATGGATACAATGCTGGGTTCTAAATTAGAAGTTACTACTCGGGAAAAGGATCTTGGAGTCATTGGGCAGTTCTAAGCTCCTGCACATGCAGGATATGTGCACATGGTGCACGTGGCTTATGAGCAGCTTGCATGTGGGCTAACACGCAGTGTGTGAGGCTTGTGATCAAACGCACTGTTGACAATACATTGAAATCTTCAGTTCAGTGTGCGGCAGCAGACAAAAAGCAAACAAAATGTTAGGAATCATTCAGAAAGGAAGAGAGAATAAAACTGAAAATATCATAATGCCACTATATAAATCTATGTTACGATCGCACATGGAATATTGTGTGCAGTTCTGCTCGCCCCATCTGAAAAAAGACAGAACTAGAATAGGTACAGAGAAGGGCAACAAAAATGATCAAGGGTACGGAATGACTTCCATACAAAGAGAGGCTTGATAGGTTGGGGCTCAATTCAGCTTGGAGAAGAGATGACAGAGTGGATATATAGAAGTTTATAAAATCATGAGTGGTGTGGAACACATAGATAGGGGGCTAGAACAAGGGGACACTATTAAATTAACTAGAAGCAGATTTAAAACAAACAGGAGAAAGTATTTTTTTATTCAGTGCATAATTAGCTTGTGAAATTTATTGACAGACAAAGTGTTTAAGGCCAGTAGTGTAGCTAGTTTTAAAAAGGAATTTGATAAGTTCTTAAAGGATAGGTCCATTAATGGCTATTAGCCAAGTAGGTTTTGGGGATAACCTCCTACTGTTGGGGGCTGGTAACAATAGGGAACGGATTGCCCATTGTGGCCTGTTGGGTATTTCTCCCAAGAGACAAAGGGTATTTTCAGACGTGACGGGGCCGATTGGTCCGAGCACGGAATCACCCCTTTGATTCCCCGCCAAGGCCACCGCGTAACGGGCCAACAGACACGGTGGCCAATCGCGGCGGGGAATCCCCCGCCCCCCCCCACGCTGCCCCAGCCGTCCACCCTCCAGGAGACAGGCGGGCGCTGCGGCCAATGCGGCCACAGCGCCCGCCCGCATTGACCACGGCCCGGAATCCGCAGCGGAACAGACGTTACGGTCCCCTTCATCACGGGGAGGGAATCACATTCACCACGCAACCGGCGCCAGTCCCGCCAGGACTGCCGTTCGCGTGGTGAATGTGATTTCCCCCGTGATTCACAGGGGTGAACATATGGGGGGGAACAGAAGTTCCCCCCAACAGACGTTCCGTGATCGTGATCACTATGTGGGGATTCACTGTGGTTGACCTTGACGTAACGTCTGAAAATACCCAAAGATTGGCCACTGTTGGAGACAGGATGCTGGGCTTGATGGACCATTCGTCTGACCCGGTACGGCACTACTCATGTTCTTATGAGGCTGAACTAGATAAGGATTGTAAAGCACTCTGAACACTGAAAATGCTATCTAAATGACAAATAATAATTTAAAAGCAAGCTGCATAATGAAGTGGGTATATTTTAACTGGTTTTGTTTAATTCTTTTTAAATTGTTTATATTTGATTTTATTGCAACTCACCCAGAGTCTGTTATTCCTGGGATCGGGTGGGATAAAAATCTAAATAAATAAAACAAGGCATACCCTTATTTATTTATTATTGCTATGAATTCTACATAATTAGAACTCCATGCCATAAAAATGCAACTAGAAGGAAGTAAAGTATGTTTCAAAGGCTTTCTCCCTGCATCACTTAAGAAGCAATAGCCAATTTCTACAGTTTGAAAGATATTTTTATTTATCTTTTTTTAATCCCATCTTATCCCTATCTTCATAAAAAGTCAGAGCAGGAAGGAGAGTTGAGGGTCATCTATTTCCAATCCCCTGCTTGGATGCAGGATAAGAAAATAAGGAACGCTTCAGGAATCTGCATGTCATCTTTGCGCAGAGGTCATGCTAATCTTCAGTACTACTACTCACAATATACATACTTCTATCACTTCACATTATTTTACTTGCATCATTTTACAATGCATTCTGCAATTGTATTGTAAACATGAATCAATGATTTGTAAAATCAATCATTATAAAATCGTTGATCAACTGTACAATTGTATTGTAAATGATGCAATTTTACTGGCATCATTTACAAGCATTATTTTACTTGCATCATTTTAAAGTACTTAGCATTCTTCAAATGTTTAAGAAGGAAATTTCAGAATACATACAAATCATTTCATCATTCATCCCAGTGGCCTATTCCCTAAGTCTTCAAAGTCAAAGTATTTTGTGAGAAGCTTCAGAATATCAATACTGCCAGAAAGGATTTAAGTCTAATGAAAGAGTACATATCAAGGGCAAATAGTATGCTCAACAATAAGAAATTATCTTCTCGCTCGCTCGCTCTCCCTCCCCCCCGCCCTTGGCCTGGATTCACTGATAAAGTTTTATGATTCTTGTAACGTTTTAGACATTTTCTTTGATGTCTTTATTAATTAGTCATTTCCTCTGGAGTTATTATAATTATCTCTAGTGTTATTCTTTCAGTGGGAAATATCTTCAAGAACACCTTGATGTTTTCTGAACAGGTCAGGGTTAAGTACCAGCTCCCTAAAACAGATTAATTATAACCTCAGGAAAATACTTTTAAATTTCTGGTTAGAATAGGATAAGCAGCGAGACTGTTGCAACAAGGAAGAGACATGACATCACGGTCGTTCAATTAATATTTGGAATAAAAGGGGGACACTGAAAATGTTGTTGCAAAGACATGAGAGAAAGATAGGAGTTTAATATCAATCACCTGAACTTGAAAACAGCACAGACAGCATTGAAACTGATTTTGCAAGACTGAGTAACTGGGCAACTAACTGGCCGATGCAATTCAAGCTGACAAGTGCAAAGTGATACACACCTCCCCATGGGTACCGTCCATATTTAGCCTTGTTCATACAACAAGAGCTCGCAAGGAGGCATTGTCAGTTGCTGCCCCAATGCTATAGAACTCCTTTCCCCAGAGGTTCATTTGGTCCCAACATCTTTCAGAGTCGGTGTAAGACCTTTTTGTTTGGTGGTGGTTTGGGGTAGAGTTGTGAGGGAGGTTGGGTGTGGGGAATGAGGAGGTGATATTGGGTGGGTTTGGGGGAGGGGGTTAGGGTGTTATTGATATTAGTTTTAAATGTTTTTATGGTTTGTGGGTCACCGTACGCCTCCAGGAAAGGCAACCTGTCCGTCCGTCTATCCCTCCCCACCCACCCCTCTCTAAAGATAAATATAATTATTTTTTTTAAAATGAAGAAAATAAAGAAAAAGAATTTTAACTTTACATACATAATGCTGGGTTCTAAATTAGGAGTTATCACTCAGGAAAAAGAATCTTGGAGTCATTGTGGACAATTCATTAGAAACATCAGCTCAATGTGCAACACAGGTCAAAAAGGCAAAAAAAACCGTTAGGAATTAGTTGGAAAGGACAGAGAACAAAACAGAAAATACCACAATGCCGCTATATAAAGCTATGATACAACCACAGTTTCAATCAATCAACCTTTTATTTGACTCGACCTTCAGGTCATTGTAACCAGAATTTGAATGTTGAGTGCAGTTCTGGTCACCCCAGCTTCAAAAAAAGATATAGTAGAACTAGAAAAGGTAGAGAGAGGGACAACAGACACGATCATGGGTATGGAACAGCTTTTGTACAAGGAGAGGCTTGATAGGTTAGGGTTCTTCAGCTTGTTAAAGAAATGGCCGGGGGGAGGAATATGGTAGAAGTTTATAAAATCATGAGTGGCATGCAACAAGTAAATAATGAGTTATTTACCCTCTCGAATAGTAATAAGACTAGGGAACTCTCCATGAAACTAACTGGCAACAGATTTAAAACAAAAAGTATTTTTTCATTTCACACACAATTAGCTTGCAGAACTTGACCCCAGGGGATGTGGTCGAGGCCAGTAGAATAGCTGCGTTTAAAAAAGGATTGGATAAGTTCTTGGAGGCTAGGTCTGCGAATGACTATTAGTCAAGCATGTTGGGAGACCTAATCTCTGACTGTCGGGAGCTGGGAGGGAACAGCAGGGAACGGATCACTCCATTATAATCAGTTGGGTACTTCTCTATAGCGACTGAAAGTGGCTACTGTCATATTGGTCTGACCCAGTTACGTTAATAGGTTTATTTAATAAAAATAAATAAATCAGTCGGCATGTCTTTATAACAACGCCCAAAACATAACGAGAAGAAGGTAAGTCACATCACTTGGAACCACAGAAAAGCAAACTACTATATTGTGGGGCTTCATGACTGTCGAACTTTGAAGAACAAAAGAACTGCCATACTGGGTGAGAATAACAGTCCATCTGGCCCCTAGGTTTTCAAACAGGGGTGGGGGAGAGGAATAGCCTCCCAAAGGTGGGCATTGAAAGTGTTTTGGTGGGGTGTTAGAAGGTCCCCAGCTAGCAAACATCTAGCTCCACACACTCACTGAGCTAGGAGGAATCTCCAAAATAATGGGGTGGCAAGGGGAAGGAATGGAATGGTGGGAAGGGGGAAAAGGAAAAGAGGGTGCAAGGTGTGTGAGCGCTATGGGAGTGGGACTCAACTACAACAGGAAAGTGAAAGGGGGAGGAATGGTTCAAAAAAGTTTGAGAACTACTGATCCAGTCCACGTTCTCGGTCAGTGCCCCCAGAACTGACTGTTTTGGAAAAAGTGTGCAAACTGATCATAAACAGAGCAATCTAGTTCTCTTTACTTCCATGTCTGGTAGTTTCACCCCCTGACCAACTTGACTAGTAGCTATTCATGGACCACGTCTCCATTAACTTATCCACAAGTTTAACCCAGTTATACTTTGGGCTTTCACAACAGGGAAAAAGCCAGAACGTAAATTCTGTACTGGGGCTTGAGTGGAAAATGCCAGAATTAAATGAACTGCTAAAGAAACAGAACAGCTATTGGTTAAAACCAGGATTAATCGCTGTGTATGATTATGAGAGGCACTGGGAAAAAAGGAATGGCTATTCCTTTTAGCTAAGATTAAACTGCAGGGTTTTGAATAAAATACGTATTAGGCTGGCACAAGAAAGAAGATATATGCAGAACTAATTTAAAACATTCTATTACCAAGATCTAGCAGTAAAAAGTATTCTGTAGGTCTTTCAATACTATTCAGTATAGTCTTAATTTTCTCAGGCAATAAACATATTTAGATCAATGGCACTCAAATTAGTCATTTGATGGACTACAATAAATTGATTAGCCGCAATACAGGGCTGCAGATCCACCCTGCATCTTGCAACAATAGCAGCAAGTGTTCAAGTTAAAATCAGATATCACATGACCATGTATGCCCCACTTAATAGCAATTGGTACATTAAATTTCCTCAAATGTTCATGTTAAATTTCATCAATCCACTCAAATTCCCATAGAAAATGTCAAGTTAAATCAAATGCTATCATCTCGGGATTAAATCAGATGCCTTTGGATTCTTTCTCCCTGTAGAACAAGCCACCACGTCTCAACAAGTTTTGCAAAGCATATAAAAATTGATGCAAGTTGTATCAACTTTTTCTCCCTTAAACACAACAGCCACAATCCTGAACACACTTAATCATGATTAACCTCCACAAAGATAAATGGGACTTACTCATAGGATTATGCCCTAAGGTTGAAACACATTAAATAACTTTATATTGGAAAATAAGTTTTCTTTGTATTTTAATTTGTTAAAATAATTTTAATACTTTTGTCTTTGTTTCTATGTTAAAACAATGCTTGTTTGTGGGTTTCGGACTTCTGCAGAAACAGTAGTTTAAAAATGCCATCTTTTTCAGTCACTACAATAAAACAAGGATTTTCAGATTCAGCGTGCAGAGAAAAAGCTAGCAGCAGAATGCTAGACAAATGAAAACATAGGTATTAGCAGTTACAATATTGTAAATAACTGATGTGTCACCCATAACCAGGGACCTGTGTTCACTGCATTTTCCCCATTGCTGCCAATGGGGAAGTTACAGTGAACACAAATCCCTGCACATACCATTTACATGACTACAGATAGTACTCGTCACAGTTTCCAAATATTAAACTATAGCTTCCATAGGCAGAAAGGGCAATTGGGATTCTTACCTGTGAATTGCCTTTCTGTAGCCTTGCAGGGAGATTATTCAAACACAGGGAGCGATCTCCCTCAGTCCACTAGGAGGCAGCACAGACTTTCAACTGGGCATGAGCAGGGAGATCGCGCCCTCGCTTTCCCAGGTGTATCAAAGACGACAAATCCATCATCTGTAATAATCAATAAACAGAACACTCCCCAACTAGGAGACAGGTTAACGAGACCCCGTAAAGGACAAACAGTGGCCCATTTGGCCGGAACAAGAGAACTAGAACAATCAGTCCAGGGAGAGCCGAATAATCTCCCTACAAGGCTACAGAAGGGCAATTCACAGGTAAGAATCCCAATTGCCCTTTCTATAGCCTTCAGTCTGATTATTCGGACACAAGAAGTTACCAAAGCAGTGTATTTATTCGGCAGGGAGGGACATACGGTCAAGGAGACCCCATCACACCCTGTAGAATCCAATGGCCAAAGGCGGCCTCAGCGGATTGGAACAGGTCAATTTTGTAGTGCTTCGTGAAAGTATGTGGGGTTTTCCAGGTGGCTGCCCTACATATTTCACTAAATGGGGCCCGGAAGCAGAGAGCCCAGTTAGCAGCTACTCCCCGGGTGGAATGAGCCCAAATAGGGTTAGGAGGTGACAAGCCGGAGATTTTGTACGCCTCGGCAATGCA
>QEPC01002392.1:287958-312383 GCA_003113815.1 Sphenodon punctatus | reverse complement strand
TCCCCAAATCCCCCCCGACTCCCCCAAATCCCCCATGGGAAAAAATAAATTTCACTTACCTGAGACAGCAGAGCAGACAGGTCCGGGCCCTTTGCACTGCACTGCCAACTGAGTGAGTGAGCGAGGTCTGAAAGACCCCACCCACAAATTTCCCGCCTTGCACAGCCGCAGCAAGGCGGGAGCTTGTGAGAGGCGACTTGCAAGTCGCCCCTCCTAAGTTGCAATGGCCTGGGCAATGGGTTCCATTGGAACCCATTCCCCAGGCTGGCCACGCCCCCCACCAAACTCAAGGCAAGTTGGTAGGTCGGCAGTAGTGCCAACCTACGAGAACCTGCAGCTGCGCCTGCGTGCTGCAGGCAGCCGCGGGCAAACTTCTTGTTCCCAATCTGTTCCCTGCCGCTGCCATGCGCATGCGCGGCCCAAGAACTCTCTGAAAGCCCTGCACAGCGCCAACATGCTCCTCGGGCTGCCGCGCATGCGCGCAATACACTCCTCAAGTTTAAACTTTGAGTGTCTCGCGCGCATGCACGACAGCCCGGGGAGCACGTCAGCTTTCCTTGCACTGACAGGACCTTTTTAAAGGTCCCGCAGTCAGTGCGTGCAGCTGAGCGCTCCTGTGCGCAGCTTGTAGTCCCGCCTGAAGGCATGACTCACAGCGCTGGGGGCTTGTAGGGCACCGCCCCAGCACCAAAGCAATGAGCCGCCGCTGGGCAAAGGAAGGGCTGCCTGCCAACCCGCTGAGCCGTGGGCCAGGCAGGAAAGCTCCCCCCAGAGCTCCCGGGCGGGAGCGTTACTCATCGTATGCAAGTGCAGTTTTGTGCTTTGTGCGTGCACACACTGTTGCCGCCATCTTTGCTCTCTGGAGCTGCTGGGACTACATTTCCCAGCATGCTCCAGTAGAGCAAAGATGGCGGCGACAGTGCACACACGTATAGTGCAGCAGACTGCACTATTGTGTGTGTGTGTGGTCTCGTTGACTGATGGAGAATGGCAGGGCTGCAGCTGCGGTGGCCAGCAGAATGTGTTTACAGGGAGCTTGGGCAGGCCCAGTGCAGCCCCTCGCAAACACACTCTGCTGGCTCTCCCCCCCCTTCCCCCCTGGGCAGGCTGCAGGCGCTGGCAATGGTGGCAGCTGCAGCATGGGGGGGTGGGGAGGGACAGCACGGCCGGGTGGGCTGAACCAGTGGCCCCGCACCCTAGAAAATGTGCTGCCCCCCAAATATGTCACCCTAGGTAACTGCCTAGTCTGTCTGCCTCTAGGGGCGCTTTTAAACGATCCCGCTCACAAGGGGGATCGGGCACCCGCCTTCCTCTCTATGCCATGTCAGATGTTCAGAAGAGCACCAGACACGGCGTAGAGTGTATGTCGCATGCACACCTTCTGCACGTGCGCACTCGGGCAAGGAACCCGGAAGTGCGGCGTAAAGCCAGCACAGCGGCGATCCGCCTTGAAGGGGGCAGGATCGCCGGGCCGGCTTCACGCGGCGGAGATCCAGCGTTAGAGCGCACCGGGGATTTAGACGGGCGGCAACAATGGCGGCTGATAAAGGGCTCAGCCGCCTTTTCCATCTCGTCAAAAAGCGCCCTAAGTCCGGCCCTGGATGAGGGAGAGAAATGTTTATTTCCCCCAGTCTCCTTCAGAGATTAGATGCCCAACCAGACCCTGAGTCTAACAGGTTGAGGAGACACTGCCCTGAACAGAGGATCGGCTCTGTAGCCAAAGCTAGCAACATGCAGATAAGGAAACACACAACCAAACCCTCAGACACTCACAGACTCCTGGCCAAAGGATTTGCAAACCAGACAGACTTTAATCTGACTGTCACGGGGAAACAGGGGGTCACATACGTGTAACACGGGACTACATGTTTGGTAAATATGTGGTACCAAGGGTTTCACATGGATGCAATGTTACTGTAAATGTACAGTATGCAATGTTACAAGTTCCACATGTTGTAATGCCAACTCTGAGAACAGTAGAACTCAAATTACAGCTCAGGTTGACCCTCTCACACGTCACAAGTCTGTAGAAACTACAAGAGATAATCGAACGTGGATTGAAAGCTGGGGTGCTAGACATCCTATGGAAATGTTAATGAACTTCCATGTTGCCTACATGCTCTGGGACACATTCCCTAGAGGCGGGAAAACCCAGACAAAGAGAGACAAATACGATAAAAGGACAGAGATCCCAGAGGGAGGATGAGACTGCTTGGAGATTTCCTGCAAGACCCATCTTGCACATCTACATACGAAAGAGCCAGCTGATCACTGCAGGCTGGGGGAAGATGAAATGAGACACAGCTTCGCTCTAAGAAGCCAGAGCCCAGCCAGTTCCTTATGGCTGAGAAAACCAGAACTTATGGACTTGTTCTAGGGTAAGATGAATAACTTAGGAACACAAAACAGTATAAGTTAGGAATGCATTATGTTTACCTTTTATTTCTATTACCACTCTGTATCAACTATCTTGTGTTTATGTAAACAATAAATATACTTCATACTTTATGAAGAAGTGGTCTAGAGTCTAATATTGGAACACAAGTGAGCTACAAGAGCCCTCAAGCTCTTGCGAACCCAGAGAGTAAAGAGTCTGTAAACGGGAAGGATCGGGCGCTTGGGTGACAAGAAGTTTCATTGTGGCAGACTTGAATTAGCCAGAGAGAGAAACTGATTCAAGAGGACTGTGCGCAAGGGAAACTGAGTCACTCAAACCCGGTAAAGTAGGGGGGTGTTGAACCCCAACCCGTGACACTGACACTTCCTGATTTGCGTGTCTTGTCTTCTGGTGGCAAAAAATATGAGTCTTGGAGCAGAGCAATGTGTACCTGCCCTGCGGTTCAGTGTGCAGGGGAATTTCCAGCGGCTGTGACCAGCACCAGGTTCGGGTTATGGCTTGTACCAAATCAGAACGCAGTATTCCTTAATGCTGTTCTGTAATTTCTCTTTTAAATCAGAGACTCTCTGACAGACAAAGGCTAGGCTCCCATTTTTAGATCTCACAGTAAATAAAGAAATTACTCACCATTTTACCATAATGTTCATTCAGCATCGCAGTGATTAACAACAACAATATACTTTGGGTTACAATTGTAGGAAGAAGACCCCCAAGAATGTGTTACATTTACAGCCAAACTAGGGCCCCTGAATTATTATTTTTGCTTGTTTGCTGATTTTGACTATGTCTTTAAGAGCAGACTCTGTAATCTTCCCCACACGGCAAGATTTCAAAACACTTTCCCACTTCCTTTCTACTTTCATTTTCATCTTAGATTCTTAGAAGCCTTCCGGAGGGGATCATAATTCTGTTCCATTTGGAACAAAGTCAAATTGAGTCACAATTTATGTCTGGGGGATTTTCTGGCTAGAAGAAGCCGTTACGCATCTGGATACAAACTGACATATTCACTTGAAAAGCAAATTCACCTGACCGAAGAGCAAAGACTGGAGGCAAGATGGACACACCCTAATTTTTCAAAAGGATTAATATGGTAGGTGAAGTTTGGCTATTTTATAACTGTGCAAATTTAACCTTTTATAGTTTTAAATAGAGAGCCTACATTCCTTTCTAAACTGTGAACAACACAACAGCAGTTTTTGCATGGATCCTCCCCCCCCAACACACACACACACAAACACACACACAAACACACACTGGGTGTGCGGTGGAGGGGGCACGTCTGTGCGTACGCCGCAGTGGTGGGTCGGGGGATGGGTGTCTGCCCGTGGAAACACCACAGGCGGTGGGTGGAGGTGGGTGTGTGCCCCCAGCAAACCCCCATCTCACCTACCCTCCCCCATCACCCACCCACGGAGCCATGCGACAAAACGGAGGCGGCTCCATGGGTGGAGATGGGGGTGCACCTGTGGGAAAGGAAGCACCCCCAGCACCCCCCGCCGCCGGCATGCACCCATCCCCCACCCAGCGGCACCACGGGAAAACGGTGAAAGAGCCATTTCATGGTGTGTTTGTTATACGCTGAATTACACATACACATTCTGAGTGACTTATTGTTCAACATAAATGTTATTTATTTATTTATATTAACATTTTATCCTGCTCCCTCCCATCGACAGATATAAATCCACTAAATATTAGGATTTCCATTGCAATGCAAACCGGATTTACAGTGTTCTGGATTCATAATTTCTTTCTTTTGCTGCTGTTCTTTTTTTGGAAACATGCTCTCAGTGATGTTACAGGAAGAGTTTAAAGAACTCTACTTCCTGCATTTATGAGACAAGAAACAGACAAGGAAAACGGCTGCACTCTCTAAACAGCCATCCAGAAGATTTTCTCACTGTTGTCACAATTGTTTGCAAGCTCTGACTGTGGGTCTGTCTCCTTTTTGTTCTCCTATTTTCCAGCGGGATAAATTATTTCCAGAATATATTCTCCCTTCATGGCGTAATTGTAGACAAGGTGGTATTAGTGTAATTAGTGTCACCCCTTTCTTTTAAACCCTACATTGACTCTGTTGCTAAATCCTGTCGCTTCTCCCTCCATAACATTGCTAAGATTCGCCCTTTTCTCTCTCTCGTCTGCCAAAACTCTTGTTCATGCTCTGGTCATCTCTCGCCTCGATTACTGTAACCTCCTTCTCACTGGCCTTCCCCGGTCTCACCTTTCTCCCCTCATCTCTGTCCAAAACTCTGCTGCCAGGGTCATCTACCTCGCCAGTCGCTTCGACCATGTGCAGCCCCTCCTCTCTTCGCTTCACTGGCTTCCCCTTCCTGAACGAATCCTGCACAAGCTCCTAGTCTTCACCTATAAAGCTCTTCACAACCTTGCTCCCCCCTACCTCTCTGCACTTATCGCCCTCCATACTCCAGCCCGTGCACTTCGCTCCTCCTCTGTCCCTTCTCTCACCCTTCCACGCCTTCCCTGCTCCCCTAAGCGCCTTCGTCCCTTCTCACTTGCTGCCCCCCATGCCTGGAACTCCCTCCCTGTCCACATCCGCCTTGCCCCCTCCCTTCATACCTTCAAATCTCTCCTTAAAACTCACCTCTTTCGCTCTGCTCTGTCTGACTCTTTATCCTGCTGAGCCACTATTCCTATACCTACGATCGGTTTACCCTTATCCTTGCAACATGGACCTGCCTGCTGTCATTCTCATCGTAACCAAGCCAAGTACGTGCACTTGAGACCTCGCATCTTCATGAATGTTAGACCCCTTGTCTTTCCCTCTGTTCCCCTTCCTAAGTCTCTCCCCCAGCTCCTGTCTCTCAGATTGTAAGCCCTAGGGGCAGGGACCGTGTCTATTTTATTACTTTGTAAAGTGCCAGGTACACTGCTGGCACTATATAAATGTTTGTTAATAATAATAATAATAATGGGCCCCCATTAGCAGAATATACTGCAATTGGTTGGATATGCTGAAGGTTGACTCCAAGAAAGAACCCTTTTAACGCCATTCCAGTCATGTTATTATGAATTAACTAGGCACTATTGGCCATGGTCAGAGACACAGGCTGCATGAGGCCTGAACAAACTCAGTTCAGCTAACTTGAAACATAGGCCTCAGGCTGGAACAGACAAAGGAGGCCCATAAGAAGGTGAAGTCGTAAATAACTCAGAATTTAGCAGGAAGAATGTATTTTCAAGGCCGTACCAACTACCCCGGATGGCCACTATCTCTATGAAGAAGGTTTGAAAGAGATAGGGAGGTAACCTCAAAGGGTCAGACCGGCAATTAAGCAGTGGAGAAGGAAAAACTCCCCCAAAGTGAAAGCAGTTTTGATGACTATGCTCCAAACAGTAAAGAGATGAAGTCAGCTTATTTCTGCACCTCCGATGATCAACGAGGGGACCCTGCAACATGTATCCCTAATAAATAAAACTATAAAAAGGAACGCCCAGACCCCTGTCCTTTGTCCTTGATGCTAACAGCCACTAGCATTTGCAGTGAGTCACGTGGGTCTTTGATCCTAAATGTCGCTCTCAAAGATCCAGAGAGACTCCTGCCCAGCTGCCTGCTGGGTCCCCTCCCCTTCTTCTCTGAACCAGCCAGCGTCCCGGACTTTGCCTCTGACACAGAGATATCCTGGGTTACTGGGGTTTGTAACTGAGAACGCTGCCCTGTCCAGATGTTAAGTGTCTAGCCAATTAAATACATACTTTGGCTTGTTAATTGGCAACCTTCGATCCTGTCGGGTAAACTGAGGTGCAATAAACCTCATTTATTTCCTAACACTGCGGCTGGCAATAAGTGATTGTAGGGTCCTATGTGGCCTGAACGCTTGTACATTCCCACTAACAGTAGTTAGTCCAATAGAAGATTCGTCTAAAATATTTTGTCTCCATGTTTTTTAAGCAAGAAGGGACTCGGAATCAGTCATAGCTATTCTACACCCCTTCATACTCGGGAAGTGCACGTCGCCTACGTCTAGTATCCTTCAAATTCCAGAGTCCATAATATAGTCCCTGCTTTAGAGATACTAACAGTTTGATTCAGGACGGTGTGACTCAATGGAACGCTATACTTCATATGATGGAGTGCTTACTGGAGCCTAAAATGGCTCTCCCTGCTAAGGGTATTAATATTTATCATGATATTTGAGGTGTTCTGAATCACACTCAGTGGTTCTTGATGGAAGTGTCGGTAGATTTGCCGAGACCAGGGACTACGTTCACCACATTTTCCCCATTGAAGGTCTTTTCTAGCACAGTTCCAAATGCACTAACCTAAATTGGCCAATCAGCTGTTTGCAGCTGAAACAGTGTGGGGGTGTGATTCTGGATGGTTGAGATGTGAACCGTGTAATATTTTAAGATAAAACATACGAAACTGTGAAATACTGTGTGTTTGTTGTGGGGTGGACAAGGCCAAAAGGCCCACACAAGCAGTGATTAGACTAAATCTCCCAGAATCCCCTCTTTGGAGCCAAAACTTCCCCCTTGCCCCACAGGAGGGAGGGGGAAGTGGAGAGCGGCTGGGATTCCGAGGAAGGCTTTGCTGGATTGTCTTTTAAGGAAGGATGCCTCTCCCAGGTGCAGGCACCATGCTTGTCTGTTGCGTGCCGAAGGGACACGGCTACACCACCCTGTTGCCAGCTCGCCCCCCACGCCCAGGTTAGTCGGGGGTTACATACGCAATTATGAAATGAGAGAATGAAAGTCTTTTGTTTTCGTGATGGCTCCCAGACGTCTGGACAAGCACTCAAAGCAGGACCCAGGGCTGGAGCAGGGAGGGGGGGAAGCTGGCTGGCAGAGAGGGCAGATTTCTCCACTGCCCGATGAACATCGCGGGAGCAATCGGGGCAGCTTTGAGGTGTGCATGGAAAGTGCATACGCTCGGATGAGCTCCACAGCCCTTTGACTGATAACTAGTCCTCTCAGCTTGTGCGGTGTGGCGCGGTGTGGCGCGGTGCGGCGCAGTGCGGCGCGGCGCAGCGCGCCTTTCAGACTGCGGTTACGGTGTGAGCCTCACTCCAAAGCAATTTCATTGATTCTGATCCTCTCTTCCAATCCTTAAAGCCTTTCCCTCTTGTCTTTTTACTTCATCCCCAAATTTGATTTCAATTGTCTGTCTGTCTTTGTCTTGTCCGTGTGTGCTGTGCTGTCTGGCTCTGTGCGTTCCGTGCTAGTGACACATAAAGTAGCAGATCAAATTTCGCATCCCTTGTCTCTCCCTCTGGTCTCCCTTCCCTCTCTCCCCTCCCCCCTGTCTCTAGATTGTGAGCTCTCGGGCAGGGACTGTGCCTATTTTATTCTTCCTAAAGCAACAGGTACATTGCTTGCGCTATATAAATGCTAATGCTAATGCTAATAATAATAATAATAATAATAATAAATCTTCTCAGTGCAGGCTAGCTGCAGGCAGACTGTCTCTGAAAAAATCATGAGGAAGGGAAGAGTGAGTGCCCCTCGGGTAGCAAAGGCAGGGGCAGGGGTGCCACAGGGCAGGGGAACAGGGTGCAGGTGAGGTGGAGCAGCAAGCCCCTCCCCACCCCAAGATCAAATGCCGTGAGGCAGCAGCAGCAGCAGCAGCAGCCGCCTTGCTGTTCATATCAGGGGAAGAGGGGCTCGCAGAGCCCATTGGTGGAGGAGAAGGATTCGGGGATTGAGCAGGATGAGGCGGAGGAGACCCCACTGCTCCTCCTCCTGCTCCAGTTGTCCCCTGGCCTTGGGGAAGGAGAAGGCAGCAGTCCCCATGGGCAGGAAGGTGGGAAAGCCCAGGCAGTCTGCTATATGGGCCCATCTCCACGAGGGGGAGAATTCCCGAGTGGCAGTGTGCAAGCGCTGTGGGCAGCCGATCAGTAGGGGTAAGGAACGGGGAGACCGTACCAATGTGGGTCTGGGCTGGCACTCGTGCACCAGACACAGCGCACTGCTGTAGCAAGAGGAGTCAGGCAGAGCACTGGGGCCGGGGGCATTCCTGCTGCTCCTGTGGCTCAGGGCAAGGGCACCGACTCGCCAGAGGGAGAGCAGGTCTCATCTCAGGTGACAGGTGATGATGGAGGAGCTGGGGTGGGGGCAGACGGGGCGGGGAGGGCATCAGGCACCGGCAAAATGGATCACTTGGCACATTGCAGAGTTGACCAACCAGCCCTTCACAATGGTGGCTAACATGGGGTTTAGGAGACTGGTTGGGCTGGCATCCCCCCATTATAGTTCAGTTCAGCTTTATTTAACAATTTACCATTTTCATAGACACAAAAATACAGCATAAAAAGCATAAGATCAAATCGAGCCACCCAACCAACATCATCTTTCGGAGACGTTGTAAGAGCCGGCTGGTCTGCCAGGCATTCGGCGAGGAAGATGCGTGAGGGGGTGGAGGTTTTGGGGGGGTATGAGGTTATTTTCTTGCCCTCCTTTTAGTTGTTTTAATTGTTGTTTTAATGTGGTTTTTACAAATTGTAAGCCGCCCCGAGCTGCCTGTGGCAGGAGGGGCAGGGTAGTAAAAGTTTGAAATAAATAAATAAATAAATAAATAAATATAAATAATAAATCACAAAACAGCAGTTTTTTCTTACCCAACCCCTTTAAATCCTCAAAATAGTAGTTTCCTTTTACAAGAAGCTAAAAGGGTAAACAAAGCCACAGCCTTTAACACGGAGGGATCTTCAGCCTTCAATAGGATTTCTATATTTTGAGATGTTGCCAGACAAGCTTTTCCTAAAAATAATGGTGCAATCCAACTTGTTCTTACATTATCATAAAGACGGCAGACAAAAAGTGTCCGTTTCATTTCGCTAACAGGGACAACGTCTGTCCTTGTCATCCGGATGAGTGAGCTGGCATTCCCCCGTTATAAGATCCCCTCCCTCACCACCTTTAGCAGGCGAGTGGTGCCGTCCCTGTCTCGGGCAGCCAGGGCACGGCTGAGGGAATCTGCTGGTGAGGGCAGAGCAGGCTGCTGTGCGCTTTCCCAGTGATATCTGGAGCAGCGAGGGGCTTGCCTAGCTCTCCCTGACCAAGCCCTGGTGGCAGATGGGGGAGGCGGGAGCAGCAGCTGGCAGCCATGAGGGGGCACGGTACAGGTGGGCCCTGCTTCACGCTCAGGTCATGGACAAGAACCACGCGGCTGCCAACACTTTGGAGGCACTGAGCAGGATGGAGGAGGAGTGCTAGGTGGAGAATCAGGAGGCATCTTCACCAAGGGGTAGATACTAGTGACCGATAATGGGAGCAAGATGAGGCGGGCAGTGCCCGATGGCGATTGCATTGCCCACACATTTCACCTTGCAGTGACCGATGGCCTGGGGCTTGGGGGTGATGCCCTTGGTGATCTCATAGAGTTTGGCAGGAAGATCACGGGGTATTTTAACTGCAGCGTCAAGGGCGGGCAGCACGTGGGAGAAGCAGGCAGAGCTGGGGTAGAGGAGCACTGCCTCCTCCAGGATGTGTCCATCTGCTGGAATCCCACCTAGCTCATGTTGGAGCATCTGGTGGAGCAGCAGGGCATCCTACATGAGATGTCCCTGGATGTGGACATCGGGGTGAAGCGGGCAGTTACGCGGGCACAGTGGCAGACAATGGGACAGAACTCCCTAAACCCTTTAAGGGTGCAATGGAGATGCTAAGTGCCACCACTGCTTCTCTGAGTCAGGTCATTTCTGTGATGCACTTCCTCAAGAAGAAATTGGCCGGCTTCTTGAGGGAGCAGCCGGGGGTGCCAGGGGAGCAGCGCCTCTCACCAGAGCCGGTGGGCCTGGTAGAGAGGCTGCAGCAGGTGATCAGGAAGCATCTCATGCCCCTAATGGAGAAGGAGGAGTACATCCTGGCAATGCTCTGTGAGACCCGGGTGGAATTCTCCCCCACCATTACCCTCCATAAGGTGGAGCTGATAGCAAGAGTGTGCAGGGCGGAAAGGGGCTTCTGGCAGGAGGATGCTGGGGAGACAGAGCAGCAGAGCACTCCTAGCACCAGCGGGACCCCAGCAGCAGCAGCAGCAGCATTGTGGTCACCCCCTGTAGGATCACCCCTGGGCAGGTTCTCTGGGCACAGGCTGTTGGGGTCAGGCTGCATTCCCATCTGCGGCAGCAGTGGCGGCAGCAGGAGGGGCGAGGGAAGACGTGACAGCACCAAGGAGCCGGCCGACGGGAAAGAGCTGGTGTGAATGGGGATCTGCGGCGCCTTCTCTCGCGCATGTCAGGGTGCAAAATCCTGCCCTGACATGCGCGAGAGAAGCCGCGTCAGATCCCTGTTCGCACCGGCTCTTTTCCCGGCTGCTGGCTCCTCCACGCTGTCACATCTCCCGCTGCCACCGCCGCCACCACAGGTGAGAATGAAGCCCCCGTGGTGGCCCAATACTTGTAGTAGCCAGTGGAGGATCCCAGCAGCGATCCATTAACCTACTGGTTCCACAAAGGCCAGGTGCGGTGGGCCCTGGCCAAGGTGACCCAGGAGTTACTCAGCTGCCCACCAGCCAGTGTGCCAAGTGAGCGGGTGTTTTTTATGGCGGGGGACATTGTGAGCCCCCATTGTTCTTGCCTGTCACCTGAATTGGTGGAACAGCTGTTATTTCTCAAGATCAGCTTGTCACTGCTGGGATTCCCTGAGCTGCCCAGTGAGACAGAGTGAGCGGCACCCTGCCATCTCCTGGGGCAACTCAGAGAGAGAGAGAGAGAGAGACCAAAATAATAATCAAATCAAATAAAAAACAATGAGATATAGAAACCATCTCTTCCTGCTGCTGCCACCTGCCAGAGAGAGAGAGAGAGCCTGAAATGGTTTAACCCCAGTTAAGTGTGTGAGGTATAAATTCATCTGATGTTAATGTAGAACTTTGGTGCTGTCCATTCTTCATGCTCCTTGACGCTGAGCACTAGCGCCCCATATTCAATCCACTGGCCCAGGTCATTCTTCCAATACCAGAGCCACTTTGTTGTCATGACAAAATTTGGGGGATTTCGTGACAGATGATGGAGTAGAGAGACGTTGAATCGAAGCAACAGAACAGGTCATTGACTGAAAAGAGATGATCTTATCTGCTCATCTGCTGCATTGGTCCCCACTCTTCCTGGGGCAACAGTGGCTGCAGGGATACCCACACATTCTGGGGTGCCTGCAGTGACTTAGACCTGTGCCTGCCAGAAAGCAGCAGTGCCCGTGCCAGCCTGCCTGCCTCCTCCTGCCCGCCTCCTCCTGCTGCTGCTGCTGCTGCTCGGTGCTGCAGAAGCAGGAGGAACTGGGCACCACAGCACTGTCTGATGCAGGATGGGTCCACCGGGTGGAATTCCACCTCTTTTGTGCTGGAGCGATGGCTAGAGATGTCCCTGGATGTCCTGATCGGGGTGGAGGCGGAGCAGGACTTTGCGTGGGCACAGTGGCGGACAATGGCGCAGATCATGAAAGTCCTTAGACCATTTAAGGACACAACACAGACGCTAAGCGCTGACACTGCAACCATGATCCAGGTCATCCCGGTGGTGCAAGTCCTCCGCCAGACGTTGGAAGGCTTTTTGAGGCAGCAGCCGAGGTTGCCGGAGGAGCAGCACCTCTCACCAGAGGTGGTGGACCTGGTGAAGAGGCTGCAGCAGGCCATCGAGAGGTGGTTGAAGCCACTGATTCAGGGGGAGGAATAACCCCCGGATGAAGGAGAACATGGCGGGCTGCTCTGGTACCTTCACCGTCCATATTAAGGAGGCACTGAGAAAGAGGGTGCCCAGGGTTGAGAGGGGCTTCCGGTAGCAGGAGGACGGGACAGGGAGTGATGCAGGGGAAACAGAGGGCAGTCAAAGCACCAGCAGGACCCCAAGCAGCAGCAGGAGCAGTTTGTTGCCTATTCTCCACAGGACCACGCCTGCAGAGGCTCTCTGGACACAGGCTTTTGTGGTGGCACTGGTAGGCAGTAGTGCCCACACCCACAGGCCTGACTGTGCCGAATCGGTGGTGGATCAGTACTTGGAGGAGCCGGTGGAGGATCCCAGAAGCAATCCATTGACCTAGTGGGCCCACAAAGCCCAGGTGTGGCAGGTCCTGGCCAAGGTGGCCCGGGACTTAGGGCGCAGTCAGACGTGCGTTTAAATCGCACAGCTGCCGCCACGGCAGCATGCGATTTAAAGCACCGCGCACTTCCGGGTTGGTCTGAATGCAATATTTCCGCCTAACCCGACCTGCTGGAGTGCGGTTTGAAAAGCTGCTCGGAGCAGCTTTCCAAACCACACTCCAACAGTTCGGGTCGGGTTAGGCGGAAATATTGCATTCAGACCAACCCGGAAGTGCGCGGTGCTTTAAATCGCACGATGCCGCCGTGGCTGTGCGATTTAAATGCACGTCTAAATGCCGCCTTAATCAGCTGCCCACTGACCAGTGTGCCCAATGAGTGGGTCTTCTCCAGGGCGGTGGACATTTTTAGCCTATATCGTACTTGCCTGACACCTCAGTTGGTGGAGCAGCTGGTATTCCTAAAGGTCAACTTGCCGCTGCTGGGATTCCCCGAGCTGCCCTGTGAGAGGGAGTGAGGGGCACACCGCCGTCTTCAGGGGCAGCTCAGAGAGAGAGAGAGACCAAATGCTCAGTGCCTCTTTCTCTGCCACTGCCCTTGATGCCTGCCTGCCGCCTGCTCCTCCTGCCTGCCTGCCCGCCTGCCTGCTCCTCCTGCATGCCTGCCTGCCTACCTGCCGCCTGCCGCCTGCTCTTCCTGCCCGTAATGTTTTCATAAAAGAGGTTTCTCCATGTACTTTTGGATTGGCCCAGCAATAATCATTATTTGGGCCCGTCTCATACAGTCCTGCATCCTCTGGCTTTAACTCTCGCTATATAATCCCATTTTCATGAAGGCAAAATACCACCAGGAGCACTTTGTAAGGGGCGGTGTTATGTCAAAAAGGGGTATAACCGCCCCTTTGTTCCACCCTCGCTCCCCCCAAGCTAAAGCCCAGAGGGAGGCGGTAACCCTAACCAGTATAGGGCCTGCAGGGCTGGCCTTGCTACAGGCTGGCCCTGCTCTTTCTGGGGGCCCTGCAGTTGCCCCAGTTTTCACCAGGGCAGGCTGTAGGGACCCCGTTCCCTCCCAGTGGGGCCCCAAATATGACCCCCTTTGGGGCCCCATGGAGGATGCCCTCAAGGGGGAGTAGCCACTAGGACCCACACATTTTATCTTCACTCTGGATCCCGCAAATTCTAAGGCCGACCCGGAGGCCTTGACTCCTATAGTCGTGATCTGCCCCTAGATCCTCGCCTTGGGGGGGGATCTGCGCTCAGAAGCCACCTGCTCTTTGGGGATCCCGCCACTGCACCATAGCTTGACAAGTGATCAGGCCTTTGCTGTGGCAGGCCTCTTGGTGTCTGTCCCGGTTCCTCCCTCCTTGCCTTGCTTGTTCTCCAGATGCATTTATTTTATTTTATTTAAATGGAATGCCTTGCTGTTGCCCTAAGGTTCAGGGCAGCTTACAATGTAATTGCACCCCACCCCTATCCCAGAAAGAAACGTCTTACATTGCCTCCAGAATATACCCAGACTCAGGCTCTGACGGATCTCCAGTGGAAGGGAGTTCCGCAGCAACCGAGAGGATCCACTGCATGGCTGGATCTCCCCCTTGACCTTCCCTGGCTTTTCAATTGTTTTTTAAACTAGATTTATATTGCTTTATTGTACTTTATGGCTTGTGAAGCTCTCCAAGTGCCACTTGGGGGGCGGGGGTCGCTGTAAAAATAAAATAATTATTAATATTATTAAATAGATATGAATATATTGAATTATTTGAGTTCAGTGCTCACACCAAATATTCTTTTCGCTCCTGGCTAGAATCTGTTTCTTCCTCTGAGTCTGGACAGCTTCTCAGTAAGATGAAATGCAGCTCATATTTCAGGGCATTGTTTATTTAATTTATTTATTTATATTTAGTACGATTTAATATCCCTCCCCCTGTGTCCCTCAGGCACCTCAGTGCGGCTAACAACAATCATAAAACAATATAAGAACAAATACTTATATAATAAAAGAACAAATCTAGGACTAAAAAAGCTAGAAAACCCAACAAACCCCCCCCCCGCTCACACACACACACCCGCCGCCAAATGCCCGGTGGGAACAGCCAGCTTTTACAGCAGCGCCGGAAAGAGAAGCGATCCGGGGATAAGTGAGCCTCCACCGGGAGAGCATTCCACAGCCCCGGAGCTGCCGCCGAGAATGCCCTCTCCATGGTCCCCGTAACAGAAACCCAGGGGAGCTCAAGGGCCGCAAGAGCCACTCCAGAAAATGGCAGCGGGGAGCGGGGGGGTGAGGTGGTCTTGCAGGTAGACGGGGCGGGGCCTATACGCTGGGCCAGTATGTAACAAAACCTTGAATCCGTCCCAAGCATCAAGCACCTGGTTTCCGAACGAGGGCCCGTGTCTTTGACCAAACTAAAATCTCCAATGTGGCTCTCTAGAGAAGCGGGGCTGCCGGATCCAAACTGAAGCAAACAGAATCGCGGGATACTCTACTTGCTGGGAATATTTGTTCTGGCTCTAATTATTAAGAATAAATTCATGATATTAATATACATCCTATCAATATAGTAATAGATTCATGAAGAAATTTTGCCCACTCCACAAAAGGCAGAAAAACCAAACCACTAAATCCAGACTTTCTTACATATTTTCCACTTATTAAAAAGTTGGAGCCCGTCTTACAAATGGAGTCTCCTTCCTCAACAACCAAATTTGTTTGAAATTGGCTTGTGAGATCAAACGTTAAGGGGAAACACACACACGCATGCACACGCACACACACGCATACACATGCACACACACATGTAAATGCACGTGCACGCACATGCACACGTACACACATACACATGCACACACACATGTACATGCATGTGCACGCACACGCACACACACATACACATGCACACACATGCACACACACATGTAAATGCACGTGCACGCACATGCACACGCACACACACATACACATGCACACACATGCACACACACATGTAAATGCACGTGCACGCACATGCACACGCACACACACATACACATGCACACACATGCACACACGTAAATGCATGCACACGCACACACACACACACACATGCACACACATACATACACATGCGCACACACACATACACACATGCATGCACACGCACACACACGCATACACATGCATACACACATGTAAATGCACGTGCACGCACATGCACACACACATACACATGCACACACATACATACACATGCACACACATGCATGCATGCGCACACGTACACGCACACACATGCACGCACACAGGGTACAAGCTCTGAGGGCCATACAGAATTTGGGGGTGCTTAAGGGGTGTGTTCAGAAGGGGAGGATCCAGAGCATGGATTATCGGTGCCATGGATCTATCCTCTGTCCCTCATCCCGGCTACCTCACCCTGAGCTCAGTCTCCCGATGCTTGACAGCAGGACATGGATTCAAGTTCCAGATGCAGGATGCGGAAAAGAGCCAATAAAAATGAGCCTGAGGTTCCCCATATCTGGCCTGCGCCTTGTTCTCCAGGAAGCCGGCTTGGAGAGCGGTGAGGTGGCTCGGGGGAGGAACCGCAATCAGAGGAAATGAGTCAAAGTCATGACTTCCCCGTGGTCAGAGGCTACCCACATGCTCCGACGTGTGACTGGCGACCGCAGCTGTCATTTTACATGAGGCCAGCACATTTAAGGACCCCCCCCTGCCCCCGCCCATCCTCCAGCTAAATGAATTGAATGGCCCCTTCTATCCTCAACATTGATGAGGAGCTGAATGAGAGAGATGGGAACCTTCTCCCTCTTGTGGGCCACTTTCACAATGAGTAAAGCTTGCCCGGGCCGAGCAGGACTTGTGGGGGAGGCAGTGAAGGAATGTGCTCAGGAAGGAGGGATTCTGGGTCTATAGCAGAGATTCATCCTTTAGCCGTGACTGCGCGCCCTGCCGCCCTCATCTTCTTCCCCTTCCCCAAAGCTCATTCTCTTACTGCTGGAGGGTAGAGGCAGGATTCATGGGCCAGATTGAGAAACTGGAAAGGGGCCAAACAAAAAAACCAGCCATGGTCTGAATTGAACCCATGGGCCGTAGGGTCCCCATCCCTGACCTTAAGCTTAGCGCTGCCATTCCATATTATTAAATCGAATTTTCTTACCAATGCACAGTTCTCTCTGCAAGTATGTCCACAAGGGGCTGGGAGCCGGTTGGGCTTGCCCCGCACTTCTCCTCACCAACACCCCGGAGCCAATTCGGGGGTGAGACTTGGACTCCCTGTCCCCTGCTCTTTCATTCTCCCCCCTCCCGGTGGCAGTGGGAGGGGCCAGGGGTTCCCCAGGGCGGGACTCCGGCCCCGGCGGGGCTGAAGAGCAGCGGGCCTCTCGGCCTGATGGGCAGGGGTGGAAAGCTGAGAGCTTTGGGGAGGTGGTAATCAGTGGGAGGATTTGAGGGTTTGTGCGATGGGGGCAGTGTGGGGAGGCACTGGCAGAGGGGTTAAGGGGCTTTATCGTATTACGTTTGAATGTGGGTGGGATGTTAGGTGGGATGGGAGTGATTGGGTTAGGGAGGGAGGGTTGGGAAGTTATATAGGGAGGGGGGAGGATCTCCCCTGCTGCCAGGGCAGGACAGCCAAGGAGGGGTCACAGCAATCACTGGATTGCTCCAGGTCCAGGCAGAGGCAGGCAGGACTGACCAAGCCTTTCACCCCCCGGAAAAGCTCCACTGGACGTGACTTTGCAGATACAATAAGGGCAGCAAAGAACTGCTTCTCTGCTGCCTGCGCCGCCACAGCATAGGCCTTTAAACTGCTCTTATGCTGCGATCGATCATACTGGTCGCGAGTCTGGTGCCACCATCGCTCTAACCGCCTGCTCTCCCGCTTCAAACACCGCAGGCCCTCAGTAAACCCAGGAGACCTGCGGGAGACTCGGGAGGGCAGCGGACGCCTGGGAGCCACTCTGTCAATGGTCTCGGCCAACAGGGTGTTCCAGAGGCTACGAGATCATCGACCGAGCGGGTGTCAAGGTCCAGGGGAAACTCCCCCAAAGCATTCCGGAACCGATCTGGTTCCATAAGTCTCCGGGGGTGGACCGATCTAATAGGTCCTGCACCCCATTGGGGCTGACATGCACCAGGATGCACGCCTTAAGGAGATAATGGTCAGACCATGACAAAGGCTCTACCCCCTTAACTCCTACTAACTGACCCCCTGCCTCAAGGCCGGTGCAGAAAACCAAATCCAGTGTATGTCCCTCCTCATGTGTTGGGCCACAGATGATTTGGGACAGGCCCGTGGTTGTCATGGAGGCCGTGAACTCATGCCTCGCTCCTCCAAGATTGGTGTCGTGTGGGTGTTGAAATCCCCCAGGACCACTAATCTAGGGGTCCGGAGGATCACATCTGACACCAGATCAGCAAGAGCATGTATTGAGGGTCTCCACCTTGTGTTTGATTTGGCAGGTGACAGTTTGGGGGTGCTGCTTGTATACCGTGCAGCTACCTGTGCGGCAGCCTCCCTGCATGCTCTAGCAGAAGTGGTGTCGGGGGGGTGTTGTGGTCCCCAAAGACAGTAGTCTTGGGGTACCTCAACCTTCATGCCGACCGTGGGGGAGCGGAGCATGAGTTCATGGCCGCCATGGCAACCATGGGCCTGTCACAGATGGTTATTGGCCCAACACATCAGGGGGGACATACCATAGACCTTGTGTTTTGCACCAGCCTTGAGGTGGTTGCTCCATTAGTGGGGGAGATATCAGCTGTGTCCTTGTCATGGATGGATCATTACCTCCTGCAGACCTCGGTCCTGGCGCATGGCTGCCCTCGGAAAGGTATGGAACTGATTCAGATGGTCTGCCCCCAGAGGATGATGGAACCGGAGCGGTTCCAGAATGCTCTGGGGAAGTTACCCTCTGTCCTTGACGACCATCTCATCGATGACCTCATTGTGCTATGGAACACCTTGCTGACTGAGGCCATTGATCAGACGGCTCCTAGGCATCCGCTGCCCAGGCGACAGCTCCGCAGGCCTCCTTGGTTTTCTGAGGAGCTGCGGTTTCTGAAGCGAGATGGACGGCGATTGGAGCAACAGTGGCATCGGTCCCATGCTGAAGGTGACAGATTGTGGCATAGAGCCAGTTTATGAGCCTATGCCATGGCTATGTGAGCAGCAAACAGGGAGTTTTTTTGCTGGTCTCATAGCGTCTGCAAAATCCCATCCAGCAGAGCTTTTCCGGCTTGTGCAGGGACTGGTCAGTCCAGCCTCCCTAAACCTTGGAGCGGAGTAATCTAGTTCCCGCTGCGACATGTTTGTGGATTATTTTGTGGATAAAATCGCTCGTATTCACCATGACTTTGAACCGCACTTATTACACTAGGGGAACCAGAGGTTATGGAATCCCCGTCATGTCCGGTTTTGTGGGATCAGTTTCAGTTTCATAGCGCAGGAAGGTTTTTTCAGGGAGATGTTGCTCCTCCAGCTCCCTCGAGACTCTCTCCTCTCTGCCTTATCTCTCCTTATATACAGGCAAAGTGGGCGTGGCCAGGCTTCCTCGCCACAGCCTTAAAGGGCCAGTAACCCGCTCACTCTGTCCCAGGGTTTCTCAGCCTGTTTGCCTCACAGACTGATCCCCAGCTATGGGGTTGGGTCTGCCACCCCCTTGGGCATGCTCAGCCCTCCAGAAGACACCCTCAGCTCCCTTCTTAAAGGGGCAGCAGCCCCATAGGACTGTTCCCTGCTACAGCCTGTCTCTAGTCTTCCCTTTTTATGGAAGGTTAATGAACGGGTAGTGGCCCGGTAACTGTAGGAGCATCTTGATCGCATCGGTTTTCTTGATCCCTCTCAGTCGGGCTTTCATCCGGGACATGGCACCGAGACTGCACTTGTGGCTTTGGTAGATGACCTACGCCGAGAATTGGATCGGGGTCATTTGACCCTGTTGATATTGTTAGATCTGTTGGCTGCATTTGACACTGTTGATCATGAGATGTTGGTGACGTGCCTGCGGGACTATGCGGGCGTGAGCGGGACTGTTCTGGAATGGTTCCACTCTTTCCTGACTGGAAGAATCCAGCGGGTGGTGCTCAGGGATTATTTTTTCATCATACCAAGACCTCCCACGGGGTTCTGTCTTGTCCCCTCTCCTGTTCAACGTGTACATGCAGCCGCTCGGCGAGGTGATTCGGAGGTTCGGCGTGCGGGGGCATCAATATGCTGATGACACCCAGCTTTACCTCTCTTTTTCAACAGTCTCGCAGTCTGGCAGTCTCGGTGCTTACCTGGTGTCTGACGGCTGTGGGGGACTGGATGAGGGCTAATCGACTGAGTCTGAATCCTGACAAGATGGAGGTGATGTTAGTGGGAAAGGCAATGAAGTTGGCGGCCCCCATTATTGATGGGGTCTGCCCCCCATTGGCCTCCCAGGTATGGAGTCTGGGGGTGCTCCTCGATGCGCATCTCCGCCAGGTGGAGGCGGTAGTGAGGAGTGCTTTCTGCCAATTACATCTGGTGTGACGGCTTCAGCCATTTGTTTTGGACTCTGACCTGGCCACTGTCATCCGTGCTTTCATCACCTCTAGATTAGATGACTGTAACGCGCTCTATGTGGGGCTGCCCATGGTGACGGCGTGGAGATTGCAGCTGGGGCAGAATGCGGTGGCCCGGCTCTTAGTGGGATTGGGCTGCCGGGAGCCCATTACACCCATGCTCCGTTCTCTGCACTGGCTGCCAGTGGTTTTCTGGGCCCGATTCAAGGTTTTGGTTTTGGCCTATAAAGCCCTAAACAGCCTGGGCCCTGCTTATTTGCGAGACCACCCCTGCGGTCATCCGGGGGTGCCCTGATCGAGGGGAGGGCATTCTCAGTGGCCGCGCTACGGCTGTGGAAATCCCTTCTGGTAGAGACCCAGCTGGCCCCGGACCTCCCCTCCTTTCGGAGCCATTGTAAGACCTGGCTGTTCCGCCAGGCGTTTGGTGGGGGAGATGGGTAATGGGGGGGGGGGCNGTGTGGGTGTTGAAATCCCCCAGGACCACTAATCTAGGGGTCCGGAGGATCACATCTGACACCAGATCAGCAAGAGCATGTATTGAGGGTCTCCACCTTGTGTTTGATTTGGCAGGTGACAGTTTGGGGGTGCTGCTTGTATACCGTGCAGCTACCTGTGCGGCAGCCTCCCTGCATGCTCTAGCAGAAGTGGTGTCGGGGGGGTGTTGTGGTCCCCAAAGACAGTAGTCTTGGGGTACCTCAACCTTCATGCCGACCGTGGGGGAGCGGAGCATGAGTTCATGGCCGCCATGGCAACCATGGGCCTGTCACAGATGGTTATTGGCCCAACACATCAGGGGGGACATACCATAGACCTTGTGTTTTGCACCAGCCTTGAGGTGGTTGCTCCATTAGTGGGGGAGATATCAGCTGTGTCCTTGTCATGGATGGATCATTACCTCCTGCAGACCTCGGTCCTGGCGCATGGCTGCCCTCGGAAAGGTATGGAACTGATTCAGATGGTCTGCCCCCAGAGGATGATGGAACCGGAGCGGTTCCAGAATGCTCTGGGGAAGTTACCCTCTGTCCTTGACGACCATCTCATCGATGACCTCATTGTGCTATGGAACACCTTGCTGACTGAGGCCATTGATCAGACGGCTCCTAGGCATCCGCTGCCCAGGCGACAGCTCCGCAGGCCTCCTTGGTTTTCTGAGGAGCTGCGGTTTCTGAAGCGAGATGGACGGCGATTGGAGCAACAGTGGCATCGGTCCCATGCTGAAGGTGACAGATTGTGGCATAGAGCCAGTTTATGAGCCTATGCCATGGCTATGTGAGCAGCAAACAGGGAGTTTTTTTGCTGGTCTCATAGCGTCTGCAAAATCCCATCCAGCAGAGCTTTTCCGGCTTGTGCAGGGACTGGTCAGTCCAGCCTCCCTAAACCTTGGAGCGGAGTAATCTAGTTCCCGCTGCGACATGTTTGTGGATTATTTTGTGGATAAAATCGCTCGTATTCACCATGACTTTGAACCGCACTTATTACACTAGGGGAACCAGAGGTTATGGAATCCCCGTCATGTCCGGTTTTGTGGGATCAGTTTCAGTTTCATAGCGCAGGAAGGTTTTTTCAGGGAGATGTTGCTCCTCCAGCTCCCTCGAGACTCTCTCCTCTCTGCCTTATCTCTCCTTATATACAGGCAAAGTGGGCGTGGCCAGGCTTCCTCGCCACAGCCTTAAAGGGCCAGTAACCCGCTCACTCTGTCCCAGGGTTTCTCAGCCTGTTTGCCTCACAGACTGATCCCCAGCTATGGGGTTGGGTCTGCCACCCCCTTGGGCATGCTCAGCCCTCCAGAAGACACCCTCAGCTCCCTTCTTAAAGGGGCAGCAGCCCCATAGGACTGTTCCCTGCTACAGCCTGTCTCTAGTCTTCCCTTTTTATGGAAGGTTACTGAACGGGTAGTGGCCCGGTAACTGTAGGAGCATCTTGATCGCATCGGTTTTCTTGATCCCTCTCAGTCGGGCTTTCATCCGGGACATGGCACCGAGACTGCACTTGTGGCTTTGGTAGATGACCTACGCCGAGAATTGGATCGGGGTCATTTGACCCTGTTGATATTGTTAGATCTGTTGGCTGCATTTGACACTGTTGATCATGAGATGTTGGTGACGTGCCTGCGGGACTATGCGGGCGTGAGCGGGACTGTTCTGGAATGGTTCCACTCTTTCCTGACTGGAAGAATCCAGCGGGTGGTGCTCAGGGATTATTTTTTCATCATACCAAGACCTCCCGCGGGGTTCTGTCTTGTCCCCTCTCCTGTTCAACGTGTACATGCAGCCGCTCGGCGAGGTGATTCGGAGGTTCGGCGTGCGGGGGCATCAATATGCTGATGACACCCAGCTTTACCTCTCTTTTTCAACAGTCTCGCAGTCTGGCAGTCTCGGTGCTTACCTGGTGTCTGACGGCTGTGGGGGACTGGATGAGGGCTAATCGACTGAGTCTGAATCCTGACAAGATGGAGGTGATGTTAGTGGGAAAGGCAATGAAGTTGGCGGCCCCCATTATTGATGGGGTCTGCCCCCCATTGGCCTCCCAGGTATGGAGTCTGGGGGTGCTCCTCGATGCGCATCTCCGCCAGGTGGAGGCGGTAGTGAGGAGTGCTTTCTGCCAATTACATCTGGTGTGACGGCTTCAGCCATTTGTTTTGGACTCTGACCTGGCCACTGTCATCCGTGCTTTCATCACCTCTAGATTAGATGACTGTAACGCGCTCTATGTGGGGCTGCCCATGGTGACGGCGTGGAGATTGCAGCTGGGGCAGAATGCGGTGGCCCGGCTCTTAGTGGGATTGGGCTGCCGGGAGCCCATTACACCCATGCTCCGTTCTCTGCACTGGCTGCCAGTGGTTTTCTGGGCCCGATTCAAGGTTTTGGTTTTGGCCTATAAAGCCCTAAACAGCCTGGGCCCTGCTTATTTGCGAGACCACCCCTGCGGTCATCCGGGGGTGCCCTGATCGAGGGGAGGGCATTCTCAGTGGCCGCGCTACGGCTGTGGAAATCCCTTCTGGTAGAGACCCAGCTGGCCCCGGACCTCCCCTCCTTTCGGAGCCATTGTAAGACCTGGCTGTTCCGCCAGGCGTTTGGTGGGGGAGATGGGTAATGGGGGGGGGGGCATGGGGGGGTTGTCTTTCCTCCTTTTATGTGATTTTAATTAATGTTTTAGATGTTTTCAAATTTGTAAGTCGCCCTGAGCTGCCTGTGGCAGGAGGGGCAGGGTAGAATTTTTTTAAATTAAATAAATAATCACCTATCCCTCTATTGCTAATTTCCTCTCTCTCCTAATGGTTGATTTTTCTTTTGTTCCTCCTCTAAACCCACTCCCAGTAACGATGAAGATGACTTTCTCGTGTGGCTGCAGCTCTCAAGTCAGCTGCTTCATCATCATCTTCTTCATTGCATCTCATGTTCCCAAGCTGGAATCAGGTCAGGATCCCCGCAGCTTCTCATAGGATGTGTCTGCATCCATCATTTTATGTGTATCTCTTGCCCTGTGAACCCTGACACCTCGGCCTTGGAGGAACGGCTCGGCTGACTGGATGCATTGGAGCTACATCACACGCAATCCGGGGAAGACCGGGGTGATGTTGGTGGGGAGGGGCAGCCAATAGGCTACGAGGTTCCCTCACTTCCCTTGGGCCCCTGCATGTTGAGGGGGTTTGGGTGGAGGTGACAGGCCAGGTGAAGAATTTAGGTGTCATTTTCAACCACCTTCTGTCCATGAAAGCTCAAGTATCGGGCGTGGTTTGGAGATGCTTTTTTCACCTATGCTATTTGTGAAGTATGGTAACTTGAGAGTTAACTGAGTTGTGTGAGTGGACCTCCCTTGAAGCGTTGTGGTTCCTGTGGCAGCAGGTAGTGAAGGTGAGGAATTAAACCGTGAATTCAGTTGAATAAAGTTGGCTACTGCATAGAGCTGAAATGGGTACTGACAGAATGTAGTCCCCACGGCTAATACCCACAGTTTCGGGGACTGCATTGGGTCCCTGCCGGGTTACCCATTCACTGATCGGGTACCCACATACCCCCAAAAATCAGGACTGGATTTTTTGGTTTTCAAACATTTCAGGTCGGAAACCCCCCAAATCAGTTTTAATTTTTTTTAAAAATCCAGACAAGAAGTAGTATTCTAGGACTGGAAGTGCCTTTTACCAAACTTTGTTGGGTTATTTTAGGATACCGATTGGTATATCAGGTCCTCAACCCCCCACATCTCTCAAAAAACAACAAACAACAACAACAACAAACCAGCCCAGAAGTAGGTTTTTCGGGACCAGAAATTGACATTCTGAGGTTGGAAAATGATTTTCCCTATTGGAAAATCAATTTTCTGATGTCAGAAGCTGGTAAATTGGTAAAAATACTGAAACAGCAGTACTGGACCTTAGTGGTGGGACCCCGGGCCCATTACCGGCTACCGGATTTACCGGTTACCGGTTCTGCGAAAACCGGATTCCCGGATTAAATCCGGTATACCGGTACCGGATTTATTTCATTGGTTTCAATGGGG
>QEPC01002392.1:249064-268178 GCA_003113815.1 Sphenodon punctatus | reverse complement strand
CCATATTGAGCTTGAGTTGATGTCGGGACATCCAGGCGGAGATATCAGAGAGGCAGTTGACGAGACGTGAGTGGACAGAAGAGGAGAGAGAGGGGGTAGAAAGATAGAGGTGGGTGTCATCAGCGTAGAGATGATATTGGAATCCGTGGGAGGCAATACGTTTGCCAAGGGACAGGGTGTAATTAGAGAAGAGGAGAGGACCAAGAACAGAGCCTTAGGGGACCCAACCGAAAGCGGGAGGGAGGAGGAGTTTGACTCGGGGAGCGAGACTTTAAAGGAGCGGTCAGAGAAGTAGGAGGAGAACCAGTCAAGGACAGAGCCATGGAAGCCCAAAGAGTAAAGCGAGTCCAATAGGAGCGAGTGGTCAACAGTGTCAAAGGCAGCAGAGAGATCAAGGAGGACAAGAATGGAGTAGAGGCGCTTAGATTTAGCGACCAGTAGATCATTGGTGATCTTAGCCAGGGCAGTTTCAGTAGAGTGGAGGGGGCGGAAGCCGGATTGGAGAGGGTCCAGGGAGGAGTTGGCAGAGAGGAGGTCCAGGCAGCGGGAGTAGACGACACATTCCAGGAGCTTTGAGGCAAAGGGAAGGAGGGAGACTGGCCGGTAACTAGAGGGGTCACATCTTCAGACTATCCAAATAATAGACTATCCAAATAGACTATCCAATCAGACTATCCAAATAACAGACACAACCAAAACGGGGATTTACATCTATGTTTCCTTGGGTACTTTCTTCCAGCGACTCTGTTTATTTAGCTATTGAGGTCATTTGATTAGATTATTTCGGTTCCTTCGTTTTGGCAATTCTTAGCACTAATAACACTGAAATGCTGGAGCTGAATATCCAAATTGTGTATCTAACAAAACGAAAAGAGGATAGCAGTTATTATCCGCTTCATTCGTTTGAGTTGAATAGTACAGATTTGACAGATTTATCCATTTGCATCAATATTGATTTCAACTTTAATAATAATAACAATATTTCTGTAGCGCTCCCCTGCCCTTCAATGGCACTTGGAGCACTTCACAATCACAAAAATACAAAACAACATACAATTATTTTATAAGGGGAAGGTTAAGGGGGGGGACAGAGGACGTTAAGGGAAACTTGCCCTGGATCCTAAAAGCACCGAGACGATAAATGAGTTTTCAGGTGCTTTGTAAAAGTAAGGAGAGAGGAACTAACACCACTTGCACACCTTCCCTCCCCGCCCCCCCGGTGCAAAGGGAGGGGGCGAGGTGGATGTGGGCAGGGAGGGAGTTCCAGGCGTGGGGGGCAGCTAGGGAGAAGGGACAAAAGCGCTATGGGGAGCAGGGGAGGCGTGGGAGGATCTGTGTAACCCATACATTTGCTATGTAAACCATAACATTACAGTGCGCTAGTGAGAGATCTGATGTTGGATTGTAGATCAGGAGCAGGGAACCTTTTCCCTCCCTGAGGTCACGTTGAAAATTGCTACCAACTCCAAGGGCCACATAGAAGATGGTGGAATGTGGGCTAAAGGGATTGGTCAGGAAGAGGATCTGTCCCCTATCTCCTCATCTCTGCTCCCTTACTCTGAACTCAGTCTTTCAGTGCTTGGGGGCTGCGGGGGGTGGAGTTGGAACTGGATCCCGGGGCCAGTTCCCCAGAACTGGAACGGGCCCAAATAAAAACTAGCTGTGGGTTGTATTGGACCCCAGGGCCTGAGGTTTCTCACCGGCCGCTACTGTAGATGGCGCATTATAGGGACTAGGACATTCCTTTGATCCTGTTACTGGCCTGTCTCTGGCAGGAGACTGACTCTCTCTGCCCTTTGCTGAGCTCTAAAACCTGCTCCCCATTTAGATCCCAAGGAAGGAGAGTCTCCAATTCTCCCAGTGGGGCAAATTCTACTACCGGCAAAATGAAACCCTCCCCCAGGGCTGAGCTCTGCCTGTGATACTCTGATTCTTTCTTCCCTGCAGCGAATGTGACTCTGGATCCAGACACAGCAAATCCCTGGCTCATCGTTGCTGAGGATCGGAAAAGTGTGCTATTGGGAGAGACACGACAGGATCTGCCCGACAATCCCCAGAGATTCAGCTATGAGCTCTGCGTGCTGGGCTGTGAGGGATTCACCTCCGGGAGACATTACTGGGAGTACGAGGTGGGGGGTGTTGGATACTGGGCTGTGGGGGCTGCCAGAGAGTCTGTGAGAAGGAACGGGGGGATCAGTCTTAGCCCCAAGGAGGGTATCTGGGCTGTGTGGCACTGCGGAGGTCAGTACAAGGCGCTCACCTCTCCTGTAACCCCACTCTCCCTGAGCCCGCGCCCCAGGAGGATCCGGATGTCTCTGGATTTTGTAGAAGACCAGGTGGTATTTTTTGATGCTGGCAATGAAGCCCCTATTTTCACTTTCCTGTCAGCCTCACTCAGTGGGGAGAGAATCTGCCCTTGGCTCCGATTGGGGGACACAGGGTCCCCACTCAGACTGTATCCCTGAGCCACATAGGGGTGCAAAATATCCCACTGGCTTCTCTAGCCTGAGCCTCTGACATGACATCCTGTCTCTAAGATCTCGGAGGACTCTATCTTGCTGCAAAACCTCTTCCACCTCATCTCTATGGTTCAGTGAGTCCCTGTATTGGCCAAACCATTGAGTTAGGAAGTGAACAACAGGGAGAAACCAGTCTGATTGTCCCAGTGGCTGATCCTGGAGGCTGAGGGGCTCCAGCACAGTGTGCCAGGAGATGGAACGCATTACCTGTCCTTTCACCTAAATTAATATCCAGGACACCCCAAAATGTCTCTTGCCAATGGCAGTGTCATGAAAAGGGGGGATGCCTGAGAATCTTGGTCCATGTGCCCAGCAGGAGACGGTGAGCGCATTCCCACATACATTAAAATGCTGCTTTTCCTAAATGCAGACAATTTCAAAATGTGCTTAAATAAACCCACGCACTATTCACATTTGGTTTATTAAAGTGCATTTTGAAATTGACTGCATTTAGGAAGCAGCATTTTCACTACACAGCGACCCGTTTCCCCGGCTCCCGGAGAGGGGAGCGGAGCGGAGCCAGAGCCGGGGGAAGCACAAAGCCTCCCTTCCTGGCTCCAGGCTCCCAGAGAGGGGAGCGGAGTGGAGCCAGAGCCAGGGGAAGCAGGCGCTGTGTCACTGATGTAATTAATTTATTTATTTATTAGACACTAGCTTTTGTCATGGTCAAAAATAACAAATATAAATACAAAGACACCAACAAACAATCATACATAGATAGTACATAAGATCAAAAGAGCGAAGATGAGAGAACAAAAAAGGAGCTCACCTACATAGTACAATGCTGAGCAGCAGAGGCGAAAATCAACAACATCGGTCACTGCATTGCGAATTCTTATGGCCAACAGAGCAAAGGAAGCAACAGCCTGTATAAATTTGTCATCCTGGGATGCCAATAGCTCAATTAATTTATTCTTGTGTGAGAAGCGTCTCTCATCCCATAAAGGGATTAACCAAGTCTGCCGGAGAGACTCATATAAAGGGCAACAAAATAGAAAATGTTCCAGGTCCTCCACTGCGGAATTCTTGCAAGGGCAAAATCGTTGGTCGTAGGGTGTGTTGTTATAGCGGCCGTCCACCACAGCAGTAGAGAGACGCTGGAGGCGAAGACATGTAAGAGCTCTACGGAGTGTAGCATCCTTTAAGATGTCAAGATAGGGCTCAGCTCTATGCAGTTGCTTAAAATGGCAGAGCTGAGGGGCTACCTTCCAGGAAGCCAAAGCAGCCAAGTCTTCCTGCCATGGGGCTACAATGAGGAGGGTGGTTTCGGGGGCCGCCCTGGTGCTGTGAAACTCCCTCCCTGTTTTATTGCTTTATTGTAAGCCACCCTGGGCTACCCAAGGCAGGAGAGGGTGGGATATTACATTTTACAAATAAAATATAATAAAATAAAATAAAGGAGAAGAAGAGTCCCCCTTGGATGGCTCGGAATTAAAGAGTTATTAAGGGTTATTGAAAGAGTCTTCATCAATAATCACACTACTTGAATACTTGCTATTGCTCTAGGTGTGGCCTACTGGCTCAGATGTTAAGTTTTGACGCAGGAGATGAGGGTTCGAATCCCAACTTCCTAGGTGGCCGTGGCCAAATCATTGTCTTTCCGCCTCAATTCCCTATCTGTAAAATTAGAGCAATGACCTGTGAGGGTGAAGTAGATACGGTTTGTAAGGCACTTTGAACACTGGAAGTACTATAGAAACCATAACTAATAATATTGTTAAAGGCCCAGTAACTTTCAGTCCCTTCCCTTCCACTAAAGTTGGCTTCAGTTTCTTCATTCTTTCTGTGTTTCTGTCCATGGCAAGTTTCTGTTAGGCAGAAATAAAGGTGCTACTGATCCATATCTCTTCAAGCAATAACCAGGAGAACATGCACATTTTTGAAATGTTCCAGGGGTCACTTTGAAAATGAGTGCAAGCTCCAGGGGTTGGATAGAAGACGGTCCAGGACGGGAAAGCAAGAAGATCCAGATCATTGATCTAGGCCCGATCTGGGCAAATGGTGGCTTGGGAACCGCGCTCAGGCATCTATACATCCACCCGGCTCCCTCTGGAACAAGAGAAGCCAAGCCGCCATTTTGGTTGCTGGAGCCTCATGGGGGCTGTGGGAGTAGGGGGCTCATGCCCTGTACCATTATTGCTGCTGCCTGAAACCACCAGACTGTCTGGGGCGGGGGATGTCTGCCCCATCCCAGGGACCAAGGGGAAGCCATGATCGATGCAATGTGTGTTGTGGCTCTTGGCAATATGTCGTGGCCTTGGGAGCTTTGCCTACCCCGCTCGACCCTACAGCTCCATCACCTATTCCTGAGTGTCTGCTCTTGTCTCTTTCCTCGAGTTCACTGTTCATTGCTTGAGGAGAGCACTGGTTCCCTTGGCCGGATCCAGGAATTGGAGAGGGGCCAAATATTAGGATCATGAGCTGAAGGTTCCCAATCTTTGGTTTAATTCATGAAAACTGGAGCCATTTTCTTGTTCCTGTTATTGAATGAGCACCCGCAAAGCTCAGAAAGTTTCATGTTTAATGTAAATAAAATGAATTAGAAAAATGAAGTTGTTTTATATTCATTTTTTAGCCTGGTTTCCTATAGAAAGAAGGCCTGTGCAATCACCTTGTGTGTATATTCCCTTAATAACTATATAGCCCAAAGGCCAGTTTCAGTCAATTTGGTGGAAGGTCAGAAGACCCAAAGATAAAAGTCTTCAAAATTTCCTAGCAATCGGTGGTCCTGGAGAGGAGAGAATTCCCCTCCTGTAGACCTTTCCTCCCCAAAAAAATAAATAAATTTGCTTTGATTTACATTGAGCATCATCAGCCTTTAATAACTTGGGGTCTTGTAGGCTCATTTCAGCTCATTTGGCAGAGGGCCAGAGAGCCCAAAGATAGGAAGGGTCCTCGCCTCGGGGTGTATAACAAGTGCACTAAGAGGGGAGATATAACGACTTTTCTATCCCCCTCAAATCCCATTGACTTGCGCTGAGCACTGTCCCTCTTGAATAACTTTGGAACCCACAAGCACGACTCAGCCAAACTTTGGCTGCTTTTAGACACCCACCTTACCCCCGCTCCTGTATTAAAATGATGCACGTTGCAGGGCACCCATACACTGCAGCATGTACAATTCTAATAGCTGGGTGGTGAGTTGGTGTTAAAGCAGTTGTCTACAAGCAGCCTTTGTTAGAGGGACAGAATTCCAGAGGAAAAAGGGGGGCAGTGGTTAAGTGAGGTCTCGGGGTCTCAGCCTTTGGACATTCCACCCTTTGGAAGCATATTCAGAGGGTCTGGCGAAGCCGTCCAGCTGGGCCCTGAAGGACATTGCCCCACCCAGGGCTGGATTCAATTTGAACGGGTGCTCAGCCATCTTGCTGGGCCCCATGAAGCTGGGAAGGGAAGCTGTGGGAGCCCAGCAGCAGAGCCCTAGGGCGAGGCAGCCCAGGAGAATTCTTCTCTCTCTACAGCTTCTTTCCAAAGTCCCCTTCGCCATCTAAATGGCGACGACAGGGCATTTGTTGCGCCCCCCCATATCGGGAAAGACAGGGGAGGCAAATGGAGACCGCTGCGGGAAGGCTTGCTAGGAAGCCTTTCCCGCTGTTTGGTTGAAGGTTGCTGCAGCAACCGTCCTGAAGCGAGGCGGCGCATGCGCACCTCATTGGACTTGGAGGTACCGCCCCCGTTAGAGGGGGCGGATCTCCTGTAGCCACACGAAATGGCAGTGCTGGGAGCAAGGCGAAGAGTCAGCCCCTCCGTCCTCCCCTCCAGCACTGTGGGTACCAACTGATTGACATTAGGGGATCGAGGAGGAATTTTTGGCGGAAGCCCTTTGAGTTCAGGGCCGCGTTTTTTGCCTCCTCCACAGTGCGGGAGTAGGCTAAATAGGATGAAAAAATTTGGACCCTTTCATTGGAAGAAAAGTACTATTTGGCATACTATCTGGACTTTGTTAACAATGAATAAATAAGGTAATTCGACCTGAATAATTAATGGAACTGAATTTTGGTAAGGACAATTATAATGGAGTTGGGCATTAATTGTCGCATTCGGCAGGGGTCCAGAATGCCATGATAGGATTAATAGGTAGGTTAATAGGGATTAAGAGTCATCTCCCTAAGAGATGGGGAGATGACACACAGTGTAATGCGGGGTACAGCATGCACTGGGGTCATCCCCCTGGGAGTGATGTTACAGCACAGTCTGCAGGGACATGTGCTGTCCTTGGGCCTTGTCGACTCATCACTCCTTACTCGTGCCCAGAGATGGGCTGGTTACCCACCTTTGGCCAGGATGACGTCAAAGGTGGGGAAGTTGGTTTAATGGACTGTTAACGGATGGCACGTCCGGGCAGGACCTGTGTTAATAAGTTGTGTTAGTAACTTGGCATACTGGACCCAAATTGCGTGGTGCAATTTCCCACCAACCATTACGATAACCGATTTGAATAAATGAGTGCGGCCAACATTTATACCAAGATCTGCTTCCGTGTCTTATTGGGGTGCGGCGACAAGTCCTGATGAGAAGAGGAGTCTGCAAAGGAGAGAAACATTCCTAGGAGAGGTGCCAGGAACAGCCCCTGGCACAAAGTAAGCTGATAGGGACCCAAACATTTTTTGGTGCAGCTGGTGGAAAAAACAGAAACCTTTTTGTAGTAAAAATTAAAAATAATTGTACAAATCCTATTGATTTACTTATTTGCTTCATGACACCATGCTGTAGAATGATCATTCCCCTTAGTCTCTGATGGGCAAGCACTCAGGGTTAAGGGCTCTCTTGTTACAATTGTGTCGTATAATTCGCACAGAGGTGCAGATAGATGCGTAATATTGTTCTTGGTCTCAAACCTCTGGATGAAATTGTGAGGCTTTCAGCTCTTATTTAAAAAGTTTCTAGTCCCCCTGCTTGCAGAAGAAAATAAAAGAAGATAAAAGCATAACTGATGTGACCTAAGGGTCGCTTTCAGACCTCCTCCCCCCCATCCCCCCCCCCCCCCCCCCCCCCCGCATATTCTGGCTGCAGAGGGAATGCGCGGGGTGCCGCCGGTCTGAAAGACTCCCCCCCCGCGCGGCTTTGCCGGCAAACACCCGCAGAGATACAGAGCAGAAAAGCCAGCTCTCTATCGCTGCGGGTGTCTGCTGCCAAAGCTGCACGGGAGGGAGGACCTGTCAGACCGGCGGCATCCTGGCCGCGCATTCCCTCCGCAGTCAGAATATGCGCCGGGGGATGGGTGTGTATCTGAAAGTGGCCTTAGTGTATGGCCTGTTGTGCAAAAGCCTTCCACCAGTTTCTTCACTTAGGCCACAATCCTCAAACCACTTACCCTAGAGCAGCCCTACTGATTTCAGTATTGCCAACCTCACGGTCTAAGAAATCATGAGGCAAACTCTTTAAAATCGGAGATTTGGTATGAAAATCATGAGTTGCTATTTTTTCAAACATAAACAAACTGCATAGCTGTGTCGGAGCCAGACACCGCTATAAATCTTTTTTAAATTTTAAACTGGAAGTAATCACTTGTAAGTATTGTTTTTAAGAGAGCAATTATACCCACACTGCACTGTAGCTTCTAAGCACCTTGCATTACGTGACTACTGGGACGATTCTGTGCTATTGGTGAGATGAAAAATACAATTTTTGCTCTTTATGAAAACTATTTGAGGTGATAAAATGTAGGACAAAAAGTCTCTCCAGGATTTTCTTTTGCTTCGAGGCCCCTGGTTATAAACAGACCATGATCTGAAGCTTAGCAGGGCTGCGGTTATGGGAAATTCTATATTTTCTCTTTGGGGATTCGCTCCCTGGTGTCTGTCACATAACTCTACGAGTGTCCTCTGTGCCTGAACCTGTTTCATTCTCCCCAGAGGCTGAAATAAATCCACAAAAGAGAAGAATGTGTTGTCTGTCTGCAAAGTTTCACTGGGCTGGCTTTCCTGCCTATATCTCTCTGTCTGTCTCTTGCTCCATCGTGCCCACCCACCCACTGCTACCTTGGAGGGTGCAATATATTGCTGGGGGGGGGGGACCATAATAGCAGGAAATTGGCTTTATTCCCATGCAAAGCAATTAAGGCTGACTCATAATGTGGGTTAATCCCCTCACACAGTAAGGAATATGTGGGTGAGGGGGTTTTTAAGGCCAGTTGTCAACCCTTACTTTTTCCCCCCTCCATTCCCGCTGGTCACTCTCTCTCTCTCTTTCTCCACCATGCCTACCTGCCCCCCCGGGACACTCTCTGCAAGTCTGTGGATGGGGAAATGTCGAGGCAAAGCCAAACCAACCGAGTCAGTTGTGCAATTTCTGTTAAAATCACAAAAATCATTAAACTGACTAGAAACAAAAGCAAATAATCAATAACAAAAATAATGAATGTAATAACAAAACAAAAATGATGAATGTAATTTTAGTAACGAAACAAAACAAAAACTTGATGCGCACCCCTAGCAAAATGCGTGCTGTGGAAAATGGCCCCCAGTGGACCTTTCGAATCAACCGTGGACCGGCAGCGAGGCCGGTCACAGGGTTCACTCATCCTCTTACCTGAACACTCAGAGAATTGCTTCGCCTTTCAAGGGTCACATAGTCAATCAATAATAAATTCGCTTCCCCAGGCCCCGGTCACATCATTTCTAGAGGGGTGGGGAGTTGGGAAGGTTCCCCACGCAGCCACTCTGAGCCAGCAGCGCAGAATCCCCCAGATGCGACACTGGGGAGTGATCATGCCGCCGCTCTAAAAGAGAAGTTCTACTCCAGCCCTGCAGCAGCAACGCCAGTCTCATTCATGACTCATCCGACCCCGTTGCAGGGCTGTGCTGTGTGTGCTTGATGTAATCCAGCAAGGACCGGTGGCCAAATAGCTGCGGCATAGCATCCACTGAGCGACCCCGAGGGCTGCCAGGAGCCAGGGCCAGGGGCAATTTCAAAATACGCTTAAATAAACCCATATGTGAATAGTGCGTGGGTTTATTTAAACTCATTTTGAAATTGACTGCATTTAGGAAAAGCAGCATTTTAATGTATGTGTGAATGTGCTCAGAGACTGGTCACTGTCAGAGACAGGATGCTGGGCTTGATGGACCATTGGCCTGACCCAGTACAGCACGACTTACACTCCCACTTTACAGCTGGGGAACCGAGACTTAGGTCAGGTTCTGACAATCAGAGGTAAATCAAAGTACCTACCTTGATTTAATTAAAACAAAGTAACTCCTCCCCTTCGGTATTGTCCTGATGAGCGGTGTAAATAGAGGTCGTGTTGTGGCATCTCTCCCAGCGGAGACATAATGACTGCTGCCCCCTCCCACTGATAAGGGCTCACATAAGAACACACGTAACAAATTGAATGAACGTTAACATAGATCAAAGAATGTGAAAAGTTATAAAATGATTTACTTACTAGTCTCTTTCCATCCCTAAATAAACCTTGTCTCCTCCTCGGTCCATCAGCTATTGCCCATTGTGTCCTCTGCTGTCAGCCCTTTCCTCGCTGGTTTGAGGCAGAAGCGCGCTCTGTGGCAAAGCCGGCAGGTGGGAGCCGGGACCACTCTGAGCAGCAAAGCAGCCTTCATCGTAAGAGTCCTTCAGAAACCGGGGGCCTGGCCATTCCACCTGGATATTGCTGCTATACGGTCCAACAGCAGACTGCCTGCAGGACCCATACTAGACTCTGGGGAATCTGCTGGCCGCAGGGGTGTTTGGACACCTTGACTCGGGCAGGAGTAGAGCTAGGTGAGGAACCTGGCCACACCACCGCTAGCAATGCACAGGCTTCCTAGATCTGGAAGAAATTATTTCCACTCCTTTCTACCAGGCTGAAATGCAAGGCACAATGAAGTCTAAGCTGCATCAGCTGCCAACTGAGCCCCTGCTCTCCACCATGGCCCGTAATGTCAGCCAAGAATGACCTCTTGCAAGTTCCATCTCGTGTGCCAAGTTGTACAAGGACATGTAGGAATGTCCTTGGTAGCATCTCTACAACTTTGGAAGTCCGTGCCTCAGGAGGATTTTCCTACAGCCCAAGTGTAATAGCGGGGTCACATCCTGTAAATCCTTCCTCTCCCCAGCAGGCCCCATATACACAGTTCCAAATTCCAGTTCCTCAATTCCTTTAGCTCTTTGGACATTGGCTTAGAATTTTCTCCATCATTCCAACAACTGCCAGTTAGGGATGGGTGAACAGAACGGAGTTCGGAAATTCGGTTGGGTTCGGTTCAGTTTGAAATTCGAGTTCGGTTCGGAAGTTCAGTTTGGTCGACCGAACAGACCGCGTTTGGTTGAATTCCGAACTTCCGAACCAAGTTTGGCCATTCAAAACCAGTTTTTTTTGTGTGTGTTGCCACTAGGGATGGACGAACAGAACTGAGTTCGGAAATTCGGTTCGGTTCAGTTTGGTTTGAAATTCGAGTTTGGTTCTGAAGTTCGGTTTGGTCAATCAAACAGACCGAGTCCGGTCCGAATTCCAAACTTGCGAACCGCGTTTGCCCATCCCTACTGCCAGTTTCCCTTCACCAGCCATCCTGGGTCACTCTGACAACAAATAGACTTCCCCACAATGTCCTGTTACAACAGTGGTTAGTAGACCAATCTTCCATGTGCTTTCCAACCCAACCAGATCCCTCTTTTGTATTTTCCCCCTCCTCACTTGAGAACTACAGCTCCATAATTTCACCCTCAGCAATTCTACTCTTTCAAATACCTGGACAACACGTAGTCCCTGACTCTGTAAGATGAAATTTGATAACAACCCAAGAGCCACCACCAACCTCAACTGGCTCCTACGCCATTGGGCATTTTTACACACACTTTAAAGTTCCAGATTTTTCAAACTTCTGCATTTACAAGTCCACAAGTAAGTTCCAGATGCATTTTTCACACACACACACTGCCCCGAGGCAGTTCCTGGATGCATTCTTCACACAAACACTGCCCTGAGGCAGCCTAAAGTAGCTGCAGCTGTAGATGTGAGGGGCTGCCATGAAAACCAAGTGACCAGCTGTGGTCACTTGCCTGGAGCAAGGCAGTTTACCAGGAGAACCTTTTACACACAAAAGTTCTGGGAGAAGTTCTACGCAGAAGTTCAAAGATCTGGATATTTAAGGTCTGGGTGAGTGATTTAGACACACAGAAAGTTCAAGATGTAACAGCAACCATGCAGGAGAAATGTGTGTGTAAAAACATTTCTCATCCCTCCACAAGACCTCCTTCCACCACCTCTGTGGAAACACACACCCCCATGATAGTCTCACGGAGCAACCGGCAGTGGCGTCCATTGCAGTCTCTGTGCCATAGCCAGGATGAAAACCTGACTGGGTTCACCCAGGATGGAAAACTGACCTGAAATGGGTCCAGGTAACCAACAGCATTGATATGTGCCTGGAGCTGTTCGGCAGCCACCCGTTCAATAACCTTCCCTAAAAAGTGAAGGCTAGAGACAGGCTAGCTGGCCTGGGCGTCAGCATCCAAAGATGGTTTCTTAAGCAGGGGGCGGACCACCTCAGTTTTAACAGTGTCCTATACCCTCACCTGCCAAAGGGAGGCGTTGATACCTCCAGCCAACAATGGCCCTAATGGCTCCCACCTGGCTTTCACCAGCCAGGACAGGCAAGGATCTAGTTCACAAATGGTTGCCCCTCATAGCCCCAAACACCTCCCTTGCATCGCTGGTGCCCAGTTCTCCTCCTCTTCATGTGCCCGCTCCTCCTCCTCCTCCAGTTAACCCACCTTGAGACATTTACTGGACAGTTGCCCTCAAGTTAACCATTTAAAAGCCTACATCCCCCTCAAACAGAGTCTTCCTGGGCTCTTTCTTCCATCACTCGACCTACTGACCACACATCTTCCACCACCGTCTTCTCCATCACCCCTCCCCTACGCAACCCATTTTATCCTCTCCCACACATTTGTGACAAGCCTTTTTCTCTTTTTATCTTCTTCAGTGACCCACCCCTTTCCGTGGTCATTGCCACCCGCCACCGCCGTGAAACCTCAAGAATCGCACCCGACAACTTTGCACAGAACTCTACCAGTTGGGAACGTGGGAACTCGCCCTCTTAACTAAACACACTAAGGAAGGTTATTGGAGAACTCAAGTACTATGGAAATCCCCGTAAATGCTCCCTTGATTTAACTTTCTTTGCAAGCTTTTATTTTTCAGTTGCCATGGCAATGACTAACTTTATTGCTCCCCCCTTGCGTTTTTCCAGCTCTTCAGCACCTCATAACTGCGGGGAATCCCTTTTTTCAGTTTCAAAAGTCCTGGGAAAAAATGTTTTTTCTTGGTTACCGCAGACTGGTCTATTGTTAACTCTGGGGCCAAGGGTTGGGGGTGGGGTGGGCCCCTAACACACACACACACACCCTCTGGTATAACTTGTTGATCAACACTAAATCTCAACCCCAAACCCTGTTACGCTGAGTTAATATAATTGCACTTATTGATGAACCGTTGCCTGCGTAGGTCTGTGTATCTGGGTTCATCTAACAATCAACCAAACGTGACAGTGACACACATAAGAACATAGTCAGTGCCATCCTGGGTCAGACCAATGGTCCATCCAGCCCAGCATCCTGTCTCCGACAGTGGCCAGTCACGGTGACTTGGGAGAAGCACCCAACAGGTCACCATGGGGGATCCATTCCCCGTTGTTTTCCCCCAGCTCCCGTCATGTTCCCTGATCCTGTCTGGCTAATAGCTGCTAACGGACCCATCTTCCAGAAACTTGTCCAAACCTCTTTTAAACTCAGCTCTAGTACTGGCCCTTACCGCAGTCTCCGGCAGGAGATTCCACAACCCAATTATACGCTGAGGGAAAAAATATTTCCTTTTATTTGTTTTAAACTTGCCCCCCATGAGTTTCATGGAGCGTCCCCTAGTTCTAGTACTAGCTGAGAGCGTAAATAACGGCTCGTTTATTAGTTCCACCCCACTCATGATTTTATAGACCTCGATCCTATCTCCTCTCAGTCGTCTCTTCTCCAAGCTGAAGAGCCCCAACCTACCAAGCCTCTCCTCCTGCGGGACAAACCCCCTTTCCCTGCCCTATGAACCCTGCATGGGGGGGAGCAGGGGCTTGCTCCTCCAAGGCCCGGCTGCTCTCCATGGTTCTCTGTGGCACAAACTAATCCCCAGCAGCGGGAAGCCATGGAGACACTAGAGAGGAAAGGTGTTTTATGTTCTGCAGCCTGTTGGCTCCAGGCTGTTTCTTCCATTCTCACTACGCAAACAAGGCATCACCTCCTGCCCTTTGTCCCTTGGGTCGTGGCTGCTTGAGAGAGAAAGAATAAGGCTCCCCCCGCCCCACGATACACCACCACCACAGAGACCTGCCTCAGGACTTAGTCTGCATTTATTTCCACCCTTAGTTCACAGGGCGGGGGGTGGCGCTGCTGGCTCAGGGAGCGGCCCTGCAGCACTGCTGGAATCAGGAAGAGACTGGGGGGCAGACGCTGACTCTGGCTCTGGCTCCGTTGAGTCCACTGGATTTGTATATTCAGCTCCCGCTGGTTCCTCAGCTCTCCCCCCCTGGCGCAGAATCACTCTGTGCAGGAAATCCAGCTCCTTCTGGATCACGGCTTTGCCCAGCTTGGTCCGGGGAAAGAAGAGCCGCACAACACTGCGGGGGAAAGAGAAAAGAGGGAACACGTCAGTCTCAGAATTGCCTTGCCCGACGCCCGGCCCCCAGGGTCTCTCCTCACGTTGAACACTGGGGGGCGCAGTGTAGCAATTCCAATTGCTTCCTGCAGGGGGAGTCTCCAATCCCCCAGTGTCAGTGTTGGGCAGGGGGGGATGCACTGGGCCCACATTGTCAAGTGCAGCAGCTCATCCAGGGCCGGTCGCTCAACCCCTGACAGCCCCCAGGTTCATGTCATGGACCATGGGCATGATCAGGGCAGCCGCTTCCAATACTACACTATGGAGAGCGCGCAGGAGTCACTTACACGCACAGTGCAAGGAAGAGGATGGCGGGGGTGATGCCAAAGGTGAACACGCAGAGCAGCAGCACCAAGCGAGAGATGGGGGGCTCTGAAAGAGACAGAAAGCAAAGTCCACAGTCTTCATTAGTTGCAGTAGAATGCAGGAGCCGGGGGGCGGACGTATTATTCCAAACCCTGCACTGCGCTTCAAATGACCAAACCTCCTGCATCCAAGCAGGATACTGGCAGCGCCGGCATCAAGCGGGGAGGCTCCCAGAAAAATCTAATGAGGCAGGAGAACAGGCAGCCAGATCCAAAGGGTGCAGCAGTGACCCATTAGCACGGCTCTGTGGGCTCTACTCCTACCTACTACTAAGCATTTCTATCGCGCTACTAGGCAGACCCAGCACTTTACAGCCACAGATTTAATTTTCAGGCAGGTCCCTGCCCAGTGAGCTTACAGTCTTAAGATGGACACGGGTGAGGGGAACGCAGGGAAAGACAGACACACACACGTGTTCCCATTTTACAGATGGGAAACTGAGGCTGAGACTTGCCCAAGGCCCACCCCCAGTGAGTTCATGGGTAGGGCAGGATTTGAATCCTGGCTTCCCAGGTCAGAGTCCAGCACCTTATCCGCTCTACCATGACACTGGTGTATTCACTCTATAGTTTCTCTTTCCAAATTCTGCATCCAGGCTAGACACGTTGGACTGAACTCCAGTTGGCCATTGCATCCATCTTGAGCAGCTCATGTTTTAAAAAGCTCACAAAATCCCGCAAGGTGATGGGCCTGCCAGCAGGGGGGGCTCTGCTCTCCTCAAAGCAGTCACAGGTTGCTCTTATTCAGCAGACATAATTCCGGGCCTCGTGGCACCACCAAGTTTATAAACTAGCACCCTCCTGGCTAGCTCCCAGTGCCAACATCCAATCGGCTAGATCACAGTGCTTCCTACTCAGGCTGTAATTCTGTGCTAGAGCTGAAACTCGGTCTTCAGAAAACTTCAGAACTCAGTGAATAGGATGTATTTCAGTTTGGAATGTCCAGGTTCCGAAAACCAAAGCAGAACTTTGGAAAACTTCTGAAAACTTTGGAGCCGCTGTGCACGTGTGACTGGAGATGAGCTTCTCGAAGTTTCCAGAAATGAAATTTAGTGCCATATTTGGTAGGAGGGAGGGGACAGTTGAGTCACAGTAAGGCTGATGGCATGTTTTGATTGGCTGGCCAAGCTGGATGGCGAGTTTTTATTGGCATGCACTTTGCAGCCTTGCAGGGCAAAAAATAAGCGTTTGCACACACAGCCATTTCCCATTCTGTTCGGTGAAGTTGGCTTTGTGCTACACACTGCTAATCTGTACGTAATTGGCTGGGGGTGAGGAGTGCCTGCATGGCATGGCATGGTCTGGCTTTGGCCTTTGCCCACCTGTCCATAGGGCCAATGCTGGGGGATGGGGTTTGTGTTTTCTTTCCACCATGCCATTCTTTTTAAAAACAATAATAATACTTGGGCGCCACATTGCTGCTGACAGCCCCATGAGACAGAGGGATCTCTCTGCCTGGCTCCACTTCCCCTTCCCTGGTCTGTTCAAGTTACCAGTGCCACAGTAACAATGCCATGCCTTTTAGTTTTTTAATTTTTCAAACAAGAGAGTGCCCCTGGGTGGCGGTGAATGTCTGGTTTCCTTTGTGTGGGTGTTATAATTTTATTGGCTGGCTTTTGCTGGGATTTCTTTCTCCATGCAGATGCACAGAGGTTTTTTTTTTGTGGACTTGTGTGTTGTCTTACCAAGGCTGTGGCTGCCGTATGGCACACAGCAGCAGAGCCTAATTGTAAAGTATAAAAGTGTAACTTCTACTGCTCTGCCTGCTGCTTTTGGCACCATGAGACCAGACAGGGTTCTCTCTGCCTGGCCCCACTTCCCCTGGCCTGGTCTCTTCAAGTTACCAGTGCCACAGCAGAACCCATGCCATGCCAAGGGTGTGCCTACTGGGGGTGGGGGTGCATGTCTGGTTTCCTTCCTGTGGGTGTTATAAGACTGACTGGCTTTTGGTGGGATTTCTCCATGCAGTTGCACTGTGTTGTGGGGTTGGTGTATTCTTCCTGTGTGAATGCCCTACCCTTGCTAGCCTGTTTTCCTGTGCACGGCTCGGTTGGCATAACCATTTTACAGTGGGTGCACTCACTGCTGATGGTGGGTCATGCTGTGGGGACAGTCACATACTACGGTCGGGATTTGGGGATTCCTTCTGCACGCAGTTGCACTTTGGTGGGTTTGTCTTCTGGAGCGAGTGCCCCACTCTTGCTAGCTTGCTTTTCTGGGTACTGCTTTAGCTGCGGGTTCAAGAACTTTGCCAAGATGTGACCAGCTGGGGCACTGGGGAAATACTTCCTAGTCTCTTTGTGGTTAGGGGGAGGGGGGGGGACTTGCCTTGCATAGGTGGTCTGGGCACACACAATGGAGGCTTTTGGGGGGGAGGAGATGTCTGGTCTCTTGTGTGTGTTTGTTACAGCTGCTGGCACCCATGGGGCCACTCACAGACCAAAAAAGCTTGTTGAAAGTTGATTGATGAGTTTGATTTGGTTGCTAATATAATCTTTGGACTTTCTTTGGTGGGGACCCCAGTCCAACCCCCTCCCACCCCTGAGCTTCAAGCCTTGCATGTGCATCATTCATGGGGCATGCTTGGGAGTGGGAGGGACTTACTGATCACATACACTTTGGGTTTTTTAATTACGTGGTGGTGGGTTTTTCTGTGCTGGTTTCTGTTCTGTCTCTCCCACGCTGTCTGTCATCCCGCTGGCAGGTGCAGCAGGCCAGGGAGTGGGCGCATTTTGCTCTCTCTGTTTATGGGGCACCCCAGTGCCACCCAGGTGCCTTGCATCATGTGGGGCACAAAGGACCCAGCCACGAGGGCCAAACACTTTGGCAATATATACGGGTGGGGGGGTGTGTGTTGTGCCAGGCCACCCTCCTGCCTCTCTCCATGTATAGGGGCCGGCCGGTGGCAACGGGCCTGCCCCTTGGGGGGGTGGGGGAAGCTCCTGGTTGTAACATAGTGTCCTTCTTTTTAGCTGTTTGGGTTGGCTTGCGTGGGCGCGACTCTTCTTCCTGCTGGAGAGCAGGGCCCATGTGCTAACGCTCGCCTAGTCTTGTCTGCATGGGTCACCGAACGCGCGCGCACCCCACCGCAGAGCTTGGCTGAACTGTACTATGCTTGGAGGCAGGTGCTGGTTATCCTAATATGGTTTGGTTTTTGTGGGGGCTTGTGGCAGTGCCTGCTGCTGGGAGGACAAGGAGGAGCATGTGCTCTCTGACCCACCCATCAACCCCAGGGTCCCCAGGTCCCAAGTGACCCTTGCGTGGGGGGGGGATACTTGCAACAATGCTGGGTTGGTTGTATCTGGGAGTGGGTGCTTGGCACAGCTGGTTTCTTTCAGATGCTATTGCCTACTGGCAGGGGCCTGTGGCACAAGGAAGACTGAGCTTGTGCCCTGTAGGGCACGGGGGGATTCTGGGGGCCATAGGGCATACTGGTGGGGTTGGGAATGGCATTTCTCAAACTGGTCTTGCTTTGAATAAATAAATAATCATCATATTAGTAGTAGTAGAGTATTAATGCACACATTGTCTCTGTACTATTTCTCTACAGTACCTTGGATTTGGAGGACACCTGTGTCTACCCTTATCTCTCAGTGTGAGGTTGCAAACTAAGTGCAAAGCAGATTGCGTCATTGCAATTTACGCAGTCAAAGTATGGCGAAAGTAATCTGGATTATTGGGGATTCCTATGTTCAATGATTGGAGAAGTTTGTCAGGGAAGAGAGACTTCACTTTTCCTCTGGCAACAAACTGTATAATATCGTCTGGTTCGTAAAAGAAGGAATGAGATGGCATGAGATTCTTCCCAAACGGGAAGCGATTAAGAGAAGATCTATTCCACCTCCTCTGGGGACTGCGATCCACTGTGGTGGAAATAATTTGGGTGATCTCAGAGGTGTTGATTTGTTATGAGTAATGAGAGCTGACCTGTCCAGTATCATAGCATCATTTCCAAACTGGTCTCTGAATTGATTGAGAGACAATACGCAGGGGAAGAGGTTGGAAAGCTTAGGAAATCAATGAGACATGTAAACAAATCAATTTCTGCGTGATTGAGAAATGGATACAATTTGGCATAGGGATTTTTCCATAGATTCACTTTCGCTGTATGACAGTAATGGAGTCCGTTTATTGAGAGCAGGACACAATCAATTGTTTTGCAGATCTCTGTGATAGCATTCTGGAAAATATCTAAATTACGCTCACTTCTTGGACCAATCTTCTTTAAGAAGTTTATGATTCTTCTAAGAGCTACTCCACCAGTTAATAATTCCCAGAAAGACTTTAAAAAGATGTTTTCTTTTTCTCCAAAGTTAACCAGTTGACCTAGTTTTTTAACTAACTCAAGTCAAAATTGTAAAAATATCAATTTTGTATTATTCAGGGAGTGTGCTGTTGTGTCCCTCTTGTTGTTGCTGCCATTGTCCTCAGTTGACACAAGCACCTCCAGAACTCCCCTCGTAGAGGGACAGTGGACACTGAAGATTGTGAGGAGGACCTCCGCGAGGCCCAGATGAAATGGTCTGGTCCAGCTTTGTGGGGGGAGTTTCAGGAAGTGACGCCAGCCGATGCGGCAGATGTCTTGGGGTCTG